>JAGPOW010003316.1:35389836-35443678 GCA_030014935.1 Caiman crocodilus
CTCCGTGACCTCAGCAGCCCGATCCAATCGAAACTGCCTAACCTGGTCACAAGCCGACCCATTTCCCAAGCATCCCTTGGTCACCTGAGCTGAGCGCGGATCCAGGGCCGGGTCGTTCCCCCACCAGGTGACGACAGCATCTCCTTCTGGGCCTTTGTCATGTGGACAGGGATGAGATCCCTGCCCTGAGGAATTCGCCAGCAGCCTCTCAGGCTGGCACAGGGAGAGGTTTCTGGAGAGGGGCACCCATGGTGGCATTTCTGCCACACGGTGTGCCCCTTGATGGAGACACAACATAACATGCAGATAAAAGGTGGTTTACCCCAGAGATTGGAGAAAGCAGTGAAGAGCAGAAAATACTTAATTTGGGGGTTCAAATGAGCTCAATTCAAGATCCCAATAAACTGAATTTGTTGGTCTTAACATAGTCCTCAGGCATGTGTCCACACTTCAAACTTTGTACAATGACTTTGTGTAATTTGGTACAGTATGACCCAGCTGTCAGACTGAGCTGGGGAATACAATAAATTACCTCTCTCAAAGTAAAGGGTATCACCCAGTCACAGGGAATCCATTAGGGGAATATCACAGAGATACTACTTAGTTTTTCCTAGCTTCTGTGCAAAAAGTTGCCATTTCCTCAGAAACAGGAAAAGGAAAGCATCACAGTACTCTAGAAAAAGATAATGTTGCTGATGATTACAATATGGCTCCTACAAGGCTACCAAGGCATCCCTCTCTGCTAGAATTAAAGACTTTACCTAGAAGGGTATGTTGGGGAAAATGTTAGTACAAAAGGGGAAGTTAACAAAGAATAGAGAATTACTAAAGGAAGGGCTCTTTGACGCCACTGACTAGAGAGAATATGGATAAAAGATAAATCTTTATGGAAGGCTTGTCATTTTGAACACTTTTAAAATGTTACCTTTTTCATGCATGGAAATTCATTCAACATCTCTAATCTAGACTAGCCTAACAATTATCTAATAAATGTATACCTCCTTTTCCAAAAGGTTCCTGTTGCTTAGCTCATGTGGCTTCCTTTTCAGCACACTGACTTTTGTCAGTCCCATTTATAGGTGCCTACTAGTTGCCAGGAAATGTACAAAGAATTCTGGGCCCTTCAGTAAGGTGATGAATTCTATTATATAGCAGAGGACATAAGAGTTATGTAGTGCAATGCTCAGCACTTATGTCATCCATACAAATCCAGCCCTATACAAAAACAGGGGAAGAAAATGAACATTGAAAGACACCACGTACAATGCAACAAACTAGTCAATACTTATAGGAATAATGCATCTCTATTATATACAAACTGTTATTTACAACAATTCTGAAAGGACAAACTAATCCTTTGACCACTGAGATCAAGGTATCAAGATAACAAGAGGGATATTATGTAGGAAGATGAAATGAAGATTAGGAGCAAGGAACAAGCAATTTCCATCTTCATCATTGTAGAGATAACTAATTTAAAGTTCTCTTGTATTTCACTTCAACTCATTTTCAGCGTTTTTTTTAATTGGTGCTGGCAGGTGCTATCAGGACCATGGTGAAAGAGTGAGCACTTTATATGGGATTGGAGAAACATAGTGTCAGTTTCAAATTACAGTACATAAATTATGATCCAGGAATAGTGCTGCTAGGGGTACAGACACGTTTACATTTGGAGCTATTTCAAAAGGGCAGCAGCAGCATGTGGACAAGCTGGATGTGACCAGGTGTCTATGGAGCCCATCACTATAGGACAGAGTGCAGACCCCTTTTCTGTACTGGGGGAAGGAAAATAATAAACAAGAGCAGGACAAGCTGGTTTGGCTTTGTTTAGACCCTCCAGGGCCCGTAACTGGGAACCGGTACTGAACCACAGCTACCTAGATGGGTTCTGGCAAGATATTAAAAGCCTAGGGAGTGGATGAGTTAGTGTGCCCTGGAGGGGGGATCCCAGCAGGAGCCAGAGCTCATGCCTCCCACATGGAAGTGTGTGATTTGCCTGACTCCCAGTCGAGGATTCAGCAGAAGCTGAAAAAGGGAAGAAGATAGCAGAACTTACCTGAAAGTGAGAGCTGGCATGGGACTATAGCGTGAGGGCTAGACCAGGAGCCAGACTGGTGAGTGCTGCTCTTCTCAGCATTGGTGGTGAGGAGTGGACAAGAGGGCTTGTTAAAGGGAAGCATTTGTGAGAAGCAGGCTTTCCCTCAGTGGCAGGGAGGAGCCAGCAAGCTGAGCCAAGGACTCTGTGTTATACTGGTGCAGGCTTACTGATTGTGCCGTGATGAACTTGAATGGAATAGTCCTGTGACTCGGACACTTAGAGGGGATGTGGGCCCATGTGAAAGCCTGAGTGCAACCCAAGAGGAATCTGACCACTGAAGAAAAGGGGAAAACAAGAACTGACCAGAAATTAAGGAATTTCCCAATTAATATAAGCATAGGCTGTGCCATTAGAAGTTAATTGAAGCTAAGTGAATGCGCAAAGTTATGGCTGGGATGACGTTTTGCACCATTGAACAAATGATGTGGTAAGGGCAGGGTGTAAAGAATGGCAGAGTCCTGTGAAGAAGCTGGAAGCCACAGCCTAGTTGCAGTGAAATCCAACAGGCACACCTCCCAAAATTTACTTTCTCTTTTGGAATTGTCTTTAAAAACAAAGGCATGTCAGATGAGTATGAAAGATGACAATCATATATTGGGCAATCTGGCTGCAGCTTATACTACACGTTAGCCTCAGATTTTTACACTGGGAGTGATACAAATGTAGCAAAACTGCTCCCAACTTTGACAAGAATTCACCCCTTTTGGAGTGTCTGACAACTCTTTTAGTATGGAAGCACCTGATACAGATATACCAGCAGGTGAGTTATAGGTAGCGATCTATTCAATTTGTGATTTCACAGATTTCGTGGATGTTGCAAAATTGAGCGATATCCACGAAAACCATGAGGGGAAAAACTTACTAAAAATAAAATGCTGGCTCCCCATGACTGCTGCAGCCCAGCCCACTGTACACTCCACCAGGGGGGAAGGGAAGAAGGCTGTGGCACTAAGGGGAGCAAGCAAGACAGCTGCCTCCCCTGCCCCTTGCTGCTGACTGGCTGAGAGGATTGTCTGTCATGTGGCTGTGCCCCTCTGCATCAATCAATGGCAAGTGGAGGAGCCACATGATGGACATCCCTCTAAGCCACTCAGGGGTGGGGGGGGGGCTATATGACAGACAGTCCTCTTAATCAGTCAGTGGCAGGGCCCCTTGGCCAATCAGAGGCATGAGGTGGGGTCTACCATGATAAGTCCACAAAAATGGTGGCTAGCCCTGCAATCTGCCTGTGAAATCAGACACCTGCCTCCACAATTTGGGTAGGTCCCTAGTTATAGGTGACCTAAGCCAAAGCTCCAGAGAAGACTCCCATCATAATCTATCAGCACAGGAACAGATTCTAGCCCCTCTTCTAAAACACATGTTGCCCAACCTCTCTCTCCTACTCACGTTCCCCATTGATAAAGTGGAAATAATGTTGTCTGCCTCAAATGAGCATTGTAAGAATTTATAAAGTGGGGCTCAGATTCCCAGGTGCTGCAAATTTAGGCAGACCCCAATAATAATAATCTGTTTTACACCAGTGGAGGATCCAGCCTTAAGGAATGGGACTTCTTTTGTGGAAGGTTCTCTAGAAATGCTAAGCATTTGTTTAGATATTGTGAAATACACGGAGAAGTTGCTCTGTATTTAAAGGTATTAATAATTGGCTCCAAGCTGCTCAAAATATAAGAAATAGTACATTAACAAATAAATCAAATTCATACTAAATACAAAATCAAACCAGAGGCATGATAGGGCAAAATTACATAATTGCACATGTTCATGCTGTGATACAGTTGTACAAAATGACTTTGCAAAGTCAAGAGATTTCAAGATTAATGTGGGAAGTCAAGGCTAGAGGTTGCCACAAGGTCAAGCTTTGTCCAGAGAGCATGCCTACATTGTGAAGAATGCTGAGACTCAGGAAGTGCTCCAATAAATTGATCATTATTTGAATAAACACTTAAACTGGAGAAAAGAATTTCTTCTCAGATAAGAATGGGCCCAATCCCATTCTATTGAAGGTGCTAGCAGGCTCTCACTACTGTCAATGGGAGCACCCCAGTTTGTAATAACTGCTGAAAAGGGGATCATGTTTTAAATGCTATTCTAATTCTTTTTTCTTATTACCTTGTAGGAACTTTCAAAAACTTCAGCCTGGCTTCACTCAGTCAACAGTGAAGGTTAGCTATATTGTGGAATCAATACTTAAATGAAAACATAGCTTATGTTAATATATGCTTGCATCAAAGATCTAGTTCTAATTAATTAACTGTGAAAACATTAACAAATTACAGTTCTAAGTACTGTAGCATATTGACAGATAACATCTAAGTTTACTCATCTTTCTTTCAAGGTATTTTACTTGGCTTTGAAATCAACAGGACTCCTCACAGAATAAGGTATTATTCAGCATGAGAAAGAGTCCCTTCTCCAATGCTTTTACTAAAACTGCTCAGTGTTATTTGCCTCCTCATTGCAACATGGACAAAAGATTCAGTAAAAACCGCTGCTAAATCCTGTACCTGATCAAGGTCTTCCTCTGTAAAGACATTCTTTGTTTAGATGCACTATTGGCAACGTGTTCCAATTTTAAGTATGCATGGGGAGGACAGGGAAAATAGAAAGCTAGAAGAAAGGATACTGTTTGTTATGATTTTTAAAACAAAAAATATAGAGTAACATTTTATTATTGGCTATTGTTATAGGTTATAATGCATTGTTTTCATTTTGGAAGGCTGAAGTATGTGTAGGTATGAGCAAGAACTGAAGTGATACAATCAATCCTATGTTTTAAACTAATAAGTTTAGTTTATAAGGGAATATGGCTAGAATTTAGCATTGATTTTTTAAAGCTATTTACATGGTGGAACTGTGAAGAGCACAGAGCACAGTGAATAATCCTTAGTGGTCCACTAATTTTGATCAAACTACATAGCATGAGAATGTACCCTTCACAAACAACATCTTCATCAATCTTTTTTCCTTTCAACCTAGTAGGTTAGTTCCATGTTCTTCTCATTTCTATTTATACCAGTTGTACCTGAGGAACAGAATCTCTGGCCAGAAGAACGGCATGATAACTATTGTGCATTACAGGGTGGTTTTTTTCAGGGCAGTGCTTTATAAATTAAAACAAACTGATTTTAGAAACTGATATTTTTTTAAATACCAATCCACTAGTTTGCATTAGGAGATATTTTCCAAGTCTCTAGATTTCTACAGGAATCTCAGTTCAGCAGTGGAAATGGGAGATGATATGAAAGCAATGCCTTCAGGCTCCGACAGCTATTTCACAGAAATTGTCTGTAAGATATTCACAGACATCAATGTCAACTATATCTAAGACTTATCTCCCCATGTCATTGGTCTTTGCGATTAGTGCAGGGAACAGGAATATCTTCACTGGGTTCAGTGGATTTTTAATTAACCCATGATCTCCAGATATGGTGATGGTAAGAAGGTTTCCAAAAGGAAGAAGAAAACTCAGAGCATGGAAACAAAGGAATGTAATTTGATCTTAATCAGCTTCCTTTTTTCCTCTTAGGCTATGTCCATACTATGATTCCAGTGCTCTTATGAGGAGATATTCTCAAAAATACTCCACCCACTTATTGCTTGTCTTCCCAATGGACAACACCCATGCTGAGAAGCATGAGACTGAGATTACTGACTGTGCCTGTGCAGGTTGGAAAGTGAGAAGGAAGGCTGGAGAGAGGATGAACTCTGTCTGCATACACAGTGGAACTCAGAACTTTTATTACACTGGAAGACACAACATGTTGTTGTTGTTAACATAAAACCTTCTGGTTAAATAATGTTCCAGATAATCAACTTCTGAATAATCATGGCCTTCCAGTGGGATGACCATTGGAGACCAAGACACACAGGCAAATTTGTTCTGCTGAGGGGCAGAGCACACTCAATTGTGCTCAGTGTTATGCAGATGTGGCTACATTATGTCTTGCTTGGCACTGGGAGGTGGAGCTATTTTAGACAGAGTTTAGTGGTGCCTTTGGCCAACCCAGAAGCAGTATAACCACTCTCCCATGGTTCTAGGCTGTAATGTTCTGCATCTTCCCTGCAAACAGAGCAAGATACCAACTGGCACTGATCCAGAACCAATTTTTCAAAATTGGATGGAAAGTCCCATTTCAGGGAGTTATTTCATGCACCTGGGCATAGCCCCCAAAATGCAGGACTATCCCAGAAAAGTTAAGACAGTTAGTTACTTTCCTTGGTGTTACCTGCTTATTATATCTGCTGATTACATTAGGAGTTTTGCAGCATAATAAAATTAGACTTCATAACTACACTGGGAAAGACACTAAGATTTAGCTTCTTCCTACCTTGTCTGAAAAGATTAGTTTTCCAAATCCTAAAGGCTTGATCTGTCTTTGAAGCTATGAAGACAACCCTACAGACCTGATTCTTCTATTGCACCAGCACACATCCCTACTCTGAGGGTCCTTCTTGGAAAAAGTGTTCTGCATGTATTTTGCATGAGAGTGGATGCAAGGACATGCTTTGCTTCTTAGTTATTTGAAGCAGTCAGTCATACCTCAAAGTTGAATGATTTCATTAGGTCTCATTTTGCTTTTCAAGCACTACGAATTCTCAAGGCAATCACTGTATGGATGCAGCAAAAAGTCATTTTAACAATATCACAGCTTAATGAGAGCAGAGATAACATTATTTCATCAGCATTGCTAAAAGCTGTGTGTAGCCACCAACACTACTGAACAGAAAACTTCCTTATTTATACTGTTACCAGTCCCTTGTCTAATAGCTGTAACATTTATGCAACCCAAAGGGGGAGTGGGGGGAACGTAAATAATTTGTGTATCTGAACAGAATTTAAAAAATTAAAGTAGCATCTATTCAATTTCTCCAATCAGTTTCAAGGGACTTACAAGGCTCTGGTTACCATTGTGTGGCTGGTAATTCTGTGTCACAACTAATTACTGCCTAATAGCCATTGTAGGGACAAAGTCCTCTGTTTAAAAGAGAAGTCTATTTCGTCTCGCATTCAGGCCTACTCTGACCCTGAATAGTAGAGATTACATGAGGTAATACAGCAGTTATTTCTACCTGCTGTAGTTCATAAGCTCCATCTCCAGCTGAGGCAGCAACCCCCTCCCCCTTTACAAAGATTATTTGTCATTAAAATGCTCAGTAGCTTTTTTTTTTTAAATCTGGATGTTGCCTACACTTTCAGAAAGGTTTTTGAAGGAAGATTAGCAGGATTAGGAAAGGTTCACATATGTTCAACTTCACTATTGGTATTCAAGACATCACAACTCCAACACCACCCAGGACGCACAAGAAAACTGAGTGCAGAGACAGAGACAGAGAGAGAAAGAGAGGCCTCCTGGTTAAAAAAAAAGTGAAGAACTCTCCACCAATTAAAAGAATATTTAAGTCCGACCCAGTGCTGTGAAACACGGACATGTTGCAGCCTTTCCTCACAGCAAAATTATTTCTTATCCTTCATTTCACAGCATCGGTTATCTTCAGTCATATTTGGAAGACCACTAGGTTAGTCAGGTGGTCATAGGCTCCTCTGTGATTTTCAGAATGCTGAGGAATATTGTATTTCTGTATGTAAATGTAAAGTCATGAAAAAATGAGGGGTGGCACAAAAAATAAAAATGGCAACATATTTCACACTGGAGATGTTCAGATTGACACTTTTACTAATTGATTGAAGCAACTTAGACTAGATTTTCAAAGCTGAGGGCAAGCAAGTGTATGCAAGTATTTGCACTTGCCTAATGTACACACACAAGTGCCAGATGTGCAGGTGGTGAATCAGATATTCTGCTTGTGCGCACAGTCAGTTGGGTGCCTCACCGCCTAAATGCACATATAAGTTCCAAGTGAGTTGGGTACACACAAACATACCCATAGGTTTCAGTTCTTATTTACACGCTGAATGCTTTATGCCAGAGACTCACAGGCTGGATCCAACCCACAGAGCTGCTGCTCTGTCCTGCCCACCGAGCTACCAAGAGACAATCGGAAGTTGGAGGCCATGACCAGGGGAAATGGACTGCAGCAGAATTTGGGTGGGTTCCTTGTGCCCTGGTGGACATGGCCATCAGTGGCAGGAAGGCAAGCAAGAGCTGATACAAGCCCAGCAACCCTCCAGCTGTAAGGCCTCTGCCCTGCAGCCAGGTAGCCATATCAGCCACACGCAACCCTCTAAACAGGGCTGGCTGAGCTCCACTTGTGGAATGGTTCTCTGGCAGCTTTTAAGGAGCTCTGGCAGCTTCTGGCTCCCGCTACACAACAAACTGGTTTCACCCTGTGAGTAGTTCTCACCCATGTGACTTCCCTGGTGCCTGCTGCGGTATCCCTCTTTGCATACCTAGTCCCTGAGCTTTGGAGCACTGGCTTGACCTTAGCTCACTTCCTGACATCAGCTTGTGGTAACCCCTCTGGCTCGACACATGACCCCAGGTTTGACTTTAGTTTGCCCCCTGACTACGATGCTGGTGATGCCCCCTGGCTCTAGCCACCCCTGTGTGGACTCTGACAGGCTGCATTGCCCAGAACCACCACAGCAGCCCTACCTCCTTGGGCCATGACCTCACCCCCAGCCCATGCAGCAGCCACTGCAACTACCTCCTCTACACATCCTGGGGCAGAGGTGGAGCTGCCATTGCCGTGTGCCCTGGGATGAAAGCAGCCTATGCCCCTGGCTGAACCCAGCCCACATGGGGCCCCACTCTCAGGTCAGGCCTAGAGCAGAAAATTTGACAACCTAGCTTTATGCCTTTCTGATAGTGGGCTTAAATGTAGTTTACAGCCACTTTACAGTCCCTGAAAAATGCAGGTGTAAAGAAGCTTCAGCAGAAATAGGAAGAAGGATGAAGTGCCATGTAATTCCTTTGAAAATCAGCCCATTCAATTCCAGTGGTAAGTTTAAGAAAGCAGCAGCAGTTGTGAATTTTTGTGACTGAAAAAGAGGCTACTACTCTGGCAGCCCTCATGGAACTCAGAGTGCTAGGTGAGTAAAAAAATACAAACTCCACTTTGGGCTAATCCCCTCTAACTGCACAGAAATACCTCTTACTAGGGGACACTGCACTCCCACAGCTACGCTGGGAAGAAACGTGAGAGAGGACTGCTTCCCCATTTGGTCCTGCTCAAACAGTGAGTTTGACTGCTATCAGAAAAGCAGCAGCCATTCACCCGATACACCCTGCCCAAAATAGATGGCTAAGAAGGGAGAAGATAGCACTGGGAAGACCCTGGCTCTGGGCCCCACTTTCCCATTTTCCAGCCAGAGCAGCTCCAAAGAAGTGGCACTTGACCTGCATGGACACAAGTTGCCAAATCAGTGGAAATGGTGATTTTTTTGCTGATGTCACCTTATACTGGGAGTGTAATTTTTGTTGACAGTTTCAAGTTAAACAGCTCAGTTTTATGTGGAAAACCTCCTGGGTATGTACATTTATTTGCACCTGAAGACCTGTGCCCTATTCTTGTACTGGTCTAGCTTGTCTCATTAAAAGCCTGTCTCACCAATACATTTTAACAGAGCTGGGATTTGTTTTAGGATTCAAAAACACAAACTCATTTAGAAGATGCTTTTCCTATACTAGGGCTGCAACAAGCTCATTTAAAAGCAGACAGGGCCAACTTTTAGCTGGCTCTGGGGTCTTCCTTGCGTTCAGTAGTGTGATTCTGGACTGACATTGTGACATCAGGCTGTAGCTTACAGGCACGTCTACAAGTGCAATTACGACACATGAATAAACTGCAGAGCTTGTTGCTCCAGAGTTAATGCTATTAGAACATGCTACCAGGAGCAATTAACTCTGAAGCAATAAGCTCTACAATTCATCAATGTGTAGTACGTGGATCTGGGTTGGAGCAGCCCCAGCTGGCAGGGGGCCCTGGGAGTCAGCCTACCAGCCTTGGGCTGCCCCCACTGGCTCAACATACTGTGAAGGGGCTGGCTGGAGCACAAGACAGCTTCAGCATGGGGCTAGTTGGCAGGCAGCACCCACACTGAGCTCCTTCATGCCCCAGCCAGCTGGGGCAGCGTCTACATGTGCACTGCTGTGGAGTTTTTTTACTCTGCAGCAGGATAGTACTTGTATTCACAAGTACTGTTCTACTGTGGAGTAAATTAGTTTACTTCAGCCTAAGAGGGGCACATGTGTAGATGACAAGACATGTACTTTGCAGCTAATTAGTCAACTGTGTAGTAAACACCTCCAGCCAGTGAGGGGCATGTGCTTGCAGCAGCATAAACTGCAACAGCACATGCCCTTGCACGAGTAATTTGTTGTGGAACAACTTGTCCCACAATGGACAAATTGCCCTTGCCCGGCTCCTCCTGGTTCTTCAGCCAAGGAGGACTGGAGGCTGGGGCCAGTACCAATGCTGGCCCTAGCAGTCTTACCTGGCAGCTTGGAGCAGCAGGGGCACAGGTCAGGCACCATGGAGGCCTGGCCAGCAGCCAGAGCATTGCTTTGGACAGCATGGTTTCCAAGTGTGCTGGCGCGCCATTTTTTGTGCCCCCCAACTTTTTTTGTGGGGGGTGCCGGCAAATCCCATTAACAAGTTTCAGCCCTGCACTACAAATTCATAGTGCGGGGCATGTTTTAACATTAGTCATGTGCAGTTTGTTGCACCACAAAGTTTTGCAGAGCCCCAAGCCACACACCCCATGTGTCTGAACATGGCCACAGAGAGTGAAACTTTGTAGCCATGCTTTATGTGTACACTCTTTGGAGTATTTCCCCAGAGAGGCGCTGGTATAGAATGAAAAACATTAAAAGTTATGCTTTCATCCCTGTCAATTTTCAAGAAAACTGAGCAAGTCTAGGGTCCCACCAGGACTTAAACATTGTGATGATGGGCCAAACCCTGTCTGAGCAAAAAAGAAGGAAAATGTTTAAGAATTTGTTTTTTCTAGTAAGCAACCCATATGTCCCCAGCTTTTAATAAAGGGAGCTTTCTGAAGGCTGGAAGATGGCTTGCTACATTGCTGTGAATTTTCCGCCTTCCTTCTCTTTTCTCTTCATAAGCCTTATGTTTTTGTCTCTTTCTCAGAGCATCTTTTCTTTGCTTTTTTCCGGTGGCTCTGGGTTCTCTGAGACTAGCTTCCGATGATTTCCCAGCCTTTCACAGCATTTATTGATCTGTTCAAACTCTTTTCTTTCCCTTTCATTGTGATGATTTAAAAAAATAAAGATAGGGGCTGGCTCTGGACAGTCCCAGATGTTAAGGAAAAGAAGAAACTGTGTCTGGGTCAGAACATTACAGCTGCTTCATGTCTCTCAAATGGACTGAACCAGACCAAAGCACCCCCTAAGCTTTCTGGTTCAGAGATTTGGAGGCATAATGACAACATTTTGCAACTCGGACCCATCTTTCTCTTTTTTCTGATTTTTACCTGCTAGTGGTTTTTATCTTCAGTGTTCTTTCTGTCCTCTGTCTTCCTTCCCCTTCCTAGTCCACATCCTCCTGCCCTCCTCTCTATATTTCCCTTTATCCCATTGCCATTTCTTACCCTGGGGTTCTTTGTTGCCTCAGTCCATTTCCCAGCTTGTGTATTGCATCCTGCTCCCTACCCCCAGAAATATCTACTGCCCACCTTCTTTTCCCCTCTGCTGTGTTGTATCCCTCTCATTTTCCCTCCCTGGGATCTTCTCTTCCCCTAACCTCCATCCCTCCTCTTACATTTTCTTTTTCTTCCTTAACTGATTAAATTCAGCCTGAGTCTTCTGTTCCATCCCTCCAGTTCTCCCAACCATTAGCCCTTTGACTCCCTCCTCCAATGATATCTCTCCTTTCCAACGCTCCCCATGATTTTCTATTCTTTCCTCCCACTTTTTCCCTCCCTCCTCCTTTGTAACGAGGAGGCACAAGGAGGAAAATGCACAAGTTCACCTCTGCTCACAGCACCCTCTGGAAAAGTGGGGAAGGAAACCATGCCACACCAAAACCTCACAGTAGCTTCTCCTCTCTCTCTCCTCCCTGACTAATACAGATTTCCCTCTTTTTGTGCTGTACATGCGTTCCTGGAAAAACAGTGCATAACTCCAGTTCGCATAAAGGGAACCCACTTTACAATGTAACAAATAGGGATATGTTCCAAGACCTTGACTATACTGACCCCCAGACCCATTTCTACCATTTTTACAAGACAATTTTGGTACTCACCAACAGCAGACAGTACACACAAACACAGGACACTACCATAACAGGGATGGCAACTACAGAAACACGTTTTGCAAACAACGAGTGAGGAGCACAGATCCACACAGGAGACTATATTTTGGTGTGCACTCTCACAATGCACTGCACAAAGCAGCTGACTGCCATCTTCCACCACACCGATTGTATTAGAGTGAATTTACCTCGCATATAACGAATTGTTGGTAGAAAAAGGGTGGTTGCATAGGAGCGAATTCTCACGTACAGAATCCGCATAAAGCAAGGAAAACCTGTACCACGTAAGGGAGCTGTCAGGGAGAGTTGAGACTCTAGAGGTCCTTCTGCATAGACAAGCAGGTGCTCCCATCTTCTCCCCTGGGCCTGCTAGAATCCTACTTACCCTTTGAGAGGGATTTGGAGGATGAAGAGTTTAAGCAGAGAATACAAGGATCTCACACACATAATGGGCCTGTTGACGGACATGTGTTTCATGTAGGATCTTTAAAATAAGTAACGCCATTTAAAGCCGCTACATTTTCACTTGTAAATGTGCATTTAAAGTGTGATAAAAGGAACAGCCATGGTCCTCCACAATGACAGACTGATTCCACTCCTCAGGGGCATGGCTTGAGGTCCTGACTCCTTCCCCTGTCATGCAAAACTGCCCTTTAAGCCAGTGGTAGGGAAGACAGGCAGAGAGAAGAAGCCCAACGTAATACATTCAAGTTGCTCTACAAAAGATCAAAACTTCAGCCAGCATTTTACTGTAGCGAGAGCTAAGAATCTTTTTTCAGAAAATACAAAAAAGCTCTGCCAACCACAGAACGTTTTTCTATAGCTCAACAGATTGTTGAAGGACCGTCTTTGGAGTTAGTTTTAAACAATTCAGGCTGGGGGAGGGAATAAGACAATAGCAGAGGGAAAGAAAGAGAAAGCTGTATTCACACAGACTACTTGACAAAAATCAAAATTCTGAGGCCTGCTTCCACAAGTGGAGAGAAGTCTCTATTAGCATAGAGAACTCAGAAGCTGGACTGTGGGATGGCAGAGGGCTGTAAAATATTATTCCATCTAAATGTAAAGGGCTTTTTTCCCCTCCTCATAATTTAAAGCAGGGGGTTTACAATTAAAAAGTTTCATTATTTCCTTATATTCTGGGAACACAAACTCCATCGTGAGTCATGCATATTTTAGGAGGGAAACTACAGAAGCATCAGTCTCAGATTGTCAAGATTTTTACTTTTGTAAGTCTGTCTGTTTCCTTTTCCTATGTATCATGTGTTTTTTAAACATCGCAAGCCATGGCAAACCAGTTGTATAGACATTTCATGATCTTGCACTGTTTTCTTTCTTTTTGTTATATCTTTATAACAGACTTGTTATTTCAATTAGGTCTTTATAACTATCATGTTGTTTCTATTTATCTTTTATCACAAAAGTAACTAACATCCCACATGATGCCCGTCTTGCAAAGAACTCTGATCTACACTTTTATCAAAACAGAAACTTAGCATCCACTATCCTATGCTACCTTAATACCTTGGGGGTTGGGGAGGGTCAAATTGTAGTTTAGCTGAGGTTAACAAGAGTTTTGCCTTTGATGTCTACAGAACCAAGTTTTGGCTGTTTATGAAAAATCAAACACTAGGTCAAAGTTAAAGGATGAGAAATCAGACTCAGCCAAGAACTGGAGGAATTGCCTTGTATTTGTGAAGCTACGAATTAAATACACTATAATACGTTAACATTTGTATTTAATAAGAAAAACGGGGCAAGAAAATAGTATTTAACTGCAGTGTGGCTAAGTTAACCTTGTGGGAGAAAATGTAACTATTAGAATCTCCTGATTTAAGTTTTTGATTTTGCAACTGAATGTTGCATTTATGCCCATTTTTCCTATGTTGTATCTCCTTGCTATTTTAGGGGTGGGGAAAGAAAGAAAGAAAAAAGAATTAAATCATTTTGCTACTGAAGTGCTTTAGATACACTTCAATCCTGGCCCTGGGCCAAATCCTACTTGCCTTACTCACATTAGCAGATTCATTCACTCTGATGGGACAACTCACATGCACGTGCATGAGGAGGATGCGGTACTCTCTGCAAGTTCAGGACGTAGGAACTGGAATTCCATGAAAGGAAAAGTCACTTTTCTCCCTCACACTCACATTGTTTTAATATAGGAATCAGAAACAAGTGCTGTCAGGAAATAGGCACTTTTAAAATATAATTTTCAAAATAGGCCCTGCCCTGTTTCCACTGCTGTGAACAGGAGATTTGTCATTGATTTCAAGGGAAGGAGAAGCAGGTTTTAAGTGTCTAAAAAACAGCGAGCAAATCATTCTCCTCACCTGAGTAATCCCATTGAACTCAATAGAAGTTTTGTGTGGTAATGCAAGCAGGATATGACCCTTTATAACAGATCATCTCTTTCTACCTTTTTCAAAGTAGTATTTAATATAAATGGCATGAGGGTTTTAAACACATATTGTGCAATTGCTGGTGGTGGGGTGTTTTGCCTGTGATCATTTAGCTAATGTTCTCCAAGTTCTCAAAAGTGCTGCAGAAAGGCCAGAGCATTCTTTTTTTGTATTGTGCTGTCTTCTGAAGGGAAAGTCTCCATTACTCAAAATCACAGATAATGAGTTAATACAGAGAAATAAATAAATAATTAAGAGTGTATGAGTAGCCAGTTAGTTCAGCGAAGTTAGAAAGAATCTATGAGACATATGGTTGCAGTACTCCATAAAAAATATAATTACTGTCTTCAGGTTGTACTGCTCCCTATCCTTATAATGAGTAAGATATTTAAAGTCCTGAACTGTTTGTGTGACATTTCAATAAATAATGCAGAGATTTGACAACATTTCCATATTCCTCCTTTAATGTCTGAATGTCTCTGACTTAATCCAAGTTCCTTGGCATTTATTACTGTTTGTTACACTAACAAGTGAGATTATGAGAATTCTAATGAAGGCTTCCAGTGAAAAACTCTGTGATTAAAATGCCATAATAACAGTTGCATGCATTTATGTGCCTGATTATCATAATCTATTTAGCACAAGTAAACATACAAACAGAAGGAGAAAAGCAAGCACACTGACACTTCAGCTAAAGGAGAATTTAAAATGAGGGAGAAACAATGTAAATATGTAAATGTCTTTGTGTATTCTTTTTATCTTTTTTTTCTCATCCTTGCTTTTTTGCTAATGAGACATCTATGCTTCATCACATGTGGTCCCTCTTTGCTAGGC
Source organism: Caiman crocodilus (assembly GCA_030014935.1). Taxonomy (NCBI): domain Eukaryota; kingdom Metazoa; phylum Chordata; order Crocodylia; family Alligatoridae; genus Caiman; species Caiman crocodilus. The sequence continues at coordinate 35,405,344 of JAGPOW010003316.1, forward strand.
CGAGGTGTGTTTTTGGGCCATCTGCTGGGGCCACTATCCTACACAATGCCACCCAGAAAGCATGGGATATATTTGCAGCAACCTTTGACATCACAGAATACAAGAGATGGTGTTGTACAGGCTACAAGCTTTGATATGTTCATTCTGAACATTTAGTTCAGCTGTTACTCCATTAATACAACCCCCAATATGACATGATAAGGCTACAGTCCCCCAAAATTGTCAACAAATTAAAGAGAAATCATGTCAGATTCCTAACACAGACTTTTGCTTCCAAGGCTTTATTAATAATGTTTCCTTTGCATCATAGATAGAACAGTTCGTCTTAGAGTGTTCTGCTCAAGGAACTTTGTCTGCCTGCTTCTATCAGGGCATTTGAATAACTTTAAAAATGCAGTGCTCAGGACTGTCACATCCATTCATAGTAATAGTAGTACTATATAATGTCATTGTTGTTGTTTGAAAGATGGTCACATGTAAAAGAACCATGCAACTCCATTTTGAAAAGCTTGGCAAAAGGACTATACATCAGTAAGAACCAAAACAAGAGAAATATTTGGACGAAATGAAACATATATTAATACAGTATGGACACGGTGAGTCAAAGGATTTTTAGAGCAGTTTTCTACAGAGCACAGGAAGGAATTTGGAAAAGTTATTGAAGACAGAGTAAAGCAATTGTCTGCAGAAAATATTGTGCTCTGTGAGCATTAGCATAAAAAATGGCACGCACACACACACATACACAGGTGGTTTTCCCCTACATTGAGCTTTATCTTTATTCAATTCCCAGGTTTTGGTCTTTATGATGATATGTAATAGCTGTAATAGCTCCTTGTTGTAGTTAGTTAAATTTTAGTTATAAAATGGATAAAATACCAGGCACAATGTGGAATAGCTTTCTACTGACAAAAGGAGAAATATAGGAGTAGTAAAATTATGATTAAGCAACCAAACATAAACTTCAAAATTATAGATAAAATGCAGTACCCTTTTGTACCCAAAATAACAAAGGAGAGGAAGTCTTTGAGGCTTCACCCATATAAATGAGGGAACATCCTAACTTTCTGGGATATATTTATCACTAGTAGTACAAATCTATTTACTTAGTGAAGATTCAAAAAACTTCAGTCAAGGCTCTGTTTGTTCCTCTGCCTAAAATAAATATCCCCTCTGCTCTTAACTCATCCTGGTTTTGGGTGATTTGAGAAAATTTTAGAGTAACACCCCACTGTGGGCAGGGTGTTAAAGAGCAGTAAATGTTAATACCAATGGGAACAGAGTTAGACCAGAACTGAGTGCTTTAGATAATCCTGCCTTGCATGCACTATAAACTGTAGTGTAATCAAGCAAGTGGAGGGAGGCCTTGCCTGTACTCCCCTTGCTCTACAGCCAGAAGTTCTGGGGGCAGACAGCAGCTGCTGCCACCAAGCTGCCAAAAGTGCACACACATGCGTGCATTTCTGGATGATGTGCATGGCTCCACTGCATCACTTGTACTGTCTGAGCACAAAGTACTTCCAGGGAAGGCACCAGCTGCTGACGGGGGGTGCAACAGCCAGCACAAGACTGTCTACGTATGCTTTATGCTGACTGCTGGACAGCGGCAGAAACTTTCCTCCACTCCACAGAGATGGTTTAACTCTACCAGCTCTTCTAAGGAGGGATCAGAGGATGACTCCGCGTATGGGTGCACTCAAGGCTCTGCTAGCAAATGTTCATGGTGTAGCTCACTCCTGAATTTTAGCCTTAACTTTCTTTTCTTGTCTTTGTCACTTTAAAAACCGATATTTACAGTTGTGCAAATGTTTTTATATCTGTGAATTGTCTTCTGATCTTTTTTATTTTTTTTTGGCCACAGTAAATTTAGCAGGAGTTGCATACCCAGAGTTCTTTTATAATCAAGAACATTCATCATTATTTACTATTTATAGTGGAATAGCAACTCAATGTCCACTTTAGACTTAGTGTTCACATATTGTGGTTTCTGTACAATGGAGACTCTGAATAATATAGATACCAAGCATGTATGGACCTTTTGACCGGTGCCAATAGTTTTTACTTGCCTAATACCCGAGAAAGATGGTGTCTGAATTTTTATAGGAGATCATAGTAACAGGTAAAGTAAAAATGCTTACATAGCTATAAAACTAGATGTTGCCTAGATATTACTTTTTACATAACAGAAACAAGACAGTCACAGCTCCCAGTACTAGAAACACTTTGAGCCTGTTCTCAAATTCATTGAAGTCAATGTGAATCTTTCAGTTAATGGAGTTCAATAAATTTTGAATCAGACTTTCCAAATGTACTCTGTGAACTTAATAGCAAAACTCTTACTGATTACATTGGGTACAGGATTTCATTCTCTGAATACAGAACTCCTGTTGACTTTGATAAAATTTGTGCAATAAGACAAGCACAAGATTGGCTTCTATAGCTATTTGTGTCTCCAACTGTGAGTTTTCCTGAGCGACATCATCAGCAAGCAGTAGCATGCTAATAAAATTTGTTAAATATTAATTAAAATGCACTCACTGGAAATTATTTTCCAAAGTTTACATGTTTAGCTCTTTTAAGTCCTTGTTTTTAAAACAGAACAATTAATAATATGGACTGATTTATCTTATATGTGGCTTTAAACTGTTTACCTTATAAAAATACACAATAATCATCTTGCATTCAATACAGAAAATAATAAGAAGAATTAATAAGTATTTTATTCAATTTATATTATACATGGACATTCCCTTCCTCCAAAAAAAATCAAACAATAAAACAGATTCTGTACTAGAATATCTGAATTGAATTATTCACATGCAGATAGCCGCCTACTGAAAACAAAGGGTCAAATCTTCTTTTTCATGTGCATAGTTCTATTCACAAAAAATTACAATACATCTACCGACTTCAGTAGGAAGAAGATTAGGCCCAAAGGGAGAAGATAAGCACAGTCTGATTTAAATTTTTTAATGAAAATGATGCAACAATCTGTTTCATTTTGGATATCAATGTGCTAGTAAATGGCACATTGAAACCAGATACTTTTTCTATTAAACAAAGAAAAAAACAATCCATTTTACAGCTTGTTTTTATCATACAAGTACCTGGGTAAACAAATTTGGTTTCACCTTGTTCATATCACCCACGTCAAATTGATTTGTTCATCTATTATACAAACCTCCCTGGGTACACAAGTTCATTCTGCAAAAATCTAGCAGAAAACAAAACTGGGGAGAAAGGGATCATTTTGGGTCTCCCATATAGATCAAACACTTATTCAGGGCCAGATCCAAAAACCACTGAAGTCAGTAGATTTTGGATCATAATCCTCTGCCCCCTTCTAACTTCACAGATCATTTTCCAGAATGAAATTCACCAATATGAAGAGAGCTCGTACATGACCCAGATATCCCTTAAATTCTCAAGTCGAAAGAGAATTTGAATGAGAACTAAGCTGTGCAGCGGTTTTGTGATTCTCATGTGCAGGACAACAAGTTGTTCCAGTTCACTCAGTCAGTCCGTGTAGCAACCAGAAACCAAATCAGTAATTGATAGTGCCTCATCCCACTCTGAGTCTGGAAGACCAGGCTGCCATTCCAAGCCTTCCACAGAACCATCACTGGAACTATTTTCAGTTTCCCAATCCTAACAGAGTGACAGCCAAGGCCTGTCAGGAAAGGACAACTTTCTGGGTGTTTGTGCAGGTACATCTTCTAGGATGAAGGAATCCTGATCCTGACAGTGGCCTTTAAGAAGCATCTCATTACATGTATATTAACGGTTCAAAACAATAACAACTAATAATGTCTTAAAAGCCTTTCCAAATGATTCAAACATGAAAGCAATAATCTGATTTTTATTAGGCTATCATTCCATCTCACCTCCTGAGTGTCTCCATTCATGCTCTAGTTACCTGTAAGTGTGATTTCAAAAACAATAAATATTCATAAGTAATCAAGTGTTCTCTGTTCCACATTTTGTTGTCAAAAGCAACTTGGGGTGAATGGCTCCTCTGGGAGTCCTCTATTATTGACTTCAATGATGCCAATCAAATGAGGAGCTGGCAATATCAGGCCCCATTGAACTCGGCAATAATTGCCCAGTGAAATTTCTTAGAGGGCCAGTCTTGTTCCCAAAGAAGTACACATGAATTTTGTGATTAGCTTCATGAATTAAGACACTCACAAGAACAAAACTGAAGCCATGATTTCAGGTTAGAAATGCCCTTCCTTAAACCCAGGGAAAAGCAAAAAACAATTCCTCACCTCTCATAGCTTATAGATAGTCTCATATTGTAATGGCCTTAGGCAGCAATGCACACTTGTAATTGTCCTAAGCAATGAAATGATGCTGCCCGCTGGTTCATTGGTAAAATGAAATGCCCCAGTATCCTCAGCAGGTACCATACTCATGAGTCAGGAAGTTTTTCCTAAACACCAGGTCAGTGGGCTGACCTGAAGATGGTGGTAGCTTGGGGTTCACAGGTGAGAGACAGAGTGAAAGCCTAACACACAAACAACTGAGGGTGGCCAGATACCTCCCAGCCTCCCCAGCAGTCAAGGCATCATCTTCTACAGTCTTATGTTACACTGCAGCCTCCAGCCTTCCCCTGTCCTGGGTGGTAAACTGTGGCAGAAACATGGGATAAGGTAACAGGAGGGAGTACATTTTGCAAACAGGGATCATCTCTTTTGCTGGATGCAGCTTCCAGTAGGGGGTAGCCTTGCTGTGCCATGAGGATTATTAATAATATCATTGCTGCTGCTGCTGCTGTTGGATGATGATGATGGTCAGGACCATCACCAGTGGCAGATTACAGCAAAGGAAAGTTTGAGCATCACCTTGCTAGCCGGCCAGGCAAAGGTGTATCATATCACTCTGGCCTTGCGTCCCATTTTCAGGACCGGAAAAGCGAAAGCCAACTAGTAGGCAGTAAGTTTAAAATGAATCAGAGGATGTTCTTCTTGACATAGTGTGTCACCCATGTTTGGAACTCCTTGCCACCATGCCTTGTGGAAGCTGGCAGTTTAGCTGGATTCAAAAGGGATTGGACAGATCCTTGAAGGGAAGGTGCACTGGTAGCTACTGAGGTGTTCAAATGTGGATGCAAAACCAGTGTTCCTAAATTACAGTCACAGAAGATTAGGGCTGGAAGGGCCCTCATGAGATCATCGGGTCCAGCCCCACTGCTCTGAGCAGGAAAGCCTGCTGGGGTCAAACAACCTCTTGCACAGCACTTCAAGCCAATGTTGCAGTGATTTTGCATACTGACATCCTTTTCCAAAACCCAGGGCCATGTTTTCTTACAGGGCAAATAAGAAAGCTCTGAATCAGAATTTGCTAGACCCTACATCCTAGCAGCTGAAAGGGAGGGAGAGGCAGTGGGGGGGAAAAAGCCCTGCCCTTCTCCTGTCTCCCTGTCATTCTCCATTTCAGCCTCCACTCTCTGTCCCTGGGAAACACAAGAGGGGCAAGGGTCCGACCCAGTCAATGGCACTTCTCATGTCAAAGCTTTCCCGCCCACGACCTCCGGGGCAGGGAGAATGCAAGCCCCCGGCTCCCTGGGGCGACCCAGGCGGAGGTGGAAAGGAGGGAGGCCACATCAGGCCGACCTGGAGCTCGGAGACAAGGGACTTGGGCGGGGCGGGAGATGCCCGCCGCCGGGGCATCACCTTGCAAGGAGCCCGGCCCCTCGGCGTCCCGGCACAGCCTCCGCAGCGCAGCCGTGCGGGGACACCCGAGCGGGATCGCGCGTGGGCCGCCGCCGCGCTCGGCCGGGGGCAGCCCGCGCCTCCTGCCCCGCACGTGCCCGGCGGCCTGGCGGCGGCAGCGGGGCTCAGCCCCGCGCGCCTATCTGCCGGCCCGGGCGGCAGCTTACCACCCGCCTCCTCCGCTGCCGCCGCCGCGACTTGCTTAGAAGCAGCCAAAAAATGGGGGAAAGGGGGAAGAGACATTTAAATTGATCAATTAGATGGTAGGTAATGAGCCAGAAAGAGATCGTAAAAAATAGAGCAAATTATACGATGCATAATAATAAGTAAGAGATCATAATAAGTACATACATTATGTAATCAGTCAGAATAAGTCATAGAGACTGGTAGATAGATACCATGACATCATAGATCATAATAAGCAATGAATAGATACTAACAAATAGATGCCTAATGTAAGAGATCAAATAGGTCATAAAGAAGAGTAGATAAATCAAATAATATATTCGATCATAAGCAATGAATAATAGCTCATAATAAGCAACGAATGGATTATAAGTAGATACGTAACATAGATCAGAATAGGTCAGAGAAGAGTAGATAGAGAAAATAACATAATAGATCATAAACAATAAATAGACCGTAGATAGATAAAATGATATCGTAGATCCTAAGAAGCAATGAATAGATAGTAGATAGATAGACATGGTATAATAGAGCATAATAAGTAATAGAAAACAGTATATCGATAAAAATAATATAATAGATCCTAATAAACAATGAAAAGACAGCAGTAAATAGATACATTATATCATGGCTAATAATAAGCAGTAAATAGATCGTTAGACATAATTATGTAATCGATCATAAGTAATCGAGAGTGAATAATAAATGAATAACATAATGGCCGTCCAGATATAATAAATGACTACTATAACAGATCGCAATAAGCAATGAAGAGATAATGAAAAAGTAAAATGATACAATAGGTCCTAATAAGTAACGAAGAGACAGCAATAAAGATACATTATACTATAGGTATGAATAAGCAATAAACAGATCATTCTAAATCATTATAGCCTAGAAAACGAGCAATCAAGGGATAATAATAAACGAAGTATATAGTGGATAATAATAAGCCATCACGAGTTAATAACAAATGAATTACATAATAGATAATAATCAACAATGATGAAATAATAAATACATAAAATGATGTAACAGGTCATAATAAGCTACGAAGAGATAGGCATCAATAGATACATGATATAATAGACAAGAATAAGCAATAAATAGATCATTCGCAATAAATTATAGACTAGTTCAGAAGCAATGAACAGATAATAGCCATTAAACGATGTAGTGGGTAATAATAAGCACTCAAAAGATACTAAGAAATAGATACATTCTCAAATAGAGACTAATAAGCTATGAATAGATAGAAACACGTGAATCATATAAGAGATAATAACCAATAGTTTTACAAATGATCATATAGTAGCTTATCAATAGCTTATCAATTATCATATAATACATATAATGTGCCTATTATATAATAGATAATGAATAGGCAATAGCTAAATGGTATCATATAACCAGATAAATTAAAGACTAGATAATAAGCAATCAATACAGAACAATAATCAATGGTATACACGTGAGGTATATAACATATGTGTATGTGTGTGTATATATGTATGGTATGTACCTATGTATGTATGGATGCATATATGTATGTATGTATGGTGCTGCCCTTGGCTTTACACACTCATATATGTATGTATGTATGTATGTATGTTAAAGCAGCTGGTCTTTGTTTCTATACACACTTACATATCTATACATATGCGTGTGTGTGTGTGTGTAATGCCATGCATATATACAGGCAGACAAAGTTGTTTGGGTGAATCTTGTCCTTAGACCAACACAGCTACACCCTACACCCCTGTATACACACATACATATATATTTATAACATATACGTGTTATGTTATGTATGTATGTATGTACGTGTGCATATCCATACCCATATGATGGCTACGAAGTCTGTACGCGCATGCAAGCGCATGGTGTGCATAGACGAAGGCGACCAGCCCCAGACCACGGCCAGACCACTGGCGGCACAAGCGCCTCCCGGGCCGGCCGGGTTTCCAGTCTGCTCCCTCCGGTCGGGTCCGGCCGGGCGCCCGCACAGAGCGGCGGAGACCGGGCGCGACGTAACTTTTCCCCGGCCCGGATAGCCCTCCTCCCCCGGGGCCCGCAAGAAGTGGCGCGCTTTCGCGGCTCAGGTTGGCCGGCCTCCCGCTGGCCCCGTGCGTGTGGCGCCCCGGCCCCGGGCCCGGGCGGAGGCAGCGCCCCGCCAGCTGCGAGGGGCCGCGCGAGTGACATCAGCGTCCCGGCCCCGCGGCCGCCCGCGCTCATTGGCGCAGCCGCGGCTGCGGGCCGGGCACATTGTTCCGGCCCCATATAAGCGCGCGGCGCCAGCGGGGCGGCCGCAGGGCCGGCAGCCGCGCGCGGGGAGCGGTGCGGGGCTGCCCGCGGGGCGGGGCGGGGCGGGGCGGCGCGGTGGGGCCATGGACTCGGACGCCAGCCTGGGCTCCAGCCGCGCGTCATCGCCGGAGCCCGACGAGCTGTTCGTGCCGGGCCGCGGCAAGGCGGGCTCGGGGGGCGCCGCCGTGTCCAGTTCCACGCCCGGCGAGTCGGCGGCCGAGCTGAGCGCCGAGCTGCGCAGCGCCATGAGCGCGGCGGGCGTGGTGGTGGTGGCGGCGGCGGACAAGCTGGCCTTCAAGGCGTCCTCGGCCTCGTCCTCGTCGTCCGCCTCGCCGCCGGGCTGCAAGAAGGACAAGAAGCAGATGACGGAGCCGGAGCTGCAGCAGCTGCGCCTCAAGATCAACAGCCGCGAGCGCAAGCGGATGCACGACCTCAACATCGCCATGGACGGGCTGCGCGAGGTGATGCCCTACGCGCACGGGCCGTCGGTGCGCAAGCTGTCCAAGATCGCCACGCTGCTGCTGGCGCGCAACTACATCCTCATGCTCACCAACTCGCTGGAGGAGATGAAGCGCCTGGTCAGCGAGATCTACGGCGGGCACCACGCCGGCTTCCACCCCGCCGCCTGCCCCGCCGGCGTGGCCGCCCACGCCGCGCCGCTGCCGGCCCACCCCGCGCCGCACCCCGTGCACCACGCGCTGCTGCCGCCCGCCGCCTCCGGCGCCGCGCTGCCCGGCATGCGGCCCCCGCACGGCCTGCTCAAGTCGCCCTCGGCCGCCGCCGCCGCCTCGGCCCCTCTGGGCGGCGGCTTCCAGCACTGGGCGGGCATGCCATGCCCCTGCAGCATGTGTCAGGTTCCCGCGCCTCCGCACCACCACGTCTCCGGCATGAGCGCCGCCAGCCTGCCCAGACTCACCGGCGACACCAAATGAGCCCCCGCGGCGGGCGGCGGGACTCAGCCCCTGGCGGGGCACCTCGGAGCCCACGCCGCCCGCGGACTGAGCGCGGGGGCCGGCACGGCTCCCCCTCCCTCCAGCACCTAGCTCCTTCCCCGGGCTCTGCTCCCACCTGCCGTGGCAAGCCGCCGGCTTTTCCTTTTGAAGGGGCACGGGGGAGGGTTGAAATAAATCCATGTGCATCTCTCCTTTTTATTTTTTTAACTCAGCTACTTCTAGGAGCTGCTCGGACCGAGGCACCGGCGCTGCAGACGGCTCGGGGCACGTGGAGCAGCGGGTCTCCGACTGAGCGGCCCGACCCGCGATGGGGCCGCGGGGGTGGGGGACCTGCTGGGGAAATGGGGCCGTGCTGAGCACAAGTTTGGGAAGCGCTGTGCTAGAGAAAGCCTAGCGTCTCCAGTCCCAACGTGTCCTGCAGACATCCAATCCTACGAGATCTTGGAGAAGCCGGGCTGGGAGAGAGGGAGCTCCAGAGGACATCGAGTCCAGTGTGTCTTATTTTGGGGAGAAGGTTCTTTGGGTGAATCTGATATCTTTTATTAGACCAACTTAAATAGTTGGAAACATTTTTCTTAGCAAGCTTTATTTTGGGGAGGTTTTTTGGGGGGAGGGTAAGGGGGCTTTTCCCGGTTTTTGCTTTTTTGTTTGTTGGGCGTTTTTTTTGACAGACATTTTCTGCTAGGTGGGGTGGAAAGGGGCTCCCAACAGCCGCCCCCAGCCACAGCACCTCCCAGCACAAGCTCGCCGGCACATTTGCCCTGGAGAAGCAATGCGGGAAGGGCCCTCGAGGTCACCTAGTCCAAGCAGCAAGTGAAGGTTGGATGGGAGGTCATTTTAGTGCAACACCCAGGCTTTGCCAAACTTAAGGGTTTTTGTTTTGTTTTTTGGGTGGGGGTGATGTTGGTGAACGTGAAGCCCGTAAAGTTTTGAGAAGAGCTTGTTTTGATCGGGAGGCTTGTAATAGTCTGCCGCGCGCTGGTGCCAGTCCGTTTGGCTGAAGATTTTTTCTCTCCCTATGTGTGCACTTGTACTGTAAAGCTGGTCAAAGGGCAAGGGTTTCCCCTCTGTTTGATTTTGAGTGTTATTCCTTCCTTCCACCCCAACACACTTCCCCATCCCACCTTTTTTCCACCCCCTCTAACAAAGTTGCAGAGCCCGTGCTCTCCTTCCGCTGCTGCCTGTGTTGCAATACTGAGACGTCGGGCTCGGCTCCTGGAATAACACTTTTCTTTTTTTCTTTCTTTTTTTTGTTTTGTTTTGTGTTTTTGTTTCTGGTCTTCTCGCTGCCCCTCTCGCAGAGATTTTATCATCGGTTTATTTTTGTAAAGAAGAAAAACGAACAAAAAAAGTCGCTAAATAATATTTATTACTTGTTTGGTTGCAAAAAAAAAAAGAGGAAAAAAAAAAAAAGAAACCACCGCACGAGTGATCGATCCACTGGTGAGATTTTAAAGACGGAAAATAAATAAGACGTTTTAAGTAAGCCGCCTTTCCCCTCCCTTTGTGCTTGGGGCAGCCTTGACGGTGGGAGAAGGGCAAGACGTGCGGGGGCGGCTTCTCGGGTCAGCAGTTTGCGAAGCTGCAGGAGAGATGGATGGGGAAGGGGGTCGGGGCAGGCGGAGGGGATCACTTGGCTGCTTCTCTCTCTCTTCGGTTGTTTGTTTGCTTGTTTGGGGGGAGTTGCTTTTGTTTTTGGTTCGAGGGCTTCCCCACCTCTCTGATGTCGCTTTCCCGTTTGATATTTACGGGAGACATCGAAATAGCCAAGATGCAAAGGTTTGCGGGTCCCCTAAACAAGCCAGCAGAGAGCAGAGATAGAGGGAGGTCTCGTGGGGAGACGGGGGAAGGAAATACTGAGCTGGGTGGAAGGAGGTGGGAGAACCAGGGTGCTGAGGGGGGGGGCGGTGCTGGGTTTGGGGCTCTGCAGTGTGGCCCTCACTGGTTGCTCCGGGATCTGCCCCCCCTCCCGGTGCATCAGGGTACAGGGGAGTTCATCTCTGCTGCCCCTTGGGACTACCGGGCGGTGCTGCCAAGACTGCTCTCGTCTCTTCTCGTTCCCTGCCCACCGCATTCAACTCCGTTTTGAAGGCAGTGGAGGGGGGCGCAGGACCCCAGGACCATCCTGTGGGCGCAGCATCGGGATCTGCGAGCCCCCCTTCCCCACCGGGGGCCCCGCAGCAGCCGGGTGGCGCAGAGACGCCTCGGCGGTCCCTGTCCCCCCTTGCCCCTGAAGGGCCCGATCCCGATAGCGCCGTGCCCCGCGTGCTTCTGCTGAACAAGGGGATCGGCCCACCCCTGGCAAGGGGGCACCCAGCCCCCGCCGGCCCCGTTATCCCTCTGCCCTGGGACTGGCAGGCTGGTCGCCCGCAGGGCCAGCTGAGAAGCAGGTGGCTGTGTTTGCCAGCGATCGGGATCGCGGGGTTCATTTTGCTCTGCCGGGCTTGATGGGCGGCTTGGGCCCCCGAAAGGGAAGAGATGAGGGGATCTCAGGAAGCCCCCTCTGCGAGCCCGTCTCTGGCCTTGCCCTTAAGCATCTCACTGATAAAGCTGATCTGAGTAGCGCCTGCCCGCACCTCCCGGCGGGGCCCTTGGAAAAAGGGCAATCTCGGTGTGCCCCGCCGTGGAGTCCCAGGCCACCCCTGAACCGCCCCCCTGCCAGGTGCAGGAAACGGGCACGGGGCTGTGGCCTTTCACAGCCGGCCGCGGGGGCCAGGCTTGCACCCCCAAGCCACTGCTGGCATCCTCCGTGGGAAACCCCCTGCATCGGGGCGAAGCTGGTTGGATCCGCCCCCAAAAGGCGAGTGCTTGTTCCAGGATGGCCAGGGGCAGCAGCTCCGGGCGCTTTTGAAGGTGCCGACACGTCAATGCACCCAAATTTCAAGGTGTATCTCTCCGGGCTGATGCTACTAACATCTGGAATTAGCCATCAGCATCTGCCCGACTACCAGAAGCACTGCCGCGTTGCAGAGTCTGAGGTTTAGCAGGATATAGCAAGAGGCCAAAGGGTCTCCTTTCCTCTCCTGGCACCTGCGCACGGCGAGACATCAGAGCAAGGACCTGCCCCAGTGTCACTGACGGCTGCACCCAGGAGTTTTACAATTGCCTCCTCCCCAGCCTTTGAAAGCAGCCAGGCCCATTCTCTCTGCCCAGAGCAGCCACGTCGTCCCTCAGGGCCACTTGACGGTGTCTTGCCACAGGACTTCCCTTATCCTCCCCAAGCCCAGGATCCTCTCTACCTCCCTCCCTGTAGTTTGTGTCCAGGGAGGAGTGCGGGTCGGGCCCCAAGAACCTGCCTTTCCCGCACAGATTCACAGCCGTCACTTCCAAGAGGCGAGAAAACATGACAGCGGGATTATCCGGAGGTTGTAATAGATGATCGTGTAAAGCGTGCCTCCCGTAACAAGCCGCATTTTGCAGCTGTCCCGTTAGAGGCACGGGGACGGGCACGCTGCGCTTCTTCCACTGCCCCGGCTCTCGCGAGGGACACGTGCAGCTCCCCAGTGCCTCCAGGTCATAGAAATCATAGACAGTTTGGGTTGGAAGGGACCCCAGGGGGTCATCTAGTGCAACCCCCTGCTCACCGCAGAACCATCCCCAACTAGATCAGCCCAGCCAGGGCTTTGTTTACCCGGGCCTTGAAAACCGCCAAGGATGGAGACCCCCCACCTCTCTGGGTAACCTGTTCCAGTGCTTCACCACCCTCCTAGAGAGAAAGTTTTCCCTAGTATCCAACCTAAAACCTCCTGGCTGCAACTTGAGACCAGGTCAGAGCTCTGAATTAACCCATGATGCGTCTTGCATCGATCCCGGCAGCCTGATCCCAAGCCTAGCTCGTGCTCAGGGGGCACCTCTTGGCCGGTCTCGCCCATCTGCAGGAAGGGGCAAGGCTCAGACCTGCTTGCCCAATTCAGCTGCGAGATAGGGATACCGCGGAAAGGGCAGGATCCGGGGAGAGCTGGCGGGCGGGGGGGGTGGGGGGGAGTCATTAGGAGTTGGTCTTTGTCTCCATTAAAGGCAATGATGAGTAGCCTGATAGATGACGGGATTCTGCAGAGATCACCGCAACTAGACCTGTTGGCTGTAACCAGACTTCAACCCGGGGGGGGTCTCTCTAAAAGGTGGAGCAGAGGAAGGGGCAGCAAACTGACAGCCCAGCCGGGTCCCCAGGACCCAAGATCCAGCAGTCTGAGGACCCACTGGCCTGAGGACCGGCTGGTGGTTACACCTCGGTGATCTCGACCAAGTCCGGTGATGGCATCTCGAGGCTGCAGAGGAGAGCGAGGTATAATAAAGTCACTGCAAGGACCCCAAGTCTTGCCTAGGTTGGCTCCTTCCAGATTCTCCCTGAAGGGTAGGAGACGGGGTAAGGCGTGCACCTTACAGACTAACTGAATAGGATCTCTGAGTCAAGATAGCCTGCCGGGTGCAGTTCTACCCTTTCCTCCTGCCTAACATGGGTAACTAGCTCTCTCAGTTAAGGGTGCCACGCTTAGGATTGGCTGGTCCTGAGACCGGGCTGCTCTTTCCCCAGCTTGCCCCGTGGTTAATGGTGTAATATATATCTACCCCCCCCGCCCCTATCCCTCCCCTCCATGTCTGGGTGAGGGAATATTTTGATTAACCCGTGCTTTTGTAAGACAGGAAAACAGCTGAGTGAGAGTACGGTGATGGCTTAGAGGTCTCAAAGAACAGACCCAATAGGCAGAGGTAGAGACTGATTTGATTCGCCCTATCTCCTTGTCCCTCAGCGGTCTATCAGGATCCATCAGGGCAGGCATCATTTCTCCCAGTCAGCCCCTCCAGAATGCATTATGAGTTATATCTGTCAATTCCTTTTCTATAAAGCTTCCATTAAAAAAGAATCAATGCCGTGGGCAAGATATTGTCAGGAGGACACTGCACAATGGAGTTGACATGGACTCTACCTGGGGCCTCGACCATCTTCGGCCGATATTTCATAGAGGCAGGGCGCTGGCTGCTGTGGTTCCTCTGCTTTACCTGTGCCAGGTTGGGGGGTTAGGTCTGCCTTGTGTTAGGGCTGAGGGTAGTCTTCTGTTATGTCAAGTACAGATGATGGGTTATACAGGCCAGTTTGGCTAGAGCTGACCCTGCCTCAGGCGGGGGTTGGACTAGATGCCCTCTGGAGCAACCTTCCAGTCCCTAATCCTAATTCCCCCCTTCCCCCCCTCACAGAAATACCACCGAAGTGCAGGGTTTTTTCCCCTTCGAAGAACCAGAAGCCCTCTCTAGGCAATGGCTGGGAGCGGAGGAGTCCCTCTCCCAGCTGCAAAGGCGTGCAGGACCCGAGGCCCCTGCCCCAGGGTCTTCACCGCTCGTGTTTCCCCAGGGGCACTGCCACCAGCCTGAGCCCGGGCTCTCTCCTCTCCCCTTTCCTTCCTCTCTAAAGCCATCAAGGAAGGTGAATGTGGCCCCAAGCGCCCCGGGCAGGGATGGGGGCACTGGCTATGAAGAACTAGTGCTTGCACAGGAAAAAGTTTCTCCAGGCTGTGAAGCAGAGGGAGCAGCGGCTTGGAGAAGGGGGGCTGCCTCGTCCTTTCCCGTCTGCCTCCTCCCACCGATCCAGCCTCCAGCCGGACAGTATCCGCGTCCCCCCCACATTGCTTTCCATCGCCGCCTTCAGCCCCTAGCAAGAGACATGAGCCCTTCTCCAGCGCTCAGCGGGTTATCCCAGGATCAGTCCGAACCGACGCAAACGCCACGTGTGTCTCCCCGCGCTGCGCCGGGTGTCCGCCCAAAGGCTCCGCCCTGCCTTCAGCAGCCCCCCCGCGCCGCGCCTGCCTGCGGCCAAGGCGGGCTCCTCCGCCTACTGCAGCCGGGCACCGAGCCCCACTCAGGCCACTGGCGGGAGGAAAAGCCAAGGGGCTGAAGGCGGCTGGGCTGGTCCTGCCTCAGAGGGACAGAGGGATGCACCGACCGGGTCACCCTGGGCGTCCCCCGAGCCCAGTCCCCCACTCTGTGCTGCTCTGGAGGGGGTGGGGAGCAGCCCACATCTCCTGGGACGGACTGAGCTCCTGCCTCAGACCTCGGCTTCCCGCCGCCGCCCACCCGGGCCCCGGGCCTCGAGCCCCTGCTGTGCTGCTAGCCGCCAGCCTGCCCCCCGCGTCCCCGTCCCGCGTCCGCCGGAGCTGCTCTCCCTGCTCCGCCACCAGCTGCTGCCCTCGGAGCCCACCAAAGACACTGACACTCGGGCCTGGGGGGCCTGCTTATTAAGTATGTGCGATCAGCTCACAGTGGGCTCTGTCTCTGCACCTCTACCGGTATTATTAGTATTACTGTTATTATTATATGTATATATATTTATATATATATATATATATATATATATACATATATATATATATATATACACACACACACATATATAGCTACATATAGAATATCTATCTTTAGATAGATAGGTAGATAGATAGATAGATATAGGATATATATGTGTGTGTATCTATCTATCCGATACATAGATCTATTGATCCATCGATAGAAAGAATATGTATTCCTGTTATCCCTGTATAAATACATTATCATCTATCAACAATCCATGAAAGGAATCAATCCACTCAAGTAACTCAGTGCACTTGTGTCAGGGGGAATTTAAACTTTCCCTTATAGGCACTACAGTCAAGGCTGGGGACTGTGACTGGGGTCTTCCAATGCTCCTGCTGGAAGCAAAGCCAGAGGTTCCGGGCTAGGGGGGTTTGCCCCTCTGCTCCGGGACAGACTGATTGCCAGGTTTGGGGTCAGGAAGAATTCTACCTCATGGTCAGATTGGTATGGACTGGGGGGGGGGGGGGTTGGGAGGCACAGGCAGTGTTTTCCTTTGTGCTGGGGGTTGGGCATGGCCTCTACCTGGGACCTCTTGAGTGTATATTGCCAACATTTCATGGAAGTAGGTTGCTGACTGCTGTGGTTCCCCCGCTTGAGCTGTGTGTGGCAGGTTAGGGTGTTTGGTCTGTCTTGTGTCAGGGTTGAGGGAAGTCTTATGTTATGGTGAGTGTAGATGATACAGGACAGTTTGGATGAGCTGACCCAGCTCAGGGATTGAACTAGATGCCCTCTGGAGCTCCCTTCTAGCCCACTTCTCTAGGAGTCCATGATTCCACCTTAAATAAATAGATTCCCTTCCAGTGAATCAACAGAGGGAGAACTGATTTCAAGCAAACCCAGCCTGCAATATATTGTCGGTGGCAGACCTGTGTAGATTTAACACAACCAGTGTTAATTAGATGTAATTGAATGTGAGGCATCCACATCGGAGCACAGTACAGAGTATATAGTACATATGTGCTCCAGTGTAGAAACTCCTTTCAAACAGCTCTTTCCTACCAGCCAGCTTGTGCTGAGGGCTGCCCTGCAGTAGGATCTTCCAGTGGGGTCAAATTTTCAATATGAGTTTATAAAAATCCAGTTGTGTGTGAACGTGTGTTGCAGGGAGAGAGGGATTCCCACTGATTTATTTTCTGCTGGAGTCCTCTCCTCCTCCACTTCCAAAGCTCACAGACAATCTACTATCTTAGCAAGAAGGGGGACCAGGATTCAGGCTATTGCTGAGCTGATGGCAACTGATGTTTCATGGAAACACTTCAGGCGCTAGGCGCCACGCTCTGCACTGGCATTCTGGAGTAACCCCCTGCCCATCGCTGCCAACCCTTCCCAACAGCTGGTTCAGAGAAGCCAGGCCAGAGGTGCCAGCAAGGGAGAAGCCAGAAGCAGGGTAGGGGGCCTGGCTGGGGAGATACCCAGATCTACAGGGCCTTACTTTGTCCAACCTACTCAGGGCAAAGCCACAGCCCACTGAAGGCAAGGCGAAGATGAAGACATGCAAGGAGATCCTATACTTTTCCATGAGCTGGCCCAGGAGAAAAGGGAGCAAACACCAGGTGAGAAGCTCCTCCGATGAGCTGCAAGTGAACACAGCTAGAAGTGCAGTAGACTAATTCTGCTGCGCATTAGTGTATCATGGCAAAAACTGTCCTAATCTGCTAATGCACAGTAGACTTACTGTGCCCCTTTCCTCATAGTAAATCATGCTAAGAAAGAGCCCCTTCACGTGCAGTGATCGCTGGACATGTGGCTTGATCTCTGCTTTCCTTATCAAAACACTCCCTCCCCCACTCCCCTTCTCCCTACCATCACCCCTTTTTGTCTTCCTCTACCACATTCACTCTATGCAGACCCATAGCTGGGCAGAGCATGGTGTTATTGTGCTAACGCATTACAGTCTGCAACAGATGGTTGCGAGAACTCGACCTGCCACTGCAGCGTTTCCAGTTTCAAATGAGTCAGGCAAACCTCGTCTTTTTTTTTTTTTTTTTGCTAGCAATGGGAAAGGGGGAGGGGGGGCTGTCCCAAGCGGGGCCTGACAATGCCACCCCTATATCTTCATAGCTTGCTGCTGATCATAGAGAAACAACTTAGATGAGGCATGAAACAAGGTGCCAGGTTCTCTTTGCTGCTAGTTCATGTGGGGTAAGATTGACAGACAGGATGCTAGAAGCACAGTAGCCTAATTCTACTGTGCATTAGCACATCACAGTGAAAACCCCCAGTGAAAGCAAGTGTAGAGAAAAAACCTAATCCTCTAGGAAGTTTGCCTGCCATATCCCTTCTACCTGCTCAAAATCAGGCTGAATGCTAAGACAGTGGCAATCCACTCACAGGTCTTGATATTATCATTGACTGATATACTTTATTACCTGATTGCACGTTTTCAATAAACAAATCATAATTTATCTGTCTCTACATTTTTCCCTGAGTGATTATCAAGGTTAATTATTTGGGACAAGATTTTCAAAGCCTCCTAAGGAGATCTAAACTTATTAATTTTAATGGGAAGAAGCATCCATACCCTCTTAGCTTTTAAAATTTCAGTCTTATCTTGAAAGTTTTCAGTACTTTTTGGCAGCTGTTTTTGCTTAGGACAAATCTGGGCCATGTTATGTTATGGTTTATGTGTGGTTCACATGCAGTTTTTGGTAAAAAGCATTGCAAAATGTCTGCTGAAGGACAGCCTGACATCCTAATGAGGTACCAGACCTCCTTCCCAGGTACACTTTGCCCATTTATTACAGAACTTGAAGAGAAGGCCTTCTAATTTATCCTTTAAGCTTGATCGTGCGGGCATTAGAGAGGCAAAGTGATCAAGGTGATCTTCATCTGTGTGAGGATAAGACCACTATATATCATCTGCCAGACCCTGTTCCATTTTATTAAAGCATCTAAGCACGAGCTTATTCTACTCTGCACGAGGGCCTAAAAAGTATTAATGTCTACTTTGTAATGTGTCATCATCTTAGCCTTCAAACTAAGTCTCGAAATGAAGTGAGTAGCTGCAGCCATCCACCTTTTGGGTTAATGTTTTTCAGGAACTTGAGCAGTGTAGAATAGGATTGCACTTAGAAACCCAACAGATGGAATCAGAGCTGGATTAATTAATATGTGCTACAATGAAGGGATGGGAAACCACAGTGGCACAGACCATGAGATTCAGTTTTTCTTATTATCTAAGAGCCAGGATTTGAATTCATGTCTCCACAGAGGAAAGACATTAGATATTTATCCTTTTATTTTTTCCAAAAATACTGACTTTCTCCAAAACCAGCTTTCCTCACACGGTAGGTGGTGACTTTCCTCTCTTACCTACATCATCCTAACTGGCACAGTCTTCTGATAAATGAGCTGTGATACTGTCACTAGGCCAGACGGTTTATGGACATTTGTTACTACATCTGTACTACTCTTAATTCCCAAATGAGTCTTTCATAGGCTTTTATTTTCCCTGTCATGAGTAGTTCCTACTCCATGACCCAAGTTTTCAATAGAACCCAGGGCCAGATGTGTCTGTGCTCAGCACCCAGATTTGAGGGTCAGGGTTTACAGAGTACCCCATAGTTTTCATTGGTGACACATCTCCAGAATTACAAAAGAACCCAGCACCCAACGGTCTGAACTTTTATTTGTGGAAATCTGGCTGCTTATTTAGATACCTAGATAGAAATTGAGTTCTTTGTGAATGCTGAAACTTTCTGAATGTTTCATCCTATATGTGTCTTTGCAATTTTAAAATGTCTGTTTAATCATGCAAGTACTCCAATAACCTGCAGCATTTAAGAAAATGAATTTCCTAAAACAAACACTTCTTAAAAATACTTTGTGGTTTGTAATAGGATTTACTAAAGGAATTCCTCACACATGGTGAAGGGAATGAAGAGAAGGATGGCATTCCAGTTCCATACTCATCAAATTATATATACGACACACTAGTTGTTCAGCCTGAAAATTTAAGATGCAACAAAAATGCTCTTATTATAGGGATTGCACTTTTGAAGACAATAGGAGTTTTACAATTGGCTTCACTGGCAACAAGACTGGATCCGAAGTTTTGTAAACATGAAGTTCTTTGGTTGGAGTAAAAGATTGAAAAGAGTGAAAGAAATTAATTTGAATTTATTCATCCCAAACATTCTTCCGGAACCTGATGATGTGTGTATGTTTTCAGGAGTTATGAACAATACAAAGATATTACACAGATGTGGCAATATCCTGTGATAGCCTAGAGTTTGTCCCAAACTCCTTGCCCCCAAAGATGGATGTAAATGCAAAGTAGTATTTCCCTTTTTCATTCATCCCTATTCTTAGGTTTATCTTTAGAAGTTTTGTTCTGCCATTTATCTTCACTTGTTGGAAATGTCTTGACAAACTCCTGAGAATTAATTTCCCATCAGCCTTTTGCCTTCTCTTCTTGAACTGGCAGGTCAGATCTTACCATATGCATTAAAAGGGGTTATCTGGATGGGCCACCCTGCTCCATTGTCCCTTCTTATGCTTGTCCCTATCCCAGCAGGGAACCACTGTCATGCACATGGAGAGCTCTCTAAGGCAAAGGAATCAAACTCTTCTTCTTAACAGCCCTCAGCTCCCTGGCCATCATCAATCATTGTATTCCCCTGCCAAAACCAATACAGTTGGATCAGGCCCAATACACAGAGTGTTTCCTCAAAGTCAGAAGCGTGCCTTTTAGTTTAATCTATTCTCTATGTTGATCCTATTAGCAGGAAAAAAATCAATCAATGTCACCAGACATCACTGGCCTACAGATTGATCACAGTGTCAGGATTGTTTGAGATTTTTACAGATGCAGAAAGCAATTGTTAAAATCTATTTTCAGTACAATATAGATCTTTGTCTCCTTGGAAATCACACCCTTTCATTTATTTACAAAGTCTGGGCCACAGTCTGCTCAGTAAAACCCCTTTAACTTCCACAAGGATCTTTTTCTGATGGAACTAAGCAAAGTTGGGCCTGACATGTTTAGAGAAACAGAACTGAAAAGACTGCCTTAAAACAGAAACAAAAATGCTTTGCATACTATTCCAAAGGTGGATAAAACAGCAAAACCTATAATAGCACATTGGACTGGACCTAATACATGTAGGTGCTAATTAAAGTACTCAATTCTGCTGTTTGAATTTCAATTTAGATAAGCCTAGAAACAGAGGAGGAAAAAGTTTTGCTGTCTCACCCAACCCCACCACACAGATTGCAGCCCCTCTGCACTGTTCAGGAATGGACAGAGGAAGGGGGAGAATTCATTCAGTACATTTTAGGCAGTGTGGTCATTATCCATGGGCATAGAGCAATTTTTTGACCTGCTCTGGATTGTAGAGCAGCCCCCAGGAAGCCCTCCCAAAGTAGCATAGAGATCCTCTGAGTTGCTCAATAATCCTGAGGGTACAAAATGGCTTGAAACCACCTTTTGCCTCCAACCCAAGGCTGTGATTCATAGAGGCAGAGCACAAAATAAAGCTTCTTAGGACTTCCCAATTCTGGAGGCCATTGCCACTATAAGTGGGAAAATGATGTTGAACAGAATAGAGGACCCATAAAAGAGATGAGTCCCTTCTAGGGCAGCTGCAAAGGAGACAGATTTTTTAGACTTTTCTTATCACAGATTCATATTAAGTATGTACTATATCATTTTCTCAGTTAAGATATTATTGATTAAAAATATAGCAAGAGAAGAGGTAAAAAAATCAAAGCCCAAATGTTTAATGCATGCCATTATGACTGTTGCCTGTACTACCTCGATTCAGTCTCCTTTGTGTACATATTTTGTATGATTTTATGATTAAATAATAACATCATTTTTCTTCCTACAGAACCCTGACTCATTCAGTAGACTAGACAAGTAGAATAGATCTGTTCTGGGAATGAATCACTGTTGTGTACTAAAAAGAGGTACAGCTTGGAGGACCATATCTCATTTCAGAAGCTGAAAGGTGTGCAGTTAGGATTAAGGAGACTAAGGGTACAGGACAGGGGATTGCAGGAGAAAGAAAGGGCAGTCTCATGTGTACTGCCCTAGCAAATTGGATACCACCCCTGCCTCTACCATAAAGCTCTTATGTGAGCTGGGCAAGTCACTGAAACCAAAACCTTTCACAGGTGATGTGTTCTTCAGTTCCGTGGTGCCCAGGCTGAGACACCTGAGACCTGATTTGCAGAAATGCTATGTGTGTGCTCTTTGAAAGTCAGTCTGAAGGTGGGCATGAAGTACTGAGACACAAATCCTACTGGACACTTTTGAAAAAGGTGCATCCATAATAACAACAGACAACGCAGACAGTATTAAGTTAGCCTGGAAACTGGAGTCAGACACCTCCGAGATCCCAGATGTGTCCGGGGTCCTCCACACAGAATTGCTTTGTAATTCTTTACAAATCAGTCCTGTCTTTTCTTAAACAAGGCAGGTGATTTGGATCATTAGGGTACATTTACAGAGGGGAAATCAGGATGCATTTTTCAACAATGCTTCAGCTGTGATAATGCTAGAAGAGACAGGACTTTGATATTCTTACTACTATGTCATGACATTTTCCTATTGCTTGAACTGCCAGTGATTTCAGAACTGAAGTTAATGCAAGTGTTGGCTGCATAGGGTTGACTGAATGGAGCTTTATGCAGCTGTTTCTTACC
The DNA here is from genome assembly GCA_030014935.1 of Caiman crocodilus. Lineage (NCBI taxonomy): Eukaryota > Metazoa > Chordata > Crocodylia > Alligatoridae > Caiman > Caiman crocodilus. The sequence continues at coordinate 35,427,494 of JAGPOW010003316.1, forward strand.
AATCTGAGCAGAGGGTCTGAACAAAACCAAATTAAGTTGAAATGACACCCTGAGCTCAAGGACTGCTTCACTGTGTTTGTGTATGAAGAAGGCAAGGAGAAGATGAAAGTGATGGACACTCTCTTGGAAGAGGAAGCAAGCTACGTGCCCATGACATGCAGTAGTGGTGTACAACCTTTTGGCCCATCTGGATCTAGGTTTTTCCGTGGGCCAAATACAGTCTGTGGGCCCAATCCAGAGCATGCTGGATCAGGCCCAAGCACCACATCAGACCCAAAGCCTTGGCCCCAACCACCAGCTCAAGTCCACCACGCCAGCCATAGCCCCAGCCCCACATGCACATTGAACTCTCCACCTTGCACCTCCACCCCCATGCTTGCCAGATCATGCCGGCTACCCCAGTTCCAGATCCCATGGATGGGGCTATGTCATTTTGCCTGTGCGGCTTGGAAATTTGGTAGCAGTGAAGCAGTAGTAGCATTAACTGCTACCGCTCCCTCACTGCCAAATTTCCAGACCCTTGGGGAGACCTGTGGCCCAGATATAGCCTGTAGGCTGGGGGCTGAGCACCTCTATCATATACTGTCCTTGAAGGGTCAGAAATGTGCCTTGTAAGGATGGCATGGTGAAATCTTGGGGGACCTCCTCAAACAACCTGAGGAGTAAGGGCTCCTGCCTCTGAGGCTTTGTCTTCATACAGGTTGCACCATTTTTCTGATGCTGATGTTGTTAAGCAGAATAATCCCTCCATCCCTCCAAAATAATTTTCACAGAAGTGAAAAACAATCACTAAACCCAATCAAATTCAAAGCAGTTGTCTCTGTAAGAAGTGTGGAAAGTTAGTCAAGAAAACAGGAGGGAGAATGTGCTTTTCAGTCAATATTAGCATATCCTTCAATCCCAAGATACCGTTATGAATTTAAGGCCATAGGAGCCAGGCTAGGCAAAAATGACTTAAAATACATACTAATTAAACAATTAAGATTTCAGTTCTTGAGGCTAAAGAGGAAACTTTTCAGTAGTTAATTAACAAAGTTCTCTTTAATCCTAACTATACAAGCCAATTTGCTTGCCAAGAAAAGGAAATATAAAATGTTATTTGAAGAAATCAGTTTGGACTTTTTGTGTGTGCTAGTAAATGAAGTTTAATGTATTTAAAATATATTCATTATAATGTATTAAGACCAATTTTCATTTTGTTTGTATTCCTAAGAGTGTGACAGTGTCTTGTTTGCAACTGCCCCTGGGTATAAGCTATCTTTGTGTAACTTAATTAGATATTCTACATGCTAGTGTGAGGGACATATGTCTATTCACTATAACAAACATCAAGAGTCTGCCACATGCTTCTGTTTCGGCTATATTGAAATAAAGGCAGAGCAAGTGCAAGCTCTCCCAAGGACCTGTGGCCTCAAACAGCTTGAACACAATCAGCAGGCATTCACTGATTGGTTACAGTTTATTAACAGCCTATAAACTTCTCATCTGCTCATGGGGACTTGTTAGGATTGTCACCTGCAACTGCCAAAAGTAGCACAATGGCTCTTCAGAAATTAATTTATATTTCTGATATTCTTTTTTTGTCTTTCCAGCTCAAATAATATTATATAAAAATGGCACACAAAGAGGTTTTGATAATGAATAAAACTACTCAGAAACTGTTAGAACATTATCTAAATGCCCACTGTTACTTTCCTTTTTTTCTTCAGTTAGTTGTACATTGTAAAAAAAAAATCAGTAAACAAAATATTATATTTATGAACAAAACACGTCCTTCTGAGGGATTCATTATGTTGGCTATCATTTGTGCCATCAGTATTTCTTTTCCATATATTTCTCATAGAAAGAAGGAAAAGCTAGAATTTGATAAAAACAGATGCTCTCACTCAAAATATCTCAAAAAGACAGGTTTTCACTGTACTTCGTATAAGAGACTGTCAAGTGTCCTAATAAGCCTCTACCTTGACTCTGACTTTACAGAAACTTACCCACACCCTTGACTTTAGGAATTGTAAGCAGTCTCATTTTTTTTGGTAGTACTATTCCCAGATTAATAAACTAAGGATAGGCATAAATCTTTCAGATCAGGGCCTTAGATAATACTAAAACATATGGATTATTTGAGTTAAGGACACAATGTTGTTTGAAGATGCCCCCAGGGATTTAGAGCAGCCTCTGCCTTCTTTGCCCATGTTGAAAGACGTTTTTTCTCCTTTCATCTTGTTTGTTGCTGATGTTTTTTCTTGTCTGTATGGGAACATTATACATGTAGTACATATTTTAAAACAAAAGACAGTCAACATGTTAGATACTATGTAACATTGCATCCATTAAAAAAGAAGCAAAACATCATGACATTTAAAAGTCATTTTATGTCAAGAGAAAACACTACTGCACATTATATTGAAAGATCTAAAACAAAACCTTCACCCAAGACTGTCTTCAATGGACATCCATCTATCTTCAGCAACCAAACATTTCTGAAATATGCAGTACATTTTAACTCTGTGTGTTTCCAGAGTGAACAGACATCTCACAGAGATTACTGGCCTGGTTGAAAGTAGTTAGGTATGTGATAAGTGAAAGTCAGATAACTGCAAACAGCAATTAATAGAAGTCAAAGAGCAACATTTCAAGAAATGTGGATATTTTATTCTACTTGCTGCAACGCACACTATCACCGTGAAACAGCACCTGTTTTAGACCCAATTCTCTCAATGGCTTATAAATTTAACCTTAGTCCAGCAGTGAGGTAAAAAATAATGGCTTCCTGAACATCCAGGCAGAATTGGCTGTAGGATGGAAAGTATGTTTCAAAGAGTCTGCCAATGTTTATAGCCAAATCATGCTACAGCTGAGTTAGACAGTCATGCTGTGGACAGGCTAGTACAGGGGTGGGCAAAATGCAGCCCACGGGCCAGATGCGGCCCACAGGCCATTCTATCTGGCCCGCGAGGCTCCTAAAAAAATTTTAAAATTAATATTTGTCTGTCCCTGGCTGCCTGTCATGCGACCTTTGATGGCTTGCCAAAACTCTGTAAGCGGCCCTCTGCCTGAAATAATTGCCCGCCCCTGGGCTAGTAAGTAGTTTACAGCATGATTTGTGATAGCAGGTCTGATTTTGAAAAGTCTGAAGATCTGGGTTGTTGAAACTATAATAAAACCTTGCTACGTGTAAGAGTACAGAAAAGTCTGTCACCCCGGATGAAAAATTTTGAGCATGATGGAGATGCCTGGTTTTCCTCCTAGCATGACAGGCCCTTCTTGCATTTCAACTGATTTGCTGTTGCCATCAGTTTTTGAGGAAAGAAAAACACACGCTGTGTTAGAAGAACCAATTTGTCATTTTAACCCAGTATTATTTTGAATGAGCTTCATTCATGAGGTTTATGCTACCAACAATTCTGTCACAATTATTTAAAGCTAGGGATCAGAATGGATCCCACCACATACATAGACACCCACATTTTAGAGGTTCAGCATAAGAAATCAGATGGGGACCTCTGCTTCACAAAAACCTGATATACTTTTACAATGAAAGCTGCAAAAATCCCAGATTTGGTTGATACCTCTTGGACAGGTTAATTCTGTAGTCTTGATTTCATTTTGGAGTTTGTGGAGGGAAATCTGTTGCTAGTAACACTTTGAATAAAATACAAAACCTGATGCCAGCTGCTAGAATTAACTCTTCTTTTCATCCCCCAACCATAAACATGACTATGGGCCTAGTACAGAGAACCTTTCCTTTAAAACATCAGTGTGTGCTGTAACAGGCCACATATAACACAGTCTCTAGATACCCAGGTTAGTGATGCCACAATGAAGGACTGAACTCTAATACATTTTAAACAACATTTTAATTTCTTTTTACATGAAGAGCTGGGTTTCAACACAGATGTGGTACAGTCATAACCTGAATAAATAACTTTTCAGATGTCACTTATCTTGGAAAAGTCAGGGTCTGATGCTGAATATGTTTTATTTTTTTGTATGTTGATTCATAGCACAAACACAGAAGCTAACTCTTGAGATATTGTTACCAAAAGCCAAAGCCATGCCTAACCAAATGCAAGTGGTTTACTGAATATGAAAAATGCACATTTTCTGTATACCCCCTAATGGAGGCTGGGTCAAGCAGGACACTATGAAAACTAATCCACTCTGTAGCGGGGCTGTCAATTATGACTTTGGCTGAACAAAGTATAGAACTATAGATCACTCCATGACAAGGGAGAGCTAATTCATCTTTATTGTAGCATTCTGGGCCTCATATGTGCAGTGGCTACTAATTATAATACCAAAACTGTTCTGTATTCAGCGTGAGGTGTCTGTAATGTGCTATGCCACGCTGTCCCCCAGCATTGTTAGCTATACACATCAACCTTCTGAAAGAAAAGACAGTCCCATGATCACTCTCCTTTTTTGCATAACGTTTTGCTTAGTTTATCCAAAAAGACTTCCATTTTTGGTAAAACTAACCAAATATAGAAGGAGGAAGAAGTTGAATGTGCTTTCCACTTCTCTGCATTGTAAAAATCTGACCCTTTAAGATGCTACAAAAAGGCTTCTCTGAGAGAAATTTCCTGCCACTGGCAAATGTTATTCTGGTATTAACATATAACATCTGGTGCTGCTGAGTCATGATTCCACTTTGGAAAAAATCAGTCCCCTCTCATCACACACATGCACGCATGCATGCACACACTCACACACACACACACATACGCGCGCAGCAAAATTAGAAGACTGAATGATGTAGGAAAATTACAAAAGGCAGGTTAGCTAAACCCAATGGGCCCTCTGATAAAGCACATCTATTTTTTACCTCTAATCCATATTTATAAACATAGTGTACGCATATATGCTACTAGCATATATGTGCATATATAGTATTAGTAGTATAATATTAATATATGTGCATATGTTCACACAAGATCAAAGGAAACTGAGATCAATCATCTCACAATGTTGCAGCATTCTAAATGATTATTTATAAATAATTAATGAAAACATTTTTTTATAGCTATTATATAAAACATAACAATATTTGCAAAAAGTAGTCAGGATTAATTTTATTGCTGTATGCACCTGTTTTCCTGAAATTGCTGTACATAATATTCAAGTAGTGAAACAATATTTATATAACTGAAGATGTGTATATAATCTGTCAACAGTATTTCTCAAATATAAATGTGCCATATAAGGATTATAAGGACAACTCACCTCCGAAAGAGGTTAAAATTAATCTAAGGGAAAGGAATTGAAGCTTTGCACTGCATTTGGGGGGATAATTATCAGGAAATCTCTAGAGTGTCTTTTGTTCATTGGTCATTATAGCTGTTTGGTATATTAATCTTTTTTTTAACTCAGTCAAGTCCTTGGTGAACAAACTAGGAACCAAGTTTTAATCCCATTTTAGCTAAAAATGTGTGGCTGCGCAGCCTCTGATTCCTGCCATTCTCCTCATCATTATATTCCCACTATAGTTCTGGGGGGGGTCGGTTGTCTACATTTAAAATAATTGCACGTAGGACAAAGGCCAAGATATTTAAGGGTCACAAAGCCTGACTGATTTAGATGGCTAAGTTCACTTTTTAAAAAGAGTATTAGACATGTAGGAGCCTTAACATCATTGACTTTCAGTGAGGGGTTGTCTACACTGAGAAGCTAATGAGGAAAAATCAGGTGTGCAGTGAAAGCACAACAGGTATTCCACCTCAACTCTGCAGGTAGAGATGCTTATTCTGCACTAGCCTGTCCCATGAACAAGCCTTACAAGTCTATATCACTTCTGAAAAATGGAACCTAATCATCTAAGCTACTTAGGCCTTGCAGTATCGAGCAAAGCAATGCCTGGGAACCTTTACAAGTCTTATCTCTCCAGTTCAAAGTGTGACTCTCTACTGGATGTTCAGCAGCCCTCTCTATGATTAGCAAGCCCATTGATAACAAAAGCAGTTCTAAAAAAAAAAAAAAGGAATGTATTACAATATGCAATCAAGAACTATAGGACAATTCTGCCAGGATAGTGATACATACTTAAACACACTTGCTGTCTGTATTTTCCATGCTTATTTTGTCCATTTCATTAACAAAAATATTGACTTGGGAAACTAATGTAGATATATTAATGAAATTACATTCTTTAATTTCAGGGCTTGATCCCACCCTCCTCAGACACCTGGAAGTCCTTGATTTCTTTCCCAAAAGACTGGAGTTTAGCTTTCTATAGAAAGAAAGAAGATGTGGAAATTATACATGTTGAGAAGGATTTGAGCCAGCAGAAAGCAAACCAGGTGAAGATTAGAACAGTACCCTTCTGTGTACACTGTATGCCGTCTGCTCCCCAGAAAGAGAGGGCTACTTTGACTTACAAAGCCTCATGCCTTTGCAGGTGCGCTAGGAACTTGGCCACAGTACTTCAGTTAGCCACATTTATTACCTTTTGGATTTCAATAATTAATCATTCATTCCTTTCTAAAAACAAAGAATAGAAGTTGAGCATCTAGCTGCCCCTGTCTTCTCTCCCCCTCAAGCCTCCCTGCCAATACATTCGGCCTGTTTGTTCTCTTTCATTCCTGTTCTTCCTGTTGCATTCTGTCCATTCAATGGGGAAAGAGGGAAACCGGATGGCTGGATTCAGCACAGGGAAATGACTTCAGAGCTACCTTTGTTTTTTCCCCTCATTTCTTTGGACACATTTGGCCATGTGTCACTATGAAAGGACTTGTTTTAACAGTTTGGAACATCCAAGAAGCAAAGCTGCTTCAGCCAGAATCACTCGCATCTTTTCAGGTTGACTGAGGCTCTGAGTTAAACTGCCAATTTTTTGCAACAAAACTGACCATGACATCGGGCATTGTGTTATAAATTAGCCACAGACTTCCAAGCAAATTGTCCCTTTTCATTGTATCAGTGTAAGCCTCTATAGCATTTGGCAGAGGCTACTGACTTAAGAAAGACTCAAAGAATATTTTTCTTGTGAGGAAAGCCAACTCTTTGAAATCGATTTTATATACTAGCATGTGTGATTTCACAGCACACTAGATTACTCTATTTTTAAAAAGACTGGCGATTGTTTTCCACATCAATACACTTTTTATTTCTAATGTATATTGAACTTAAAGTGAGCATTTGATTGTCTATTTTAAACTTGTTTATAATGGAAAAAGAAAAACATCTCCTTTTTTTTAGAAGGGGTATTATTCTTTTTATTTTTAGTAAAACTGTCTTACCATTTGGGAAGTCAGAACGGAAGGAAGCAAAGGAATTATGATATATAATCAAAAAAACGATTCATGTTCTTTGCATGATCCCCATGTTCATACAACTGTACCTTGAAAAGTGAATGCTAACGAAAATCCACATGAAAAAAATAGAATTGTTAAATATTGGCTATGGACTTTAAACAGCCTGCTCATTCAAAAGGCCTCTCTCCTTTTATGAATGTTCACAACCACCTTTTTGCTACTAAACGCTTTGTATTAAGCTTGTTCTGGTCACCAACACATGGCTCCTGGCATCCAAGGTTATTTATTTGCAGTTAAATTAATAGGTTGCAGTTAAATTAATGATTAAATACCTTAAATATTATGAATAGACTTCATTTATGATGAACCAAGGCTTTCCTCCTTCCCAGGGGAAAACCTCACTTCATTAGGCTACAGAGTCAGGCTTCCTCTTCCTTCTGATCCCATGACTCTTGCCTTTCTTCCTGCCCTGTTCAACAAGAAGAATGTGTGGTGCCCTATTGGCTGGATGGAGCTTGCTGTTCAGGTACTTTCCTCAAAGATATAATTTCAAACCCCTCAGGCTGAGCAGGGCTTACAACTGAAGTCTCTGACTTTCTGGTCCAATGTTCTCATCACTTGACTATTGGGCAAAAAGCAGATAGGCTTCCTCTTATTCTTTTTATGACTTAGGTGCTTCAGGCTAAGATGATGGTGCATTACAAGAGCAGATGCACTAACTTTTTTTTCAGGATTTTTTTTTAACCATATCAGTGCCATTTATTCATAGATTTAGATGCTAAACAGTAGAACAAAATCTGAACTTTCATGTATGTATGCTTATTAAGTATGCAAATACAAGTATGCATGCACATATGCATGCACACACATTCACACACCACTGCCCTAATCCTCAACTCTGGTTGAAAAAGCACAGCATGTCCTGGGGGACAAGAAAGTACCTGGTACAAGGTATGGCCTCTGTCATGACACCCATACACTGACTGCCAAAGGTAATTATGGATACTGAACCCACTTCATGCACACTTGTGGAAATCAGGGGTAGTTTACAGCTGCCAACAGGGGCCAAAGGTGAGCACCACTGGACAAAGCAATATTTTAAGATGTGAGGTTCCTATTATTACCTCTTCTCTAATGAGTCAATTTCCCACCCTCCTCTATTTTTTCTGCCTCTTTTTTCATGTTTTCATTTTACCTTCTGTCAAGGATGATCAGGGAAAGGAGAGCCTGTCTTACAAGACACAGTTAAAAGAATGTAGGTTAGGCTAAGACTGAGAGGGGCTCTGAAGACAAACCCCATGGAAAAAAAAATAACTTTTTTACTTGATAGACACCATTGGCACCATAAAAAATATATATAAATTGGATGTGAATCTGTAAGAGGCTGGATATTAGAACAAGTTTTCTAACTGTAAGAGTGATCAGAATGTGGAACAGCCTTCCAATGGAGTGGTAGGGACCAAAGCCTAAATGCTTTTTAGATGGAGCTCAGTACATTTGTGAGAGAGAGCATATGATGTGCTTGTCTGTAATAACAGAGGACTAGACTTAATGGCTACAGTTATGCTCTTCCAGCTCAGAAGACAGCATGGTAAGTTTGTGTTGTCTTCAGAGAGACAAACTCTCCTGCAATTTCTTTCTCTTTTCCCCTTTTATCCCTGGCCTTTTGTGGAGGTGAATGGGAGTGAAGGGAGAGTCATATTATATAATTTAATATTATAAAAGAACAAAATTGGATTTCACCAACAATTTTAAAACTATGGGTTTTAAAATGTCTTTTTAAGCATTTATTTTATCCTTCTACCATCAAAAACTTCTAACACAAACCACTGTGGGGAAGGGTTCTGTTATTAGTCTAGCCTCGGTCTACTTCTTTCCTAAACCAGAAGAAGGGCAACTTGTTCCTGAAAGATTGTCCAGCATCCCTCCCAACCATACAGTTGATCCAATATAAGATATCACCAAATAAAACCTTTGACTCTACCATAAAGTCTTTTCTACACGATAAATCTAAGCAGCGATTCTAGGGCTTTGAGACTGGTATATTATATCCAGTAAACTATTTGCTATATTACTTTCAAGAGACAGAGGCAAGAAAAAAGAGCACGCATATCTCTGTACAGTGGCTGACTCACTAAAGATATACTCCAGGACTGAACTTCCCCTTCCTCAGCTTCAGTTGGTTCCTGATGGTGATTCCCTGGGTCTGAGTAGCCTGGATGTAAGAAGAGGAGGAGGAAGAGTTGTAATTTTTAAGACAGGAGCCCCAGATTCCCTGTTCCTCCAGCTGGTGCAGCAACTGGCAAGGGTACAGACCAGCTTTGAACTACTTGTACAGTTAGAACAGCTGAAACCTTGCCCAGTCCTGGCACAAGTTAGAACAACCTGAGGACTGCTTAACCTATATTCTGGCTGCAATGACCTCTGGTGGGTCAGCTGCTAAGTCAGTGCCCAGAGCATTCCTAAGTCAGAGCACAGTGCAGTCCTTCCCATGATATGCTGCCTATGACAGGGCCTGGTGGGGTGCTGATGGACAGCAATTTTAGCAGTTCTGTATTGCTGGCAAACTCCTTAACTTAGGTTTATTCCTCTGCGGGTGAGGGGGTCCCTTTTTGCTATACAAGAGCATAAACAAATGTTAGCACCTGGAACTGGATCTAGGGTGTTTAAAGTGAGCATCCCAATTTGCACCAAAAAGCATGGCTTTTATCTTTTTACCTTATGGAAAAGACCTTAGGAGAACAAGACTACCTATAGTTCTTTTCTTGAGCATAAGGATTCTTAATCAATTTCCAACCTTTTTTCTGTGTATGGTCAAGGCAAGTTCATCCAACAAAAGACTATCACCATGAACTGCACACCCAAAAACCTATTTGATAACTTCTTGTTATATGTCATACAGCATACAAAACTTTTTGTCCAATGTATTGAATCCATGTACAGATTTTGGTGAGCTGTTCTGGGGTGAGCTGCAGAATACTGGCGTTTTTAAAGTACTATTGAAGACTGGGAGCAGAACTCACTGGAATTTCAAACACATTGTTACTCTGTGTGTGTCCACAAAGATGAGGCTGGTGAGACTGAAGTATCCCATTTAAACAAATATGTTTTCTCATAAACAAGAAAGGAAACAACATGGCATGGAGTGCCTTTTGCTGGAAATGCATTTTCTTTGCTCCTGGAAATCATGCTGAGCAGGTCTGTGAAGAAGATATTTGAAACTCTGCTGTTATCAGCCCTACAAGCCACAAGTTTGCTGTTCCAGAAGGATTTAATAAGCTACCATGGTAAATTGTTGCTGACAGAGAAATTATACAAACCTCTCATTCAGTTTCATGGCAGACAGTAATGAGTCCTCCAAAACCCCTCATTGTATGATTCATATTTGTCACCAAAAAACTTTATATATACGAAGTCCAGGCTTGGTTTCACTTCGTTAATGCATTTTGCAGCCAACATGGACTTTCCTACGGCCCACTGCAGGGGTAATCCGGGCCTGGTGGCAGAGCGCGGCCACAGGGCACGGTACGGGGCAGCGGGGCGCGCTCCCGCTCCCGCATGCCCATGAATGAGCTGCTCTTGTGCGGCCAAAGGCGGGCAGCCAATGAGAGCCTTCCTCCGGCCGGGCCGGCGTTGCCATTGGCTGCACGGTGCCACTCTGCCCGAGGGTGAGGGCTCGATTTAAAGGGCCCTGGAGCGCTCCTTCCCCTTCCCCTTCCCCTCGTCTGGAGCGGAGGAGCGCTGCGGAGCCGCCCGGGCCGGGCCCGCGCCCGCGCCTCCCTCCGTCCTGGCCGCGGGATGCCGCTCTGTAGCCGCGCGTGAAGGCGGCGGGAGGCAGCCCAGCCCAGCCCAGCATGCTGCGGCCACCGCGCCCGGCCCACGTGCCTCTGGGCGGCTACAGGCAGCCCCCGCCCGCCGCCGCCGCGGGCCCGGGGCTGGCGGAGGAACCGAGGCGGGAGCAGCAGCAGCTGCGGAAGAAAATCAACAGCCGCGAGCGCAAGCGGATGCAGGACCTGAACGTGGCCATGGACGCGCTGCGCGAGGTGATCCTGCCCTACTCGGCGGCGCAGTGCCAGGGCGCGCCGGGCCGCAAGCTCTCCAAGATTGCCACGCTGCTGCTGGCCAGGAACTACATCCTGCTGCTGGGCAGCGCCCTGCACGAGCTGCGCCGCGCGCTGGGCGACGCGGCCGGGCCCCGCCTGCTGCTGGCCGGCCTGCCGCTGCTGGCCGCTCCCGGCTCCGTGCTGCTGGCGCCCGCCGGTCTGGGCCCTGCCGACGGCCTGCGCCCCGCCGCCGCCGCCGCTGCCAAGTACCTGTCGCTGTCGCTGGACGAGCCGCCCTGCGGGCCCGGGCCCCTGCCGGCCGCCGCCGGGCTCTGCACGTGCGCCGGCTGCAAGTTTCCGCACCTCGTGCCCGCCGGCCTCGGCCTCGGCCTCGCCGCACTCCAGGCGCCTTTCCCCAAGTGAGCGGGGCTGGGCCAGCGCCTGCGCCCGCGGCCTGGAGGGCGCTGCTGACCCGTTGCCCGCCGCCTGCGGGAGAGGACGGGGCAGCTAAACCGGGGGCCCCAGATCCGCCTCGCACCTCCCCCCTTCCCTGTCCCTGGTGGGGAGGGGAGAAAGTGTGTGTGTCCTTTCCCTGTCCCTCTGGGGCAGAGGGGAAAAGTGTGCGTGTTTGTCGCTCTGTCTGGGTGTGTCTGTGTCCCTTTCCTGTCCCTCTGCAGGGTGGGGCGAGCATGAGAGAGAGAGTGTGTGCACGCAAGCACCTTCCCTGTACTTTCTCTGTCCTGGGGAGGGGGCCAGACAGACAGCGTCTGTCTGTCTTCCTCATCTCTCTGAGGCGGTGTGCGTGTGTGTGTGTACAAAAAGTCCTCCTGAGCACAAGTAAGAACAGCCCCAGCTTTCCAAGGAGCAGATCCAGATGCATTCCTGTGGGTGGTTTCTTAGTCCCACTCCTAAATAAGGAACCCACTCCAAGCCTGATGCTATGCATTGCCCCAGGCACTGCGTAGGAAAAAGGGATTCCCACCCACCCCGAGTGATCTCCAGATCCACTGCTTCTGCTGTGACATCCCTGTAGATTGTTGCGCACAGACAACCTGTGCTGGCTTGCAGGCTCTGACATAGAGGCTGTAGGATTTTTTTTTTTAAGCATTTGTTTTTACAACCTGTGTATTAAACAACAGAAATCCTTGCTGTCCGAAAAGCAACAGAAACACACATGCCAAGCCAGTGTTTATATCAGTGGTTGTCAACCTTTCCCCCCATCCCTGACTCAAGGCACCCCATGATAAACTCATGGCACCCCTTCCTTAGGCTTGCTGCACCCCTTCCTTAGGCTTGAGGAATCCCTGGGAAAATATCATCTCTTAGTTTTTACTCAGTTTTTCACAGCAGAAAGATAACAGAGCACTTCTTCCCTTGCAAAGAACTCAGCCCACAGCAGGGCAAAACAGTTTTAATCCTGTGGATTCTTATTCTGGGTTTATTTTGTGAATCAGGTTTGCACACTTAACAGCGCTAACATTGTGTCGCACTCTTGAAAAGGTCTCAAGGCACCCCAGGGTGTCACGGCACCAGAGTTGAGAATCACTGGTTTATATATTTATGCACTTATCTCTGGGAATGTTTTTTCTTGTTTTTTTTCAGGTCTATGTTGCTTATTTTTTTTCTGTAGCAAGTTTTTAACTCTGTAGTGTTTTATATTTGTGTGACCCTTTTAAATGGAATTCTACAGCTACAATAGAAAATAAAATATAATATTCCTGCATGTTTTCAGGTCCTTTCTTAATAACTGAACTACTAGTCAACAGTGTTCCCCTGGCTGCAATTTTAAATCCAAATTCTTATTGCTTAGTATCCAGGGCATAGAACAAATAGTTTTAACACTTAATATGATGAATACTAAACTAATTGTATTTATAAACAGGGGAAAAACAAGTAGGATGCACACTAGTTTTTGTAACTAAATGCATAAAAATAATCTTAATTTAATGTGAGGAATGTCTCCTCAAAAACAATTAGATAAAATTAGTCAGTGGACCATTTCTGTTACACCTATTACTATACTACTTATAGTGGTCAGCAATAATGAGAAAAGATACGGTAACTTTGGTACACATGACAAGCTCAACCTGAAACTAGACAGGCAAAATGACTATTACTCATCTTCACTGATGGCAGTATAAGGTGTGCAGGTTACATGGTTTTAACAATGAAACGAAAAGATTGGCTGAACAAAAAACAATGCTTACTTCTCATATGGGTGCTTGTGAGAATAAATCCATTTCTTCCGAGGGAAGCACTTTACTAGTCCCTTTGCCTAACAGTAATCTGCACCTTGATATTAATTGTGCAGACCAAACTCTTGGAAGTTAACTAGATATTGATTAAATATCTAAAGTTTTCCTTTCTCTTTGCATTCTGCCTGTCCATTTCCTGGTATAATTTAGAGCAGCTCTAATCCTGCTTACGCATATATTCAGGTCTCTCTGGGTGCATCCACATGTGCATTAATGCACTTTTCCTAATGCGCATTTCATTTTAGTTTCTCCAATGTGAGGTACTAAATAAATGTGCATTAGGCTGCCCTAATCCACAGTAGTAAAACCACACACTTTTTAGAGATGCTGAATGCTTAGTGGCCTATTTTATTGTGCATTAGTGTATTTGCACTTTTTTATGTGACACTTAAATGGTAAGTAAAATAAGCTACTGCGCATTAAAGTGTATGTGTAGATGTGCCCACTTTGGTTCTAAATGCTGCCTGTTTTGGCCTCCCATTCTTCTCTGCCAACAGGGGGCAGTATTGAGTGAGTCTGGCCCTATGTCAACTGGGCAACGTTTTCCCATGGGTACTGCCTAGAGACCATTTCTATCTGGTTTAAGCTCCTTTGATGGAGCACAAAGAAGAATTTAAGCCATGGGTTTAGCCTTTGATAAATTAAGAAAGAAATCCTCTTCTCCTCACCCACACCAAAGAATGAGTTTCCATATGTCTTCAGTACACATCTAATATCTACTGCTCATCAAAATATGCATATATACTGACAGTTACTACTGCATTTATCTTCAAATAATCAAAGCATTCAGCTAATCCTTAAGGCACACTGAAATCTAGGCAATGAAGCTCAACTGTTCACGTATTGAACTGTTGACACTGCCAATGATAAGGTGACAAGGAGAACAGTATTTTAAACACAACAACCTGCATCCTTAAATCTACGCTCACTAGCAATTGTTTTGTGGCAAGACGAAATACAAACTGAGCACTAGAAGAAAACCAGCATCGTGAACTTTAGAAAGTTTAGTTACAGAACTCATTTGGGTTAAATACAGATATTTGTTACTCATTTTGGCAGATAAATGCTAGTGTTTACACATACACACTCTGTAGCAAGTAGTTTCGATTTGGTCAGAATTAAAAACAACAGAAGCAATTGTTTTGGTGGAAGGTTCTAAAATAAATCACTTTTATCCATTTTCTGCTGAAGTAAACCACATCAGCCTGTTAATAATTTGATTAAAATCTCACCAGATGGAGGCAATTATTAATTAATGTTTATTCTATATAACTGATGACAGAAAGCATCGGGCACCTTGATATACAAGCATCAGTGCTGGATCTGCCTATAATGAATTGTCTAACCCAAAGTAATATGCAGACTCCTGCTGGGACACAGCTTAGAGAAAATGGTAAAAGAGGTCATATAAATATCAGAACAGATAGATAATTCAGCAAGACATTATTGATTTATTAAACAGCATTTAAACTACTTTGGAACAGAGAAGTCCCGAAGTGCTCATTTCAATGGAAATCACTCACAAGACAAAACCAGCAGGGTTTTTGAATTAGGCCATTAATCTCTCTCCCTACTATTTTTCTTTAGAGTGGCCCTTGGAAACCACAGTGACAAAATCCTTTACTCTTATTTAATTAGATGTTTTAAGAGTGGAGTCTCCAGCCACCAAGAAACCGTTTACTTGGTTGTACAAAGTAAGATTGCAATGTGTGATGGGACACAGTGGTTGTATGGTGGAAATAAAGTGACTATTGTTTAAGTAACTGTACAGAAACCTACCAATGTAAATTAATTAATTAAAATGTCTTACAGGAGTCATGTAACTACTAGCAAAAGAGACAGTTGAAACAGAATCAGAAAAGCATCTGTGCCACCTTTGATAGACACTGATTTGGAGTGAACTATTGAAAGTCATTGGGTAGACACTCACTCTGAATAAATTACTCAGCCCCAGAGCATATGTGCACTCATGTTTATGGAAATACAGTACATAGTTCAGCATAAACTGCAGAAGTCTTAGCAGATCATAGGAGACACTATTCCAGAAATATAAGTAACAACTTTTAGAGCAGAGTATACATTTTTGAACTAGACTCTCCTTTTGTCTTGAAACTGCCATGTAGACAAGTGATTGGGCATCCTTTGGTTACACTGCTTTGTTCTTTCTACATGTAGCTAATAAATTACACTGATTTCAGAGTGATCATTAGACATTAAATTTCTCCTCAACCTCACCAAACAAACAATAAATCAGAAAGTAAAAAATTGTGAAACAGATATTGAATGTTGACTTTAACTCTAAGAACTAAAGAAAGGATTAGGAAATATGTAAGAAACAGGGCTGACACTTCCTAATACAATTATAGGTGTGAAAATTCAAGGGAAGAGACAGTGTGAAGCCAATAAGCTATGTGAAATATTCTGTTGGCTTCATAGTATCATAGTATCTAGGGTCAGAAGGGGCCTAGAGCAGGCCATCTCGTCTGATCCCCCACCAATGGCAGGAACGAGTGCTGGGGTCACAGGACCCCAGCCAAATACCTATCTAATCTACTCTTAAAGATTCCCAAGGTAGGAGCAAGAACAACTTCCCTAGGAAGCCGGTTCCACATCCTAGCCACCCTAACTGTGAAGTAG
>JAGPOW010003316.1:35443778-35496555 GCA_030014935.1 Caiman crocodilus
GGGGCCTGACGTTTCCCAGGGCTCTCTTTTTGCTCCCCACATACTTGAAAAAGGACTTCCTGTTGTCCTTGATCCTAGTCGCCAGGCGAAGCTCTACTCGCACCTTGGCCTTCCTAACAGCCCTCCTACACTCCCAAGCACAAGAAGAGTACTCCTCTTTGGAGGCTGCTCACTTCTTCCAAAGATAGTAAGCCTCCCACTTTGCCCTCAGGGCCCCCCCCGAATCCTATTAAGCCATAGGATTGGCCTACAACTCTATGGGAAGCTAGTACAGAGAGTTGAGGAAGAATCTGATTGTGCTCTTCTACAATGTATCGCCTAGAAATATGACAAGAAAGACAGCAAAACATTGGAAGCAGACTTTTAAAAACTCAGACAAGAGTACGTTCAACTCAATTTTTCAATTCTGCTTTGCTATTCAGGAGGATAATATCACTTTTTATTTATTTTGAAGAAGACACTTTGCTCTCAGAGCAGACAGTGTTGAAGTCTGTGAGAGTTCTCAATTCTTGTGATAGTTCATTTCACAGACTTGTCCTGGCCTGTCAGGAAGTGCTGTCTCCTTCACAGAAAGGTCTACTTTTATGGTACAAAGCTCCATAATGACCGAGAAATTAAACCGTTCAACATCTTTATGTTGAAGTTTAAGACAATCATTTGGACATTTCAAGCACAGGCCATACTGAAGGTAAGGACCAAGACTTTGAACTTGGCACACGACTCTATGGGAAGCTAGTACAGAGAGTTGAGGAAGAATCTGATTTGCAGGCGGTAGCCCATGTTGCTCAAAGATGCACTGCAGTGTTCTCTGCTACCTGGAATTTCCTAAGGGTTGATGACTTCATGCCCATGTTGCATTTGGGTAGCCCATTCAGAATGCAGCAAAGCCTAGGTCATAACCCACCAGGAAGGGATAGGTGGTAGAGATGGGAGAAGCTATTGCAGGTGCTTTTTTGACAGTTTAGCATGAGTGGGAAATCTAGGAGCACTCAAACTAGGGAGTGAATTTACTGATTGTGGATGTTTAAACTCAACTAAAATGTCACCTTCAGCCAGTTGTTCTCTATCCAGGAATTATCTCACCCAAGCACAATGCCATCTTGATGGCAGTAGTGAAGGACAGGCAGAACTGTGCAATAATCTGCATGTTGCTGCCACATGAGTCCACACTGTCTGACCAGTTCACCTAATGACTTCATGTAGATAGTTAATAGTTTCAGAGAGAGAAGCAATCTTTGTGGGATTTCATGCATGATGAATGGCTAATGGTGGTTTAGAGTAATTTCCTTCTAATGTCCATTAACAATAAATTGACTTATTTCCTAAGCATGAGAGCCTTTCCTTAACTCTTGGGTGTTCTAGGAAACAACTATTACAACTTGAAATATTCCTGTTATCCATATAAGTACCCTGTTTTTTTGTTGATATCTATTACTTCATTCCCCACAAGGACATTAGTCATTTAAATTACACAAAGTTCATTCAGTACCTTTTGACCTGGGGTTGAAAACATTTAAAGAATTATTATTAATATGAACAACAAAATGCAAACACCAAATCAAACTTAAGAGTGCCACACAAAAAATAACTGCAACAGTTTCAAATATAAAATAGCTTATGATACAATCAGTCAATAACTATCTTACAGCTGATGTCCAGACTAAGATTTTATGCAGGGAATAATATTACCTCATGATATCACTCATTGTAGAAATGAATTCATTTCTGCTTAGCTCTGTCTTTTCATTCTGTCAATCTATTTTTCTTCTGTCAGAAAAGCCTAGAAGTCTGTTTCAATGTGAAACTCTTAATAAAGGAAAGGAAAACCAAACAAGATATTAAAAAACACATTCCATAGTACTTATGTTTCTGCTTCAGAATTTCATTTTGTTGCAGGGATCTATGTAAATTCTTTTACATTTCCAGGGGAAAAAAGGCAAGCTTCGGCTACTTTATGGAAGCTCAGTAATTATGAAATAGAAATGGCTTCTTAGAAAAAAAAATCCCTGCCTTCTATTGAATATATTACAAAGAAATTTCTACATTTGCTTCTGGATTCAAGAAGATTAAAGATACATTCCAGTTACTTAGTCTTTTTTTTGTCTTCCAGAGAAATTTCACAACTGACGTATGCAAGATCAATAAAACAACACTATGGTATAATACAATTGATCCTGCTGCAGTAATGAAAATGTAAGTAGAAAGACAGCAGGCAGAAGACCTCAGACTTTCACTTGAAACAAAATATTCAGCCTTATTTGGCCTGTTTTTTTATTTCAGGTTTTGGAGTGGAAAAGTAGCCCCACTTGTCAATCAGCTAACTTGCAGTGCTAATAGATTCTGGTGTTTAGGGGGTCAGCGCAGAATTTAATTTAACAACTTACAATACGCCCACATGCCCAGAAAATGTGGACAGCTTGATAGGGTTCACTGAGCCAAAGAAGTAAGACCAAAACAGTGCATTAATGTATAGGGAAAGAATAGTTGCAATCAGTTCCCTTGTGAATTGGACAGAGAACTTGGAGATGAAGCAATTATCAGCCATCGGGGATTAATAGTAAAGTGTGAATGCCAAGCTGTATATGTTAGGGGCAGAATATGTTGCCTATAGAAAACAACAAAGAGCGTTTCTTACTATTAAGTGAGATTAAACGTAATGGCCTGATTTAATCACAAAGGCAGAATTAAATTCAGATGGCAACTTCAAAGTGGACACATGCACAGAGACTACTGCATACATTTACATATAGCTGGCATAGCTTGGCTTGCATCACAATGGGATAAAGTTTCTCTGGCCACTTAAACAATTTTCTATTTTCTGCTTTTTGTTAACATTCACTGTATTTATCCCTAAATTGCTTTTAGTTAATAAGATGGAGCTAAGAGTTATATTTATTCATGGAAGCTGTACTTTTTAATTCTTTCAAGTTTTTAAATAAAGAAAAACCAGCAGCAAAGGGTCAACAAGGACAGACGAGCTGTAATCAGATAGCTACAAAAAGCTGCCATAGTGACCTGCTGGTTTATTTTTCATCTGCTCCCAGGGGTATCACTACAGCCCCAGGGTGACATCTTACCTGAAATGCAGTTTTCCATCATCCCACTTGTGGAATACTCAACTTTAAGTTTATGGTCTAGAGTAACACTGTGATTTGTTTTAAATTACTTAATGAAATGCTCAGACTATCTGAATGCCCCTGCATTATTCTAAGATCCTTTTTGGTCATCCGTGCCCAAGGCCTGATACTCAGAGATGATTATCTCCTGCAGCTCTTGCTAGCTAAAAATCAGGACTTCAGAGCTTTGAGGCTCAAACCTTTCAACTCGCTCATGAGCTGAGTGAGGAAGAAAGTTCACATTTTATAGCTTATGGGTTTGCCCTTCACCAAGAAATGAGCTACTGAAAACAATGGGCTATGGGTCTAATCCTACAAAGGCTTAAAGAAGTCTATGAGTAAAATGATACTAGTATTTAGGTCTGATTTTCTATCTGATCTAGCCAACAGCTATCCCTGGGACCAAATCAACTGGAAACACTGGAAGCAGACAGTATTCCTGCACCAAACTCAGCTATGCCAGTTTAAAGCTGTAGTAACTTTACTGGCTTCAGGGAAGTTATTCTGAATGTGTATTAATACCCATTCTAATTAGTAGACCTGGGGAGAAGAATACAAGTAACTCAGGCCTTGTCAGATGTTCAATGTTTGATTAGCACTTTTTTGGTCAATATTGTCTGGATTTCTTTCCCTATCACTTATGTCAGTCACCTTCAACATAAGAATTGTACTTATTGTTCTCCATATCAGATGAACTGTGCTGTAAACCCAAATAAAAATTAGAGACATACATGAATGAGCATGACTGAGATAGCAAATTTGCTAATCTACAGGAAGGGAATTTAAGCTAATGACAAAACCACATTCTTATAAAATAAGGAAATGGAATTTTAAGACTACACACCCAGAGACCCTGCTTAAAAATACCTGATTAAGCCTGGTTAAACTGAGTCACTGTGGCTCAGGCCACATATTGGGGATGGGGACGAAATATATTTAAAATGGAAATGGAAATGGATCTCACATTTTGGATGCAGGCTTGGACTTTTTATTTATTTTACTGAACTGTTCCAGATAGCAAGATAGCTCACAAAATTAAAATGTTTGCATCCAACTTCAGACCAAGTAGACCAAGCCCCTAGAAGTAACAACAAAGGGCTGAAACACTCATACAAAAGTTCAGCCTGTTTAACTTTGGACTAGTCCTGCATGAAAAGACTCCAAAACCACCGAGGATTGTGCATGACACTTGTGAGTTGATCCTTAAAGGCCATGGATCAACATCTGAGTCCTGTTCTTGGAAATATCACCGCTTCTCAGGAATAGCATTTTACTAGAAGAGCAGATACATACACCAGTCCAGACCATATTCAAGAAACGGTCACTAGAGCCCATCATTCTCAATAGCTACTGCCAAATCCTGAATCTTCCTTTCCAAAGGGAAATTCATACAGAAAACAGCTGAAGGTATTTGTCTATAGTACCCTGAACCAATCTCAGTTTCAGGCCTGTCTTTGGAAAAGGACCAGCACTGATTTCTGACAGACCCTGGCAACATTAGCTGGCACTAATAGGTAATATCCTCAGATCCATGGACGATAACAAGACATCCATGCTGAGACTACTGGCTTTCTTTGTTCCCATCAGAGAAGACAATATCCTCTCTGCAATTCCAAGCAAGAGAGGGGAGAACCCTTTCCCCAGTTTTACTCATTAGTCTTGAATGAGTCTCCAAGACCTGGCTTGGACAATCTGGTCTCCTCTAGAGTCCCTATATCAAACTGAGAAAACCCATCTCCCATGTCAACAGTACAAAAAGCTTTACAGTTCAAACATCCAAAGACTTAATAATTATAGTGATGGCTCATGGGCATTTATTTCCCTTTAAGCAAGGCAAAAAGCACTACTACTATGCTTCCCCAGTCCACTTACACAAATCAGATGGAGGCACTAGTAATGGGCAAAGGGATGTATCTTGATGAACTGGCAAAATCCATCTCCCACTGGTAAGAAGACAGCATTCATTTCTCATGGATGAAATCTAACCTAAAGTGATCCTCATCCCTCTGTGAGTGTAATTATACACTACCACCGTGGTCCCTGCCAAGCAGAGCCTTCCTTAGCAGAGCAGCTAGAGGAGAACACTTTGCACCTGGCGTATGCTCTTCCCCAAGACTCAAATCCAGTGTGAGATCCTATTCCTAGACCTACAGATGGAGCAGTTCCTCTGGGTCAGACACACAAAGCTATATAGGTCTCTAAACATACAGATAGGCCTCTAGTAGACTTTTCAAATGTGCCTAACTCTCTTTAGTTTCAATGGTTGGTACACAGCTGGATACTTCTGAAAATCACCATGTTTCTCTTGCTATTGTTAAGCACATGAATAACTAAGAATCTGACCCATACTTGCTACAAGACCACTTCAGGAATACAGCTATCAGTTGGTACTGTGCAGCTGAGAGAAGCCAAGAGAATCTTTGTTGGCCTTAAGTAACAGTAGTTCTACATGAAGGGCTTCTGGCTGTGACCCTGTCTGGAGTACAAAGCAAGCAAGGCTTGTTTGGTGAGAGATGATGACTTCCTGTTTTATTAGCTGGATTCCTTCTTCTCCCCCTCTGCTCCGGTAATATCTATAAAACACAAGCACCACAAGGGTGCAGCAAGGAATACAGCCCTGACAGGAAAACAAAGAGGCTTTAGTACTCCAATGGGCTCCAAAATATTGCTACCATTATTCAGTTAGTGATACATGTAATTATAAATCCAGGCAGAGCAAACAGGACCTTGATTTTTATAGTCTCCCCCCAGAAGCAAAACACACAATAAACTGTGTGGTCTTCTATTGCTCTGCCTTTGAAATGCAGAGTCAAGTCAACTCTGGTGGTATTTAAACCCATGTTCCCTAGGAGGTGTAGGTATTTCAGACCTGATGGTGCTTATGGAAAAACAGCTTTCTCTCTTTGCTCCATTAACCTTGGCAGGCTGACGGCTGTAATGACACAGCCCAAATCCTCTCACATCAAAAAGAGGAAGGCCAATTTCACAACACAAAAGCCTGAAGTGCTAGTGTGACAGGTCACTAAACATGATCATCTACTGCTTGGGGTAAGAGCATTGAAGAGGGATCCTGCTAAGCAATGCAGAATATGGAACAAGGTCTTAACCTCCGTCTGTGCCTTCGGACACTGGATTCAGGGCACAAAGAATCTCAAGTGCAAGGAGGAGGACTTTGAAACCAGGAGGTGTTGGTAAGGATATTCAAAACGTTTCTCAGGCAACTGAAGAGGGAATGCAACAGCTATAGTAACTGACTCTCACTCCAGCAGCTTGA
The DNA here is from genome assembly GCA_030014935.1 of Caiman crocodilus. Lineage (NCBI taxonomy): Eukaryota > Metazoa > Chordata > Crocodylia > Alligatoridae > Caiman > Caiman crocodilus. Next base: position 35,450,169 of record JAGPOW010003316.1, read on the forward strand.
AGGGTGGCAGGCGCATTGCCTTAAAGGCCCTGAATGCAATCAGCAAAAGGGTAGGCATTTCATTTTTCATCAGCGTTTTGTCAATTTTAGTATATGCAAAGCACCACTTGTGATATATATATTAAAAACTACAACTACTTCATCTCCCCAGAGGCTGATCCCTTATGATATGCACCATGAAATCCACCTTCTGTGACTCCTAGCCCTACTTACATTGCTTCTTCCCTTCCCTCCTCTCTGCTCCTATTCCCCTCCATGCACCTTATCTGTGGCTCCTGTTCTATGTGCATGGTTCCATCCTCTTCTCCATGCTATTACCAAGTTCTCTTCTATATGTAAAATCCTCTGCCCCAGGATGATTACTAGATTTCCTTTCTCTACCAGCCTAATGCTCCTGAAATTCATGGGATTCCTTCACCTCCTGCATATGTCTTAAGTGTTTTTCTTTATTTTTGGGTTCATAACACATATGTGTACGTAACCAAAACAGGATTTGGGAGGGACAGAAGAAAGAGAAAGAGTCACTGTATGTTGTATCATTGTTCACTGATCTATTTGATGTTGCCTGATTTTTAGGTCTCCTAATTTTACAGATACTGCTAATTCCAGAAATAAAACTGAAAAAACTGGTGACCAGGTTGAAGTTAAGGGAAACAAAGCAAAATTAACACAGCCTAAAGCCAACTGCACCCAAATTCAGTCCTCTTCAAGGGAAATGACACACAAGATGCATTATCAGTAGGGACCTATTTAATTCACAGCGAGACAAAGGAATGGCACAAAGACCTGATTTCCCAGATATTTCCAGGTAGCCCTGCCTCTTTCTGCTGATTGGTGGAGAGGCCCCAGAGGGGAGAAGGAATGCGGGGGCGGCTGCCATCTTGGCTGATGGCTACCCTTCATGCAGCCCACGCCTCACCACTGACTGGCAGAGAGGCCTCGGCAGAGGAGGAGTAAGGGGCAGCCGCTATCTTTGCTGCTGGCTCTCCTTTGTGCTACCCACCAGCCAGCACTTTAACCTCCCAGGTGGGCTGCAAGGCAGTAATGACCATTGCTTCTCACTGGGAAATCACGAATTAAGTAGGTCCCTAGTTACCAGCTAAGAAGGAGGGTAAAAAAACAGTACTGTGCAGCTATGGTTAGGCTGCTTCGAGTGGTCAAACTAGTTCATTTAAAGCTACCCTGGCATTTCTACACTACACTGCAGTTTGCAGTAAAGGCAACCCCTTGATTTCAAATCTTTTTAATATGGGTATCAAAAAAATTGTCACCAATGGAGCTGGCCAAGTCCAAGCATCTGCCATATATGCTCTGTCTTGCATATATTTAATGTCATGTGAAGGCTGTGGTCCAACCCCATGCTTATTCTGCCAGAGATGACAAGAAGCCCTAGTCTAACTGTTCTTAGTGAATATAGCAGATGCTTCTTTTTGCAAAAGTCTACTGCTGTTATGGTTCAGTGGTAGTATCCTAGTCTGACAAATGGGAGACCTAGGTATGATTCTCGGATGTACACATAACTACAGCCATCAAGGCACTGAACATCTGGACGCAGCATGGTCTTTGGATTCTGTCTCAGTCCTCTAAAGAGCTGGGGGAGGTGGAAGGTTTGGGCAGCCTCCACTTTTACAAAGCTCCTACCTGGGCATACACATCAAATGTCTAGGTGACCACTCACGCATTCACCACGATCCAGAAGGATTGACAGATGCCTACTACTACCTGCAACAACAGGAGCTGAAGGACAAAAGTAAAGAGAGAGAAAGTAAATAGTACAATTGTCTGAACAACAAGAAGGTGAAAGCAGAGTTCATTTAGAACAGTTCTTATGCTTGCCTTAATTGCATTTGATACCTCAGTGCAAAAGTGTTTGACACTGTGTAAGTAACCTAGCTGTCTAAGCAGGAAATAGAGCGACTAATCATTTTGCACACAGGGCCATGGTTCTAATCCTGGTTGACCTGGTATCTACCCTCAGGCAAGGCAAATGACCTCTTTCCCTCAGCTTCTCCTTCTCCAAAATTGGATTAATAATACCTAGGTAATACAGATGCAGGAAGGAATAATATATATCTCTTTTATGGGGAAGATATTCAATGAATGTTCTTGAAGCAAGGCATTAAATGATGCATTTGTGCTTCTTTTTAGTGTGGTATTTCTGACATTAGCTTTTTGTCTCACTGCAGCTAGACACTCTCCTACTCGATGCACACAGCATGCCAATCTGTAATAGTAATCATCCTATGTGAATACTCATCACTTCTGAAAGGTCTGAAACAACAAAATCAGTCCTGTGCTAAGGATCACATTTTTTAAAGTATACATATGAAAGCAGAGCTCCTGTTCATATTTCCCTGTTGCTAACCTAGAGGGAAGAAGTATTTGCGCTTTAAGCAGGGATAGTAAGTGGTATGATCTCTCAAGAGATGTTCTGGAACGTTAGAAGAAATTTTACAGTGAGTGTTATAAGGTTGCTAAAGAAAAACAAAATGCTCAGTGTTTTCAATTAAATTACTTGTAGGACCAGTTACCACTGAAAAAAGATCACAGGTAAGAGATTTTGGCCCTTAATCAAAGGACCTGAAGCATTTTAATGCAAAGTTAAAAACAGGGATGATAAGGAATATCTACACATGGATTAATGTACTTTTCCTAATGTGCATTAATTTTAGCACCAAGGGGCACCTATGCACAAATGCAGAGGCTGCTCCAATGCTCTGGAATTCCAGCAGTTGGAGTGTGGCAATTACCACGCTGAAGCAACCTATACCTCATGTATCAGCATCCCCATACTTAAAAATGGTAGTTCAAGCACCCCCACCACCATTTTTAAATGCAGGGACATTGATACATGAGACATAGTGGCACTTTAATTAAAGCGGCTGTCAGAGCTGCTCTAATTAAAGCGCAGCTCCCACCCCCAGAACATGCATAAAAGTGCCCCTCAATATGAGCTACTAAATTAACGTGCATTAGACTGCCCTATTGTGCAGTAGTGTAAGCACACAATTTGTAGGTGATGCTTTATGCACAGTAGCCTATTTTACTGCACATTAGCATAATAGCACTTTCTTTACATGCCACTTTAATGCACAGTAAACTGGCTCCCAGGACTTTAGAGATCCCATTGTATTTTTTGGAACCGTACAGACATTAACCTTGGTGCCCTGGACAGATTCCAGTGTTGCATTGTAGTGAGTTGTCAGGATCTAGAACCTTGGACAGAGAGGCAGAGCCATCCTGTTGTCTCACAGTGGCAGGCCGACCAGCAGAGTTTTATGAGCTGTAATACAGGAGTTTATAGAAATGTGTTGGGTTACTGTGCTACTCAGCTACCGTGCATTAAAGTGCACTAAACTAGGTTACTGTGTATTAAAGTGCATGTGTAGACACACCCATACAAGCATAAAATGTTTATGCTGGTATAATCAAGTAACACCTCCACTCTTTTCATTAATATAGACATGACAATGAACATCTATTTATTATGTTTGGACCCAATCTCCATCTATTTACCATTGAGAAAGTAGTGGGACTTCACTGAGCAGAAATGTTTATTCACAGAAGCCAGCACAATGCCCAGATAAAAGGATCAGCAGCATCTTACCATTTGCAGCTGTCAAAGTATTTTGTGCTTTAAAAAAAAAAACATCCAAGAGTTCATAGAATTATAGAATCATAGAAGTAGGGTCAGAAGGGACCTTGTAGATCTTCAGGTCTGACCCCCTGCCTGGGCAGGAGGAAAATCGGGCTCAAGTGACCCCAGCCAGGTAGGCATTGAGCTGCTTCTTAAAGACCCCCAGAGTAGGAGGGAGCACCACTTCCCTTGGAAGTTGGTTCCAGATCCTAGCCACCCTAACTGAAATAGTTCCTATGGATGTCTAATCTAAACCTACTCTCCAACAACTTGTGGCCATTATTTCTTGTTATCCCGGGGGGCACTAGGGGAAAAAAAGGTCTCCCCCAAACCATTCTAGTCCCCCCTAATGAGTTTATAGATGGTCACAAGGTCCCCCCTCAGCCTTTTCTTGTGAAGGCTGAACAGGTTCAGGTCCTGTAGCCTCTCATTGTAGAGTCTGCCCTGCTATCCTCGGATCATGCGGGTAGCCCTCCTCCGGACCCTCTCAATATTGTCCACATCCTTCTTGAAGTGTGGTGCCCAGAACTAGACACAGTAGTCCAGCTGTGGCCTGACCAGTGTTGCGTAGAGGGGGAGGATCACCTCCTTGGCCCTACTTGAGATGCACCTGCGGATACATGATAGGGTCTGGTTAGCCCTGCCGACTGTGACCTCGCATTGTTGGCCTATGTTCACCTTGGAGTCATCAATGACTCCAAGATCCCTTTCTGCCTCTGTACTCTCAAAAAGGGAGTTTCCCATCTTATAAGTGTGTTGCCAGTTACTACTGCCTGAGTACAGCACCCTGCACTTGTCCGTATTGAAACACATCCTGTTTTTGTTAGTCCACCCCTGCAACCTACCCAGGTCTCTCTGCAGTCTTTCCCTCCCTACTAGTGTGCCCACCTCACCCCAGATTTTGGTATCATCAGTGAATTTGAACAGGTTCAAATCGTCCAAATCGCTAATAAAGAAATTGAACAGTGCGGGCTCGAGGACCGAGCCCTGGGGGACCCTGCTGCCCATTTTCCCCCAGGTCGAATATGACCCATTCACCACCACCCTCCGAGTACGACCCTTCAGCCAATTAGCAATCCATCTGACTCTGTAGGCATCAATGCCACAGTCGCTTAGTTTTTTGATGAGGATGGGGTGGGAGACAGTGTCAAAGGCCTTTCTGAAGTCCAGAAAGACTACATCCACAGTGACACCTGCATCCAACGCTTTTGTGACCTGACCATAAAAGGCAATCAGGTTGGTCTGACATGACCTGCCCTTAATGAAACCATGCTGGCTGCCCCTGAGCATCATCCCCGATGCTGGGCCATCACAGATGTACTCCTTAATGATCTTCTCAAAGAGTTTTCCCAGGATTGAGGTAAGACTGACGAGCCTATAGTTGCCCGGGTCCTCCCTCCTCCCTTTCTTAAAGATGGGGACCACATTGGCTATCTTCCAATCATCTGGCAACTGACATGAGTACCACGAGTGCTCGTAAAGCCGTGCCAAGGGCCCTGCAATAACCCCTGCTAGCTCCCTCAACACCGTGGGGTGAAAAGCATCTGGACCTGCTGACCTGAACACATCCAGCCCCTCCAGAAGCACTCTAACTCGGTCCTCCTCAACCTTAGGTCTTGAGGCATTCCCCTCAAGTCCACCTTGAAACACGGAGGGGGAGTCCCGGTTCCTGCACAAGAAAATGGAGGTGAAAAATTTGTTAAAGATGTCTACCTTCTCCTCTGGTGCAACCACCAGATTGCCCAGCGTATCTTGCAGGGGCCCCACATTTCCCGGTACCTTCTTCATCCTCCCTATATATTTGAAAAAGGACTTTTTATTATCTTTGATCTTGGACACTAGTCCTAGCTCTATGTCTGCCTTAGCTTTCCTAACAGTTAACATCTTGCTGGCTCCTTCTGACAAGGGCACATCCACTAAGACGTTCAATTGACTTCAGTGAGCTTTGGATCAGGGATGAAAAAACATATTGAATGTAACAGTGCTGTGAAAAGCTGTACCTGAATCTTTTCCTCCCTGGTTTTGATATATTCTAGATGAGTTTTATTTAGCACTGACCAGCATGCAAGTGTGTTTTAAACAATCCTAAGGACATGAATATTCAGGAGAAAAAAGGAACATTAGTATCTGGAATGCATAGATGTAATGAAAGACTACAACACTAGGAAGCTTAAATTGATATTTTTGGCCTTCATTAAAATAGTTTACAAATTATTTGAAAAATACTATGAATACTCAGGAGACTAAAGTGACTTAGAGCAGAGTTTTCAAAAGAAAACCATGAGGTATTTATGTAATTGATTTGCTTCTAATCATTTGGCTCAGCATCTTCTTGTTTAGAAACTCAGACTTACAAGTTTTTCATCCTCGAGCAATTAACAATAATTAAGTATAAATATCCACTGAATTCCATTACATCAGGGTGGGCAAAATATGGCCCAGGGGCCAGATGCGGCTGACCAGGCTATTCAATTCAGCCCACGGGACCCCTAAAAAAATTAGAAAATTAATATTAATCTGCCCTGGGCTGCCTGTTACGCGGCCCTTGATGGCTTGCCAAAACTCAGTAAGTGGCCCGCTGCCCAAAATAATTGCCTACCCCTGCATTACATGATGCACTTTACCTCCAGGGGTTGCAATATACAACAAAATGAAACACAAATTATGCACTAGCCAGAATTCATCCACCACTGACATGCAGTTTTAAAACACAGAACAAAACAAAAGAATAGGACTGAAATGCCATGGATTTGAAAAAGCTGAGGGAACTGGGTAAGCAAAATGTAACACTAGCTTGTAGACAGGTGGTGTTCTTACCCGGCTCCTATTTATTAAACAACTACTCTCCTACTCCTCAGCCTAAACACTCTTGAGACTGATTGGTCAAAGGATGTGTCCCTGTCTTCTCACTGCTTGTTGTCTCTGCTTCTGGCTTAAACCCAACCCTTTTTTATAAACTCCTGTATTACAACTCATAAAACTCTGCTGGTTGGCCTGCCACTGTGAGACAACAGGATGGCTCTGCCTCTCTGCAAGGTTCTAGATCCTGACAACTCTCTATAATGCAAAACTGGAATCTGTCCAAGGCACCAAAGTTAATGTCTGCACGGCTCCAAGAAAGCACTATGAGATCTCAGAAGTCCTGGGAGCCAGTCAGCCAATCAGTGCTACCACTCTTCTGAGGCATGATTTCTGGCTTCACAGCAAAACCTAGGGCATTTGTCCTACAGGAGTCCGGTTCTGAAGTACCTGGATAATTCCCTGACAGTCTGATATTCTGATGAAGTGAATGTGGGTTCATAACAGCTTGTGCTCTCTCTATTTATCTTATCTAGTTAGTCTATAAAGGCACATATCTAATCTGCCTTCAGTCTATTACTGAGCCAGCCCACCTTAAATTGAAAAATTCAGCTGCATTAGTTGACTCAGGTCAGCAGCATGAGGGAAATTAATCATTTAAAAGATAGAGGTTTTTATTGTTTTCGAGGGCATGCTAGCAAAGGGGGAGATCACGTGTCCACTTCTTTCACTCCTCCCTGCATGCTTTGCTTCAGATTGCTTTGGAAGACTAATACTCTCAACCTCCTGTCAAGGGGCTCTCAGCATCACCCCCTCAGCTGGTGGCAGTGTCAAGGGGCTGCTGTATGTTTCTTTATCGAGAAAGGAGAAATATATTTATGGCAGTGATTGTCAGGTAAAACACAAATCTGCAGGCACTAATTTTTAACAATAGCATTGTTAAGCAGCATCAAATCTCCATTTTGTGCATGTTCATTAACCCACGGCAGCACTAACTTTCCCATATGGCTCTGTTTCTGTAAATATAGTCAGGGCAAGATCTTGATAATTTTATATCATAATAGGTTATTCCTGGTATTTTGCCAAATGTGTCAAACAGAACCATCTGGGTTTTGGAAGGTTCTAAACTTCCCAGGGCTTGGCTCCATATGCACAGCACCACAGGCATCCCTGCCCTCTTCAGGCCTGCTGTGAATCAGACTGATTGTTATTCAGGTGGGATGGCCCGGTCACGAACTGCACTAATCAAAAAACAAACTGCACCAAAACACTGAGGCTCACACACTGGCTTAGGCCTCCCCCTGACCTCTGTTAACCAGCCGCTTCCAATGGATTCGATGCAGGTTGTTCTTCTGGATTTTTGCACCTTCCACAGTTACCAGACATCTGTGTAAATCCCCACCCCCCTTGTGTTGGGCATCAGGGTCAGTAATGTTCAACAATTCAACGTGGGAAGTCTTACGGAGGAAGTACCAGGCCATAAATTTCATCCAACAAGAGCCACCTATCAAGCTTGGCCTTGTTAAGAAGCCTCCCAGATATTAATCACAATAAAGACCATGGTTCCTGTACTGTTGTGTTGAAAGAATGAAGCAGTCAGAGGTTGCAAAAATAATTTTTCATTTCTTTCCTTTAAATATTGGCTCAGCTGTCATTTCAAATTCATTGCAAATCTCATGACAGCCGACTACCCCTTGCTCTCGATGAATAAAATGAAAAGCTAGTTTTGGATTGAACCCTGAAGTCAGTTTTACAGCATATCTAGCACCAACTAGAAGCCAGCACAGAGTGCTGCTAAGTCTTGAATTCTGAAGCTACAAGCCCACTCATCTGGTGGGAGCAAAGATAAGGCTTTTCAGAACTCTTCTAATGCTTTTCTTCCTGTCTGGGGTACTATTGTCCATCACAGGTATGTGTTCTTATAATGAAGGCACCTACATAACGTACCTTGTATTCCCGTATCTGTCTAAATCTGAACATTTGGGAAAAAAAATTAACATTACAGGTGATCACAGCTATTTTATGTATTTAATTTCTGAGTGAGTTTTTATTAAGCTTTTATCATAGATAACAAACCCCAGGGCCAGTGGATTCTTACAAGCCACAGTACAGCTTCTAAATTAAGGGCTCAGTAGGATTCCTTTTCTTGCTATTATTTCAATGATTCCTGAATCATTTGTGTCCTAGGCCACAGTCCAAAACTGCACAAATCTCCACGTGCAGTTGGAAAAGAAAAGAAGCATGCATACAAGCAAATGCTCATGCCTATCTGAACCCAAACAGTGGGTTTTGAAGGGAGCAGTCTCTGAAAGGGTTACATCCTGTTTTATTTTATGCACTGTGAATAGTCTATTGCATTCAATGGCATTATACACAGTATGAAAAGTTAAATGTGAATGCAAATCTTTCCACACCTAAAACTGAATTCCTACTTTTTGAAAGGATGCAAAGCCAAGGAGCTCCCTAGGCCTGCTAGAACAGGCATTAGAACAGAGCACAACAGGACGTCACATCACAATGTCTCCCCTTAGTTAAGACCTGATTTTTCCCCCTTCAGAGTCAATATTATAAGATGATGCACTGAAGTGCTGCTCAGAGCAAGAGTCTGGTATCTTTACACAGGTGGAGTAGAACCTTACTACCAGAGCAGCCCTTTTGAAGTAAATGGGAGCACTTGATCTAAGACTGAGCATTTACAGCGCCCATAGAAGAGGAAGGACACCATATGCAAGGAGCATGTATGACATCTGGTACGTTCCTGATGTACATTTCCATCTTGGAGAAGGAGGGAAGAAAAGACCTGTTTTCATATGGTTAACAAAATCTATTTGGTCGCACAGGCTTAATTTAGAACAAATGGGGGGGGGTGCGCATGTCACGCGTGCATGTGTGTAGTCACAGTGGCAAGATTTGTAATTCTCAGAGTAACTCTTACCCCAACAGTTAAGATTCAGGTTGCCACAGCTTTAATTGTGTTTGGTATGATGTCCAAAAACAATATGCCTTGATAATCTGAATAGAGATGCAGTGTTAGAATATTCCTGGCAGTGCTATAAAGTAAAGCTTTCCCTTAGTTAGCCAGTTCAGGAATGTGGGTTACTGCTGCATACCCTTTTTACCCCCACAGTTCTGTTTTTGTGAGGTTGGCAGAAACTGACACTTTTTCTTTTGCTTAATTAAGTTGTTCAGAAGAAGGCTGGTCAAACAGTTGCATCTACGTGGGGAGTCTTGAAATGAACAGAAAGCAGTGGGCGTTGCCAACATAAAAAGGGGGATTCTGTTATTGTTTGGGTGTAGACGGGTCATTTTTTCAAAGTTACTGCTGCCTGAGTGACCACAACTCTGCAAGCAGCAGCCATGAATGGACATTAAAGCTGCTTAAATGCAACTACCTTGGGCTCCAAAGTAGAAGGAAAAAAAAAAACAAAATAGCCAGAAAGTAGGAGCATTTTCTTTCTCTCTCCAGAGAAAGAGCAGACTCATTTAAATAGGATATGGCAATGCATTGTGAGGGAGAACCAGGGCATCTCAGCTCCTATTCCAATCAGTAAGAGGAAAAATCTGTGCCAGTGGAAAATCTGGCTGGCATGCTGAGAGCTGTTTATCTAATTCGATGCAGGGGACACAGTTTTAAAGTTGCAATGACTTTAAATACCAGTGATATCCAATTGGCTTTGCAGCAAAAACTTTGCTGTATTTTTATACTCAACAGACATTTCACTTTAAGCAACTCTATCAGATGCTGTCTTTCTTGCCATCAGTTTTATGAAGAGGCATGGCCAAATCCTGTGTTAAGATGGCATAGCTCCATGCCTCCAGTGGGGCTATTCTGCTTACAGTAGCCAAGGATGAGCCCCATCACTCTTTACAGATCTCTGCTTATTACTGGCTGCAACTTCATTGCCACTTGGCCCCTTTCAGAATAAGCAACTAATAAAAACCCAAACTCCCTGTCAGTGTTTAGTACAGGGGTAGCCAACTGGTGAGTTGCATGTCACAAGTGGCACAGATAGTCTGTGTATTTATATCAGGGAGGGAGTAGGCAGCACAGTGGTAGATAGGGTTGAGTGGAAAAAGCTGAGCAGCAGATTGGGCAGAAGAGGACAGGAATGGCATTCAGGAAGGGTATAAGAATTTAGTTGTGGCACACCTGCCAAAAAGGCTGGCCCCCACTAATTTACCCACAATTGCCCATCTCAAGAGCTCCCTTTTTACCAAGGCTCTTATTTAAAGACACACTTGGGAATATATTAGCTGGTCTAACCACACCCACCCACATCTTCCAAATTAGATACTCATCAAAATGAGATATACTGGTGTGTGATCAGAATAACTCCACTACCTTGAGTGAAATAACTCATGATTCAAACTAATATAAAAAAGAAGAGAATCCATCTATAAAGTCTGAAGGGTGCCCTTAAAACATTTATAACTATTATTTCAAACTGTGACAGAACCTCAAGGAAGGTGCCAGATAAATATTCAGGAGTTAGAAGAGTTATTTCTATGCAACACCTCAAACCAAGCTGAGAAAACTGAACACACCAACCATCAGATTAAATATAACCTAAATTTAATTTAAATTAATACATAATTAAATCTACTATTTTGGATTCAAGAGTCTATTGTTGATCCTAGGTAAATAACTGCCAGGCATAGTCTCAGACTCCAAGGCTGAAATTGTTTCACTTGGCTTTAGTTTCAACTATGGCAATTCAAGCTTTTATTGGACATGGAGATCCTGGTTTTATCCTTGTTTCCTAGACATGCAGAAATGTATTTGTTAGGAGGCACTCTAAATGTTGTGGGTTTTTTCATTATATAAGACAACAAACACTGCATACAGAGCCACCCAGCGGAAAAAGTCACCTTATGCCAAATCATGCAGACACACAGAGCCAGAATATGGTCCAGTGAAGCCTATAGCAAAACTCTTAGTGATCGGTAAAAGTGCTAATTTGCAGCCCCGACCAATCATTATGCCATTCAGAATTCTCAAAAGGTATGTGACTAGTTGCTTTGTTTCACTCAAGGTGCCTCTCATTCCTTCCTAGCTCAAACAAATCAGATGCAGATTTTTTGCAGTATATCCAGTATTTCTACAAGCCCAGTGTTCCAGCTGCTAGAGAGAATGAGCCTTTTTGTTTTGTTAGGACTCAACTAATATTATGTCTTTACTCCCAGGAAAACAGAAGGCCTTCCTTGACACGGGCAACCCCAAAAGAGTTCAGATACTGAAACTAAGGTCCTAAAGACAGAAAGGATTCACAAGGGCTGGACAGGAGCCATCTCACTATTCCTGGCACTTGCAGTTCCACATGGAGCTTTGCAGCTCATCAGGACAAAGAGTACAGTTTTTATCAGCCCAACATTCTGCTGACAAATGCATAATAAACTGACAGAAAGCGACCAAGCAGCATTTCAAAAACCCCAGTTACATAGGAGGTAGAGCATAGCCTGAGTGGGGATGGTCACTTTCTGCAGGTGTTCATCCAGTGTCCCCAAATTTACATATATTTGCATACTGTCAAACAGTTGGCTGACAGAATCTCTGAGAAGGTCTGGACTGAACCCAAACCTGTCAGTGACTTTCTCCTTGCCAGTCAAGGTTGGCTTTGGTTGCAATTAAAGAAAGAAAAGAAATACTTCTGACATTGCAATATAGGAAACTACAGCTGGGGTATCTTAGATAGAAAATATGTGTTTTCTTAGAAAAAATATGAGTTACCAATCCTCCAAAACACTTACTATGAAAAAACAGAGTGACTACAAAAGTAGAAGGGATTTGTCCAGAAAAAAATGCTAAAAACCCTTGAGAAAAAATTATATCCCCCTTTGATTTGATGAACAAAATATATTTTCACAAGATGTCAGAGATTGTGACCAACTCCTGAAACAGTCAAGACAAACGGGGCTGTTTCTTTACTGTGTGTGTGTAGGGGAGAGATTTAAGTTGGCAAAGATAGATTTTTCAATGATCTTTTCCCATTGCTTAGCCAAACACATCTTAGTAACTTTCTGCTGTATTTGTGACCAGTATAAAACCACTAATAGGAAAATACCAGAACAAGTCTCTCCTTTTTCCCCCCTCTGATGACAAGACTGCTTGGTAGATCACACTAGTGAACTGTTTTGGGTGGGCGGGCAGGCAGGCACTTGTTATAACAGATAATAGAAATGGCTACAAACATTTGCATGCATGTTTATAAGGAAACAACAGACAACAGGTATATGTTTGCGAGACCCCTGACTTTTTACTTATTGTTTTACACATTCTTTACTAAGCCATGAAAATTTAATACTTCATCTTTAAACAGTGATGAACACTAGAGTTTCACGAGCAGCAGACAATAGATTCTGTTTATTCTCCAACAATAAAGACACTGTTTAGCTCTGGACTGCAAGTGGCTGAGCCATCTGGCCCATATCTTCACAGTAAAACATTGTCCGTGACACAAAAAATGATTACATCCACAGGACAAACTAATGTGACCTCTAAATAAAGCCTTCCTCTGAAGCTATGATATCATACTGCATAGGGGACACCAGCACAATTGAATCTGGTCACCAAGGGCACAAGTGAGATAGGACTATTTAAATCAAATTTTATAGGAGAGTTTTTGTCCTTTGTGGCAAACCATCCAGATCCGACTACAGCATTGAAACATCTTTTTTATTCACTCTTAAGGCAACAGTACAGTTCTGTTTTGTATTGGCAGTCCTCTTTAGCTTGTGCGAGATCCAGGAAGTACACATCCATTTTCAGAGTCAGCACCTGCAAGCTTTTCTTCCAACAATGTTTCACTGATGGATCACCACCTGCACCAGCCTTTCTTCTAATATTCCAAAAACAAGCAGCTCTTTCTCCTCGTTGCCAATTGGGATGTCCAAGTCTGCCACAGTCTTACAAATAGCTTCTTCGCTTTAACAACGCACTCTCAGCACTGCACTACCTGAATGGCGGCTTCATGCCGCAAAAAACAAGCCCAAGAAAAAGGCCCATCTCAATGGAAGAAATGTTGTTCTCTAAAAAAAGGGCAATTTATCTTTGCTGGTACAGCACATGTATTACCATACCCTTTAAAGAAAGTTAAGCAAAAGGAATTATTGATCTAATTAAATAGACTATTCCTTTTAAAAACACAATGCCACTCATGAGTGAGTATTTACAGTTTTAACCTAAATGATTAATACAAGTTTAACTCCTGATTTATGGAGCTGAATGACTAGTTGGCTCAAAGTCACTAAGCAGGCTCTTTTAATACATCAGTGAAGAGCTGCATGCTAGAAAGCCCAAATATTGCACGGGGACAACTGCTAATTCTATCGTAAAGGCATTACTGGCTATTACAGCAGGATGCGGTTCATGAGTTTATATGAAGGTTTCTCATGAAAAGCCCATGGTGGAGCAATAAAGGACAGGGTAGAAACAGAGAGTGGCGATACTCAGGAATTACTTTCTTTTTGTTTGTTTGAACCAGAATTTACAGAGCACGTCCCATATCTTTTGCATTTCCTTCAGTGGGAAATGATTTCCCCCTGACCTGAAAATAGTACCTTTTCCAATACAGTAACAAGTTTGTGGCACACATCCTGAACCATACATTCCCCATATTTTATGCTTGTTTAGGAGTTTTTTTCCTTTGCAACTAATTTCCAATTGATAGCAATGGAACTATTATTTAAAATGAAGGATGTTTGACATTTCCAGTGTCTCTGAACCACACTGATAGATTTGTATTGACTTTAAGTCCAAATTTACCATGAAATTTTAGTAATTAACCATACTTTTAAAGAGGCTTAGAAATGACACCCTCAATTTTTTTCCCAAACACAAAAAATAATCCATACATGCAGATGGGACGGGTACGTGACATGGTACCCGTGTACCATATTTTCATGAAAAAATGCAATTTGCACGAACTAATCTGAGTCTTTGTATATGAAAACTCCCAGCCATTTAAATATAAATAATTTTCCCTGGCAAAGTTTATTAATTCACCACTGAATTAAAAACCTTGCACCCAAGGGATCTGGATGGAAAAAAACCACAAGCCATTAAGCGTGGCTGTATTACTTAGTGCTACCCTAATGCATTCAGGCTTCCAGAGTCAAGTATTGTAGACAATCTTTATAGTGCCTAGAATAATATAAGAATCCAATTGCAATTGCAGTCTCTAAGCATAATCATTAATAAAATTACACAAGCTTTAATTCCAGGGCACAGATCTCCAGCCACAGAACTAAAGAAAGCCCAGCAATTCAGGAATTTGTAAAGTTCAGCGATTCATTCAGCTAGGCACACACTTAGGAAACCTGTGAAAATAATGACATTTATGCTGCACATTACATTTTAAAAATAATTTAAAAAGAATTACCAAATCAAAAAAGAATTAGAATGGGCCAAAAGCAACAAATAAGTCTGAATGTGAAAGGCTAGTAACTGAAAACATAATTATCAGTAGGATACAGAGTCATACATTTTATGTAGGAGGCAGAATTCTTTTCCCAGAAAAAGGCACCTTTTCATTTTGTTGGCTCTTCACTTTCTTCTCCCTTTTCCTGCCTTTAAATTTCAGATTGAAATATCTCATTCCTCAGTCTCAGGGATTATCCACTAGCAAAGCTCCCTGGAGAAAGTTTGTCTCCCCACTGAAAACATTTTTTTTAAAATTTCTATTTAAACTTCTTTCATTTGAGCTTTTTCCTTTTTTTAAATCCCATCACTCAATAACATTGTACTAGTCTGAGGCCGGGCTCTCTTCTTTCCCATGCCAGCTGAAGTCCAAAGTCTCTCCTGTTAAATTAGTGGAGTTAGGGAAGGGAGAATCAGATCTTAAGTCTTGTCAGTGGGCTTAGTTCACATAGGACTGGGAGGGAGCCCATGGGTCATGAATTCCAGGCCCCTGTGATTACAAACCACCACACTACCTAATCCTCCTCCCCCACAACACACCTCTCTTATTGGGTCCTGGCACAAATAACGAGAGTCAAAACTTAAAGTGACATTTAAAATTCTCTTCCCACCCCCCGGCCTTGGTCTCATCCTGTGCACAGAACAGGTGCAAAATATACAGCAGAAATCCACTGTGTGGACAAATGTTTTACAATGTAGGTTAAGAGATGGTGGAAAAGCAGTATCAATGGTTTCACGCGGAGAATCACAGGAGTATGCAACTTGCCAGCTCAAGGGTACTATTGTATCACAGAAGGGAGTTTCACAGGCAAAGCAAAGAAACTAGTGAAATCCTTCCTGCTGAAGAGTGCTTTCTATCCAAATCAACCATGTAATAGCTGAGCTGCATAACCCATCACTGAACCTTTGGATATATTCACTCATAAAGTCACAGTGTGCAAACAGAGGTCCAGATTCTGTCCTTCATCTGCAGTGGAAATTAATGTGTGGTATTGTTCAATATTATCAACTGGAACCCCACTGACTTCAAAGGAGTTACCCCTTTTGAGTTTCCTAACAAAGGATGAGTTCAAGCAGGGATTGGTTTGGCACTCCATCCAGTCTGAACTACCCAGAAGGCACACAAGCTGTGGTTAAGTTTCTAAAGCAGAGATGCTTATTTCAAATATGGGGATAGGTGCACCTTGGTTTACCACTTAGCCAGGTGTTGACATGCTGAGAATGAAAAGGCCCAGGAAAGCCTGAGTGAAGTTTGTTTTGGGCATAAAAGAGTGGACAAATAGGAAGCAGTTACCTGCTTGTCAGGACCAATGGTTTATTTGGACTCTGAATAAACATATTACTACACCACAGGCTTTCCAAGAGTACAAACTTTACAATCTACAGGAGTGGAGAGGCAGCTTATCATGCTTTGGGCGGCAAATGCAACATACACATGCAAGGTCTTTAATTAATGCCAAAAAAGGAGCTGCTGCACATGATCAAGCAAACTGTTCACTGCAGCTAGACTTAGGGGTCAGACATTTACATCAGCTGCAGAACCAGGCAAACTTTTATGAGGGACAAGGGCCAGTGTCGCACACAGTTGCTCTGAACCACTGTGCAGAGGAGATTAAATGGAAAGGAAAAGTTCCCCAGACCTTAGGAACTAGTAGGGAACTAGGGCAGGAGGAGGGCTGTTCCACAGTCTCGGAGAGGGGAAATGTTCAGAAGGCTGTTTTCCAGAGCACCATTTACCAGGAAACCCATGTCAAGCCCAAGTCAGCTCGACTAGCCCAAGTCAGCTCGAGCTCATCTAGGGTTGTTTTAATGTGTTTGCAAGAGGTTTTCAAGAGAAGGCAGAGCTTAGTATTTTCTCAGTGCAATCAACAGCTAAATAAATACATAGGTGAGCGGCTCCCTTTTTCTATAAAGAACACTCAAACTGAAGAGTGTTCTGGGATCAGCCCATTCAGACTACAATACAACTGCTTGACAAAGCAGGTAATGTAATGCAGAGACACTTTGCTGGCAATCACAAGAAGAAATAGAGTGACTTGTAGGTAACTACAGGTTAATATTTCAGGGTTTCTTTCACTTGTGTAGATTATTTTATTTTCCATGCAGGGCATAATTTAGCTTCTTTGTTTTTGCATATTTCCTCTGGGCAAGCAGGAGATACTGGTAACACTGAAGTTCTTATACTCTATTTACCTTCTTTGCAAAATTACTTTTTAAAAACTGCAGAGAAATCAAAACCCTGATCTATGGGGGACTGCACTTCAGCCCAAAAGTTTTCATCATCAAAATCTGGCTAGAAACTTTGTGCATTTTATTTTGGGGGGGGATCATGAGAGCTATAAATATATTTTTAGTGATATGGGACAGAATAGAAAAACAGTATTAATAGAGATGGGCCAAAAACAACATTTTGGAAGGAGTCTTCTACTTGCTAGTTGGCCCTTTCATCTATATGCAATGGAGTGAACCAGATTCCCAGAACCAAAAAGCTCAACATCTTGGGAAAAGAAGGATTTGGACCTGGACTTCTGCTAGCAATTCAGATAGTATGGAAACATCCCTTTATGTGTACATTTTTTTAAAAAAGCTAAACAAGAATGAATTAATACTGAATACAAATTGTTTTGACTTACTGTCATTTTTAGACAACTTAGGATATATGCCCTAAATAAATAAGACCTAAGGGAACTTTTAAATGAGGACTAGACATGACTATAAAGCTTGAAAAAATACTGATACTTTGAACATAGCAATCATGTGTCTGTATCTGGAAAGTTTAGGCTAGAGGAACTCATTTGAATTTTAGAGTATTTGCAGAGTATTACAATTAATTCTGTTCATGTTAGATGCATTATATATAAACAGATCCTGTATTCTATTATAGATACTGAATCTGTTGTAAGGTCCATTTAAAAGCAAGGAAAGAAACCTAAAGTTTTGCAAGATGGTGGACTTCAAGGATATAGTGGGCGATGTGGGAAATAGTCATTTCTTGTTAGAGGAAAGCATTAAGAACTGCATTCAGGAAACAGTGTACATTGTACTATCCAGGATTTTATAGATAAAGTGCAAACTAATTTGATTATGAATGGCAAAAGGAAATAGAAAACTGGAAGAGTCAGAACTACCCCCAGAATAAAGATGGAAATACTAGCCAGTCCCAAGAAGCTGACTGTTAAACAGTCTGTTTTCCTTCTAAGGAATAAGCTTTATATAAAAGCACATGTAATTTAATGCAGTTCTACGTTTTACCCTTTAGTTACAATCAAGTGCGTAAGGGAAGAAAAAAGATAATTGCAGGTAGTCCAAACAAAATGCTCAGAAAAGGGGACGTTTTGAGAAACAGGGAGGCTGATAGAACATGAAAACGGGTTAACTGCAGACCAGTTTCCTACCCTTCATGTACTGCCTGTTCTTCTCTGGCCTCTCCTCTCACTATTCATTTGCGGGTTAGTCTATGCCTAAGGCTGCACTACTTTAATTTGTACTAGTATTGTTAAAATCCGCCCAACTTGTTGGTGTAGCCTCTAACCAGGTTAGCTTTTCCCTGTACATTTACACATTGAAGATATTAATACAAATAGTTTGTGTTATTCATCCATTGTAGGACATTATAATGAGATGATTAAGTCACTGTCTGGAGGAAACAGTGAAACTTGTTTTATGGCTGTTTTAGAACGGTTTCTTCCTGACTGTGTGTAACTCTGTCCACATTTCCCTCTGTTCTCTTTGTCTCTAGCCTGCCAGCTTATTTCATCTGGGAAAAGGAAATAAATTTTCAGAATTATCTTTGGGGATCTCATTTTAGTGACAAAAATCCTGTTCCTTCAAAAGTATTTATATGGGGAAGTCTATGCAGGTGAGTAGTTCCACTGAATATTCATAAAGTTACTTGTATGTTTACAAGTTTATAGTATCAGGAGTATTAATAAGACTGTTATCAGAGTAAGAAATAATCCATCTAGGCACACCTTTATAATAATTTCACAGCTAGTTATAATGTTGTATCTTCTCAGCTCCAATGAAAATATAAATTAATTTTATGCTTCTCTTTTAGGAATATCTGTATTTCACATTTTAACAAACTTTATCCATTTCAGTCAAGTCCCACCTTGTTCCAATTCTTTTCATTTTTCTTAATGTAGTACTCAAAGGATGTAAAGATTTGATTTCTTTACTTGATGCAACTCACATTTTATTTACAGAGCTCTTTTCTTTTAGCATGCCAGCACTTATGCTCTACATAAGGAGTTGTACACTTTAGCATGTACAACTCCTTCCTAACTAATTACCCCTTGATATTGTCTTACATTCTGGATTTTCCTGTCCCAAAAAATCCAACTGAAACTGATCAAAATCTAAAACATTGCTTGCCTCTAGATATGTCCATTTAATATATCGAACAGAAGCAGCCAACTGCTGTTCTGAAAAGACTATCTGACAGGTTCTATTCACTTTCAAAGTAGCTCTCCATGGTTTGAATAATTATCTTTCATTTCCCCCTTTCTGACACTTTTCAATGATTTGTTGACATCTGAAGAGATATGTGCAATCTCACAAGAGGCAGCTGGACTTCCTAACCAAAAGATACAAATACAAAAAAAGGATTCCCATACAGAATTTGAAATAACTATGTTCTTTGCAAATGGAAGACTAAATCTGCATTTTAATAGGACATGTTTTTAAAAAGCAGAATTCATGAATAACCCTATGAGTTTTAACTTTTTCATTGCTGGTTACAAATCAGAACCACCCTTAGACAGAAATTATATCTTCTTTCCATCAAATGCATTTACAGGGCATCAGTCACTTCAGTCTAGCATTTTACTGTAATGCCCTCCATATCTGAAGCTCAAGAGGCAATTCTCAGACAAATTTTATGAGTCTCATATTATCTATCTAGGTTTTGTACTGTGTCCATCATCTTGGCATCTGAATACAAAAGTACAAAAGTCAAAAGTACAAAGAACAAGTCAGATATTTCATTATATATCTAAGTATATATCCCCATTATAGAGGATATAATCATCTTGCAAATTAATTAATTTATCTTTGCAATACTTGTTTAAAGAAGAAACAATTGATCTTATGTTGCAGATACTAAACTGATGCACAGAGATAAGGAATCTTGAAGGAAGGTGATGGCAAAGCCAGAAATGGAACTCTGAACTCAAGTACCAATTAGATGCATTAACCAAATAACCATCCTCAAAATGCATTAAGCACAGTAGGAAAGGGTGGTACCATCATCTTTACTAAGTGCTGTGTGGAAAAGCTAACATAGGGCAATGGATTTCACATGTTGTTCTGAAGGTATAAAATCCACAGTTATTCTCATTCATTCTTAATCGATTGCATCCATAGATTACAAAACACTAAGCCCCTTAGCAATGGAGCAAATTAAGACAGACTTTTTGGGAATTTCTAAATTAGCAACAGTAGAATCATAAATGAGTCATTCACAAATACCAGTCTGATGAGAAAATTAAAAACTCATTCAGAGATCAATTGATTATTAGATGTTGGTTGATATCATCACATAACTGGCATCTCAGAGAGAGACTCTCTAAACTCTAAAAAGAATATCAGACCCGCCTATCTCAGAAAATCCAAGGTAAGAGACTCTCCTATTCTATCTTCTCCCTCGCACATCATGGCTTAGTCAACAAGTTACTCAAAAGGTTTTATTTTTTTGTTTTTAAATTTGGGAGAAAAAAATCTTAGCGTTGCTCCCCGTCAGCATTTCTACTGAATAGTGATGGCTCTTCTAAATAATATATTGTTGTAGCATGGAGTTGTCAGTTTTCAGATACCTGTTTTTTGAGTGCCATTTTACACTTGACATTTAGGAACAGCAACAGTTTCTGACCAATTCTCTAATGTAAAATCTCCGACTACTCCTTTCTCTCAATCAACAGCGCCACTTACTGGTCACATGGTCATATCCCACACCCCCAAACTCTTCTGCAACATTTGAAACAGAACATTTAATAACTCTCTCCAACATTTTGAACACATGAGGGAAAACAAGCAGCCCTTCAAATACAATGACAAGGATTTCAAATACCTTGCAGTCTTGTTCCACAGCCCTTGTAGAAATAGCTCTAAGGAGTGTTATATTGACGGAGTGTTGGTCTAAGGACATAGGCAGAAGGCAGACATCCTTGTCTGCTCATATTGATGGAGAAATTCTTCCCCCTATGACAGGAAAAAGAAATATATTCTCAGCTCACTCAGAATGTGAGACACAACATAGTAGTATATAACTGAACTAGAAGAGGAGCTGTCAAATATATTTTAAATTAAAACCCGAACTAGAATTCTACATGGATATTGCCAAAGGGCTGAGTAATTAAAAAATAATTGGCTATGGCATTTTGCGGTTCTCTTACAGACCTTCTACATAGTCTGGCTGTATAAAGTACACTACATTCATTAAGAAGTGCTGTGCTGCTTATTTACATATACCAGCCAGGTGTTACCTCTGAGCTGGGGCAGCCTGGCCCTCTAGCAGCCCACCTGAGAAGCCCCAGGAGGTGCAGCTGCTGCAAAGGAAAGGACCAGAGCCCCAGGCAGCTCAACAGCCTCTCGGCCTGCTGGCATCTTGTTTCCCTCCATTCCACCTCCCCTCCATCCCCCACCCGGGGCTGCAGGAAAGACAGAAAAGATCCTCCAGAAAAAAAAAGGATTGGGGCCCTCATCGCTTCTGCCTTCAGCCAGGTGCCTGCTGAAGGCAAAAGTGGCAAGGGGCCCAATCCTTTTCTTCTGCAGAGCCTACCTGCTTCTCCCGTGGCTTGGAGGCAAGCTGACAGCTGCACAGTTGCATTTTGCAATTTTGCACACAAAACTACATCCAGATATAGTTTAGTTTGCAACCATGCAAAGTCTTTTAAAACTCTCAAAACCAGGTCATGTGTAATGCATGGTGCCATTAAGCCACATAAATTACATTTTTGTCACATGTACATCATGACGATGATCACATGTACAAGCATCCATAAAGGTCATTTATTAATGTTGTCTCACAGCGTTTGGCAGTTACTAGTAGGTAAGGAGCTATATAAACTTGACATTTACTGGTAAAACATTTCAGTTAAAATGAAATGTAGCATTATCAGGAAGAGAAATGTTAAACAATTGAATTGGGCATATTTAACCATGATTGTGACAAGGGATGATATAGTGTTTACTTGCCTGTAGAAATATATAGGCTAAAAACCTGATCCTCTAGCTGTATTAAATCCACAAAATTAATAATCTACCAGATTGGCTACACTAGGCTAAAACATAGCTAGTTTTTATGCTATGACAAAAGAGGTCATTAGCAATAAAACTAGAAGTGTGACAACCAGAGATGGCTTGTACTCAATTTCCAAAGCTGAACATCCTGGAAGAGATCAGGACCAGAAAAGAACTTTGTTGCTGTTTGCCCACATAGATGTCACCTTTCTGAAACTACTGAAAGTGTTCGGAAGAACGTTGTTTCTCCTACGTCCTTCCACCCCACTTTTGTCAAAACACATGGTCTCAGATCACATATTCCAGTGGTCTAAAGCCTATGTTCCATGGATGACTGGTGACCACACTGCTGGCAATAATACTTTCTATTACTAGTTAACTAATAGCTCACTTGTTTGTGCTATATATTGGACACACACCTCAGCCCTCTGGATCTAACTTCAACAGAACAAGTTTGTAGGGCAGATAAAACAAAGCCATTTGCATCAACGGCACTAACCCTTGCTATCAACTCTTCTTTTATCTATTTGTAGTACACCGAATAGTTCATGGCAGCCCTGAACTACATATAATCCAGGAAGACAGTAAGAGACAATCCAAGTCCCAAGGAAAAATTTGGATCTCAGGGAACTGAGCTCCACTTGACTCCAGTAAAACTTTGCATCAGTGCAGCCGTCCACTATGCAGAGGCTATTTAAAGATCCAGATCTAAATATGGAACAAAATGTAACAGGTGGCTGAGACAAACAATTGGGTACAAGACATGACGAATAAGAGTAATATGAGCATGTTTTTTCATAGACAACTCACTTGTGGCTTTGCCACTCGAGTAATGCAACCATCCCAGATTCATGCCAATGCTGGTACAGCATAAACAAGTTTCCTTATTTTTCAGTGTATTAAAAAGGTAAAGCCTTAAGGAAGCAATCACATAGTAAGGACTCCGAGACAATCCCCCATTGGCCAGGAGCAAAATAATCTTGGCAAACCTAGTTATTATTCTTTGGGAAGCACTGAGCAATGTAGTTTGTAAGGGGAGTAACCAGATTTCATTTAGTACATGCCACGACTCAGTGGCTGCATCCAGATGAGCGCAGACGTGAAGTATGTGGCACCATGTACCACACATACAGGCATTTCCTGCATTGCTACCTTGTAGTGCCAGAGCGGAAGCAGGGGGAGTTTGACCCCAGGCAATCCTAGGGTCAAAAAGACCCAGGCTGAAAAAAAACAGGGAGGTGTACATGGTGGCATTGCACACCACCCAAAACAGGAGCCTGGCCAACTGGAGCCATGCTCTGGCTGTTATCTAGGCTTCCTGCCACAGCTACAGCCCTGGGAGGCCCCCAGGGCCCCAGGCAAGGCTGCTGGGGCCAGCACAGTTGCTGGCCTCAGCCTCCTTTACCCCACCCAGGGTAATCTGCCACATGCTAGTGCTCACATTACAGATATTCCCTGGGACAAGTAGCAGTGGTACAAGGTGTGCCATGCTCTGAACAAATGTCCATGCTCCTCTGGACACACCCAGTGATTCCAGGACCAGATGTTAAGCAGCAGCATTTCTGAGATGTCCCTCCGCATAGCATCTAGGCACTGCTACCTAACTTGAGAAAATGCATAGATTTCTGTACCTACTGTTTCAGGGGCGAAAGACAAAATCTCAGATCCTGCCTGAGCAACATAGATGGTGGAAATATATTTCTCAGCTGAATCTCATCTCCTTCCCCAGATTCTTTGAAAAACTTTCTGTGGGGCAAAAGCCAGGCAAGCCACTCACCCTGGCACCATTTCTCCACACTGGAAAGACATCAGTAGGTTGTGTTTATGATGGCAGGGTTATTTACTATTCTTCTAAGTATCATCACAGATGCAGTGGGTCTGGCAGCCAAAAACCCAGCCAGTTCCATGTGGGAGGCAAAATGAGAGGAGGATAAGTCAAACTACTGAGTATTATGCAGGTGCAAGCCCAAATAATTTCCCATCCCATTATAGAAACAACCTACACAAGGACCTACATAAACGTATTTCTCTACTGTAGAACAACAGTAACAGGTGTGGCCCTCAGCAATTGTAAATTAGAATTGAAAGGAGAATTGG
The DNA here is from genome assembly GCA_030014935.1 of Caiman crocodilus. NCBI lineage: Eukaryota > Metazoa > Chordata > Crocodylia > Alligatoridae > Caiman > Caiman crocodilus. The sequence continues at coordinate 35,474,357 of JAGPOW010003316.1, forward strand.
GTCCAGTGTCCTTTTTACCTGGCACCAAGAACCTCGCTCCTTTTCCACCCAATCTCTCTCCTCACAAAATGTTAAAAAGAAAGGAATTAAGCTCTGGTTGTACCTCAGAAAATGCTGCTAGAGAAGACAAGACTTGAAAGCAACAGTTATATGGCTGATAGATTTTCAAATGGGGTCCAGCCAGCACTGAAATGCACAGGTCCAAATTCATTTTCAAATGGCTGGATGATCGCAAAGTTATGTTCAGACTTGATGAAAAAGGAGGAGGATTCAATCTACCCTTTAAAAGTGAAGTTTGGCTGCAGATGAGCTCTGTTATGAAAAGTCAGAAAATCTGGGGAAGAGAGGGAAGTGATATCCAATTATTTAGTTTTCAAATTCCGTACATAAATGCATTTACAAGCTTTGCATGAGAATAATGGACATTCCTGAAAAATAGTAAAGAGGGGATAAATGTAGCAACTGAACCTGCTATTAATCTCTGTTTTTACTACCTTGGAATTGAGTACAAAGCTTGCCATGACAAGACAGAGGTCTAAACAACATAAAAGCTTTTATTGTGCCTAATTTTATCTCTGTCTGTGCCTCATTACTGTGTGGTAGCTTGTTTCATGCAAACAATTGCTGGTTTCCAGAATAACAAGAGGACCCGTGGTGTATGTATCGAACATATTCCTTAGAGAATGAGAAATCTCCAGTGGAGAAAGAGGTGAATTCTTGTTAAGCATTGGAAATAGGCTGAAATGTAAATGTGTATTCCTTTCTACAACGTGCCTAATTGCCCATAAATGTCATTAAGTCGAGAAATGTTTTCCACCAAATTAACTTTGACTCGTGATGTCTAATTAGCTGGAGATGCTGAAAGATAACAACTTATCAGTCACTGTTTAAGAAAACATGCTTAACAGTTGACTTTTTTGTTAACAGTCACGTTGAACCAGGTATTGTAGCTGTCAAAACGGAGCATTATCATAGCAATTAACTACAATACCTCCATGCAGTTTCCAACAAAGATAATTTGACAGCTCGCTTGCAGGCAAAAACTGGGGCTGAGCCTAAACTTTCTATGAATTGAGCATGCCCTGAGCTATAGGCAATTAATTTGCCTTCATTCACTCTCTCCTACTCCCATAGAGCAGAGGTCTCAGGAAAGTTAAGGACAGAACCATAGTCATTTTCATAATTTATTACAACTATAATGACTCTTGGATCCCAGGCGTTTTCTACTTCATTTCATATTTATTTATATCATTTATTAATTTTACAAAATACAAGTCCCAAAATCTAAAATACAGGGCCAATTTCTCTATTCAATTTCAGTGCATAAATGTAAATGTATAAGGATGTCCGAAACAAAGACTGAAAACTGGAAGTACCAATAGAGTGACAAAGAATACATCTAACAAAAATGCGTATACTGAAATACAGTATATCTAAGTCAGGTCTCTAATAAGGAGAAGAAAACATCAAAAGCTCAGATTTGTCCACCTCTTTTTTACCCTTTAAAGGTACTGCTAGACATGCTCCCATCAATCTTATTCCATACTACTCCATCATGTCAGCTTATTGCCAGTCTCAGAATGTAATGCATGATAATACTTTTCCAGCCATTCTCTTAGCATCAAATAGTTCTTAAACTATTTGACTTCTTGTCCATGACAGATGCAAATCAGCATAGCCCTATAGACATGAATTGCTGATTCACTCCAGTTGAATATCTGATACTTATAATGTAACTTGAATATTTAGTATATACTCAATTGTTTTTTTCCCCCCTTTGGACATTTTTTGCCATTAGGTGGTCTGGCCATTTTTGTTAAGCAATGCTTTATTTATTTTTCAAACCAGTCTTCCCCTTGTTGCTTTGTAACTCGTTGTGCTGCTTTCTCTTTTTTCTTTCTAAATTAAGTTTTAGCATTTCCAGAATCTGACATCTCTACAGGAAAAGGCCTTTCCCAATATCCCTCTAAAAAGCCATTTTAACAAAATATTAGCTCATTTGTGAGCACAAATTATGTGTGGCCTCATTCTACTATTCAATGTTCTATATAATAGAATAGGTCGGAGTGAGAATGGATATACACCCTGTGTGGGTGGAGTGGGCTGTGCATTAGTAATCTCCACAGTTAGGTTATAAATTAGAGTTATGTTTCTTCTTGCCTGGGAAGTTATTTTAATTTCAACACCATGCAAATTTCTCATGGTCCACTGCACATATGCCACCAACTATGGATATTGAATCTCTGTTGTAAAGAAAATGCTGACCTCCAGAAAAGGTTTCATAGTTCAAACTTGGTACATCAAAATAGGAACAGATTTTATCCAACAGAGATATGGTCATGACTTGCAACTAGTCTCATTTTAATCCCGTGGGTTGTGCTGTAGAATGTTAAAGGTATAGGCTTCCCAATTTCAAAGCAGTCTCCAGAATTTAGCCATTACTCTGGTTAAATTAATGGAAGGTGGTTATCTATAGACTCCAGAGTGATTTGCAAATATCAAGCAAGCCATCTGGGGATGAATCCACCATTTGAAAAATTGCCTTCACCTATGGAAATACTGGAGTACTGTGCATGCTATATATGGTGATATACCCTCACCGCAGAGCCATCCAGGCACAATGACCCCTTTTCTGAGAGTAAATCCCTTTCCGATACAAAGGTATTATTATTATTATTTCCTCCTCGATGTATCGTTTATTTTTTGCTCCAACAGAGGATGACACTCACAGGATCATTTTTCCTTTCTCTTTCCCGTAGCTAAAGGAGCTGAATTTTTCGTGGCCTCAGTACACTCATTCTTACAATTCTCCATCCCTTCTTTTCCAGTCTTGCCTCAGTTTCAGAGAAGCAGCTACCAGCCTTCTCAGGAGAAGGTAGTACCTAAGCACAGGCTTCCATGTTCCTCTGACAGTTTTGCATCATTATTCATAAAGCATCTTTAGGGAATTTTCTTACTCTTATTTTACATCTGCTTTTTCTGCCCACCCTGCAGCCTCTTCTTTTTGACCTCCTTTAGAGTTGGTTCCTTTACACTCTTTACCACTGTCCCTCACACCAATTGATATGTATATGGAACACCCTATTTTTCAGTGAGTTGAAGGACATTTTTATAAAGAAGGATAAAAGCACCTCCCTTCTTAGTCCTCATTAAGATTTGAGATATGGAGTAGGTAGCAGCCATAAACATACAGCAAAGCGTGGCAAAATTTCCAGACTAGTCCTTTTTCCTTCAAAAGCATTCTCCCAATCCTTAAGTCACTCAAAAAAAATAGCTTCCAGTATTTATAGTATCTTTCCATAGTAACTGTATTATTTATCTGCTAGCAGAGGCATAGCTTAAAATTCTGGTGCCCTAAGCAGCATGGCAGGGACAGGGAAAGGAAGTGAGCATTCATCTCCCCAGGCAATGGCTGCAGCAACTTTGGTGGCATCGCCAACTCCCAGGCCCTGTCAAACAGGGGCTGTTGCTGCAGCATGGCAGGCTTGAGGCTGCCATTCTGTTGTCCCCTCTGAATTGGCACCCAAGTTACATTGCTAACTATTAGTGTTTCTCCTGTGTTCACTCCAAAAATGTTCTGTCACTTTCTGAACACAGACATAGCGCCTCAAATGAAGAGGTGCATCCAAATTACATAGAACCATAGAATCATAGAAAAATAGCTCATATCTGGATCCATCTCTGAATTGCCCCATATCTAAAAGGTATTTGGACCTGATTATATGCTTTAAATCAACTTTAAATCATGTTATGGTTAGTATAAATCATGAATGAATAAACAAATAGTGATCTTTTCACAGTGGCTCTACAGTAAGTGAGGTAAAAAATATATGTTTTAATTTTTAACCTCAAAAAAGAAAAACATACAAAAGTATTTTTCTCTCCTCACAAATACACAGACACAGACACACACAGACACACATGAGAGACAAGAATCTGCAAATCCAATAATGCTAATGAGTTGCAAGTGCCCAGCTTATTTGGAAATCGGGGCATCTATATGTATGCGAGTGTATGTACATAATCACTTCATGCACTCAAAATAGTGACCATCTTTGGTATAGAATACAACAGGTATTTAACTGCCCATACACTCCACATGGGTTTGGGACAGGAAGCAAGAAATATTATGGCCAGGTCTCTTTAAATCACTGAGTGTGGTGAAGACTCTGATTCAAAAAACAACCCTGCCGCAGGCCCTTGCAACATGATAAAGCTTTTGTTTGCATTGATTCAAGGATGTATGCCACCATATTGAATCACCTCACTTCCTGCAAGACCACCTTGGAGGTTTTTCAGTGCAATCGCTCATCAGCTAGATGACTAGATGACCATTAAGGCCTCTTCCAAACAAATTACTCCACGATTCTTTCTTCTGAGGTCTGACTGGCTCACAGCAAAAGATGCTTTCATTGCATCCAAGTTAAGGAACAATGGAAGAGTCTCTTTCAGCTACTGAATTGAGGACGCATGTGTACAGGCTTTAACCTTCATATTTTGATGAAACATTTACATTCTGTACATCACTGAACATGCATCTGTTCTGTGGTTAACATCAACTAAAGACCCTGAACTTCACTGGGAGGAGAGGGGAATATAGAGGAAGTGTAAATCGGAGGCAAATTTGAAAACCCATCAGAAAGAACAGTACAAGAGGCTAACGCAACTGATGTTTCCGATAGAACCAATTATCATTATGCCTTGGAGAGAGAAATTCAGTTGGTGCTGCTTGCATAAAATAATTCTAAGGGGGAAAATATAACAGGAATTTAAAAGCCTGTGAAATTAAAAATCCTTTCAGAATCACTTTAAATGCATCAAACCAGGTCTCCTTTTTAATCAACAGACTGAACTTCTCCCTTTTGATCTGCTTCATTGAAATAGTTTAGTAGAGTTCACCTTCCTTTTAAATACAGTTACACTGCAAAACTTAAAAACACATAGGTCAATGAAATATACAACAAACCCTCACTGGGTGAAATACTGTCAAGGGTCTCAAAAGGATTACAGGGAAATTCAGAATCCAGACTCTGCTTTATCCCTAATTTGCCTCATTATTTCTAGAAATTGCAGTATGGTCGATATGGTAGGTAACATGACACTGATCCGAGTGCTTTATAATACCCAGGCACAACGTAATGCGTGGACAACAAAAGGGAAGCTTTATCACAGTTTTCTTGTTATCATCAAGTTCACTTATACAGTCCTGTTCATTCAGAAATCACTGTGTATTTCTGTGTGTTTTATAATCAAGAGGTTGGTATGTTTCTTGTACAGCAGACTTAAAACAGTATTTATTTTAAATTCAAGGAAATATTCAATTTCTTTTGGAATGAATTTACTAGAATGGATCAGTCAATGCAATGCATAAGGAACTCCCAAGGATCTCATCCTTCATGTTTTGTTGGGACTTTCCGCAGTCTGTAATAAAGGAACCTAATGTTTAAGGGTTCTCCACCTACTTCACATTACAAGAGAACTGTTCCAGGCAGAACAAGCTACTATGCATGGGTAGTAGCTGTTTAGCTGAAAGCCAAAGAGCTGGCCTATTTCAATGTATGGGGGGAGGAGGATAGCGAACTAGGTCACACTGAGAAAAACAGACATACAAAATTAGATTTTCATCCCAAAGTTTTTTTTAAGTGACTGAGTAAAAAATAACAGAGAAACATGTCTGAAAATCCTACCCCTCCAGCTGCTCTAGAAAGTACCCATTATATCAATATTTGGGGATGGAGAAATGACATGTATTTTGACAACTTTTGCAATAATATTCAGTCCAAATACAAAATACTGACCTAAGACCTACTGAAAAAAATTTCCTCTGTTTTGGCTACTAGTGAATGGATTAGTTAAATATAAGTCACTATTTCTTCACAGGATTGGATTTGAGGGTCAAAGGATGCTCATCAATGATCTTTCTGACCTTGGTTACTTTTGGAGGGTCTGACCAGCAGTATACATCTTTGCAAACTATCCTATTAATTGCCACAGAGAAGTTGTACTTAAAAAAAGTGAAACAGGATGATAAAAGGAAAAACAGAGGTAGCAGGGTTAAAAAAGTAGAACTTAAATTATCTCTAGGTCTTCATTAGACAGATCTCTCATTTGCTGACTTTCAGTGTGTAAATTTGAGTCTATCCTTTAATCTGACTACAGTAAAATAGAAAGGATTATTTTCTTGCTGCTGATACCTGTTGACCAATTTCTCCCCCTCTCAGTTTCAAATCCTCTGTTGCTGTCAGTGACACATGCTTTCTTGCTCATCTGGGGTGGCCCAGCCTCATTAGCAAAGGATTTTGTGCATGTTAGTTAATTGAGTCCCATTCTCACCACCTGCCACTCGCGAGTCTCATCTGCACACTAACTGCTTCTAATTGTCATCATACGGCAGGCTCACTGCAACAACTTGAGAACAGATCCATAGCAGCACGTGTGGTGCCAGGCTCTGTAATATTCTAGGGAGCAATGGTGCGGTGAGGACTGGTAACTGTAACAATTTATCAAGGGACCAGATGTTTTGAGAGGAAAGGCACCTTGTGCTAACATCAGGTGCTAAAGCTTTGCTGTTTATTATCATGTCAGATGTTAATTTATAAGTCTAGCTGTATCTTGCTTACAAGGCTGCCTGATAAATGAATAGACTGTAGACACACCACCATCTTACTGACAATCAAGATATAAACAAGGAGAGCAAGTACAATGATTTAAACATATGTGAAGTTTTGCAGCTCATTAATCTACAGCATAAATCCCTCTGTGGAAGTCCCATCACTTGCAGCATTTGAGATGAGACAGGACAAAAATGTACTCTGCAGGGACAGCCCCACATTGTCAAGAGGATGAACAAAATGTCCTAATAAGTCTTTGCCATCTCCAACAGTTCTGATTAAACCAAGGCCACTGGGCAATTTATTTCTGAGTAACTATAAAATTGGCATGGTTTTTAACTTTAGAAAAGCAGATTAGGTAAGGGTTAAATAGCTTACTTTTTCATTTCAGAATGCCATTCTGAACATGTGTATTTTATTATTCTAGAATCCCACAAGGACCCTGGTGTTTTTTATATACAGTGGGTTGCTGTCCTGAACAACATGTGATCTGACAAAATAATGATAAATAATAATGATGATGATGAAGGGGAAAAAAGGTACAAAGTAGATGAGACTAAGTAGATGAGTTCTGTTCATGTCATATTAGTGCCACCAGCTTTATAAAATTTTTCTGTGCCAGAGGGCAAAAGCCCTTGAGTGCATTCTGAAATAGCTCTTGTGATCTAGTATGTTAGTAACAAAAAGATATTTCAAACTGCTAGAATATAACCACTAGTGGTAAATATAAACCGAATGGTTAGATAATGCAAATTGCTGGTCTGAGCAGTGGTGTTGTTTGCCACTCCATAGGCAGGAGTGTCTCACAGACTGCAGTGAGACATCTGTACTGAGCGCATCAAAGTGGGTCCTCTAATAATTCAGTGATACACTCTGCTTCCACAGGGATCAATTTTCCCCCACTCCTAGAGGACCACCTTCTTCCCCTTGATCCTTGTTCAGATCTCTCAATCGATGTTGCACAGTTTTGAAGACAAGGGAGTTCTCACACTGAAGGATACTGAAGCAATAGCAAGATACAACTAGTCTCTCTGGAATAACCTTCCTGTGCCATGGGCCCAGGCAGCTTCATTTCTCTCCTCTAAACTCCTTTCTTTAAGGCACCTCCTCTGCCACTTACCTCCACTCCAAACCTTAGCCTGGGTGCTGATCACAAACCCAGATACATTCCTGTTGTTCTTTTTCAAAGTTCATCAAAGGATGAGAGAGAAGAAAACACCTCCTAACTTTTCACTCTGACCCTTCACCTTAACCTCTTTTCTCCCTTCTTTACCACCTTTTTCTGTGTTCAGTATGAGGCCTCAATCCTGCCCTTAAAGACATGTGGGCAGCATATCTGCAACCCTACACAATTTGCGGTACAGGTTTGGTGATAAGCAACTCTCTCCTAAGTTAAGAAGGAATCTGCTCAGGGCAAGAACTTTTTATTTAGCTTGTCCATTAAGCAGCAAGTGCACTACTCTTTGTGTGCAACTAAATATCGTCTTGGGCAAGGCCATTCAGAGCTTTCCATTGCTTTGCTTTGGAATCGCCTACTGTCTACAAGGGGTTACACCATTAGCAGATTTTGGTGTAGTGGCACATCCATAATGTAAAATTGTGTTCTCAGACCTCTATAATACTGATCTGAGAAAAAGGTATTACATTTCCTTCAGCTCATTCAGGCCTCCGGTGACCACAAAGCCTCTATCCAAGGTCTGTCTTTGGGAAGTCATGCACACTACAGCATTACCTACCTCTCAAAGGAACACAGATGATATTAGCATCAGATGATACTTCTGCCCTCCAAACACATCTTGACTCAGCCAAGATCAAACCAAGTATTTTTTGAAAGCAGCAGCAAAGAAATAGATTAATATTTTACTGCTACTGACAGACAATTTGTCAGAAGAGGTGGGTCATGTTGGGAACTACTATATACTGCTTCGCAGGTTGTTTTAGGGCTCTTGTTCCCTGTTGCCCATCCTCTATTTTGCTCTTGTGTAGATTAGAAAAGGAACAGATGCCACAAAGCTGCTGTTCTTTCTCTTCTTTCACCTTCATTTGACAGTCTACTTCTCAATCTAGCGGGACTAGCATAAAGGAGGAAGCCACCTGAACCAGCTTCAAGCACAGCCCCTCATTCAGAGCTTATGATTGTACTATGATTTAGCTCTTTATGAATTTTTCCTTACAACTCTGCTGGCTCTTAGAGTTTGGTCTTTTTCCTTTGGCCAGCTCTGTCTTCTTCCTTGACCACCAGGAGAACAAATAAAAGTCTCTAAGGAGTTACAGGTCTACTTGCAGAGGACTCTGGTGTAGGGCAACCCACCTTCTGTCTGCAATGATGCAATGGCAAGTATGGTACAGTATGCACGCACAGTAGGGTTGTGCATAGGGTGGATCAAAATGACTCCTCCCAGTCAAACTGCCCCAAAAACTTGCATCTTCCCTGTTAAGTTAGATGTTAATTATTGTAGTGTACCTTCCATGACAAACCACTCTAGAGGCGAGCAAAGGGGTACAACTTAATTAGTGATAGTAGTCCAGACATTTTTTTAAGATTTGTTTCACCTGCTTTTATTGATTTTCTTTTAAATCTGAATCTGACCTCCTGAAATTTTGACTACAGCCTAATCTTGCAACTGTTCTAGAAAAATTAGCTCCGCTCTTTCTATTAATGAGGCACTGTCCAACGTAACAGGTTGGTGGTGGGTGTCAGCTTGCAGGGGCAGTGGGACTCCACAATCTAAGTGCCTAAATTGCTAATTGAACTTAGGCACCGGGCACTAGGGTTCTTGTAGCCCAGCTGTGATGGTCCTAGGAGTAAGCAGAATCGAGATTTGTGAAGTAATCCTTTTAACTGGACAGAGTCAAAAGTGATGTTAGATAAACTTTGGGCACAAAATGCCCTTGCTTAAGTACTTTTTAAAAGGGCTCTACTTAACATTCAGATGAAAAACAAATCCTGGAAGTTCATTTCTGTTTAAAGTCTTTGAGAATAAAAACAGTCAATACACATGAATATGTCCAACAAGACCCTGCTTATGACATGTTACTATAGAGCACATTGTAGTTTAAAATGTAACAAACCTGTAGGAGTAAGCAGTCATGCTTTAATTTTGTACATCCAAGTTTAAGAACTATTGCCTGATAGATCCAAATCCTGCAGTCACAGGTTTCCCTTCCTAATGTGCTCACAAGTCTTCAAAAATGATAGAACTTGTCTACTACATCTCTCAGTGGATAGTCTTTGAACATCATACCATATTAGCTATTTACATCTGTTTCTATAGACACCCAGAGCAGCAATGAAGCAATGCTGCTGCAGACTTCCATACATAATGATTCACAAGCGCCTACCACTGATCCCTTGGTAAATAGAATCAGAGTCTCTTGAATGCAAAAGATCTAAAGAAATTGCTTTTTAAGTTGCAGACCTATTGCTGGCCTACCACAATGCTTTTTCTTGAATTATTTTCCTTTTTTGTGTTTTTATTTACTCAGCTAAAGATTATCTTGACAAAGAAAACAATAGCTTTTATTTCTGGAAACACTTTAAAATTATTTTTGGTAAAAGAAATGATCTCTCACATTGTTTCACCATAAAGTATGTACTGTAAACAGTGCACAGAAGAAAATGCAGCATTCAAGACACTCTCCAAATATTTCTTAGCTTAACCTACACGCTTGAGATTACACTGTACAGAGAAAAATTAAAAGTGATTCTACTTAGTCAAAAAGTAGTTCTATTTTGCTGAAACTCTTCCACAAGAGTCTTTTCTTCTTTACATTTTAAAATGGTGTGTGTAGATAAAGTGGTTAGTGACTTAAAGAGTTTTAAAAATCTTTTTATTTAAGGAAATCAACAGGCACTCTTGTATACTGCAATAAATAATTTTTTTTAATCTTTAGCACTGTGAGTTTTTCAGTAATGATTTTGCTGGAATTTGCTAATGAGTGTTTATTCCTTTTTAGTCTCTGCAAGCTACAGCAACATGAGAATAATTTTTCAACACCATGAAATTTCCCTCTCATTAAGGACCTAAATTGATGTGTAGAAGTAATAGTGTAATGATTTCTTTGTGTGTATTTTTACTGCCTTAAATTCATTATTCTGATTTTCAAGGATTCCAAAAAAATATATATGAACTGTATATAAAACTTGCCTTTCTTTAGGAAGTGAAGGCATAGGTAATGTAGGAAGAGACAACTTCTATCCACTCTTAGTTCTGATTTTTGTTTTATAGGTAGACACATTCTGTACTGGAATGTTTTGAATTGCTTAGAGTGAAGTCTTAAAATCCAAAAAGCAGAACAATCCCCTAATCACAAAACCTAGTATAAATTTATAATCCTGGAAATGTGTGATCTTTTTGTCCCCTGGCCTGTGAAATAGAGGCTGGGGCTTTGCTGTTACAGAGATCTGGCAGACTTCAAAAAAAAAAAAAAAAGAATGGCAGTTTGACACTGTACTGTCACAGTTAAAATGGGTCCTTCATGTGACCCAGGCTTGGACGCTGATGCTCTGTACCCAATAACAGCTGAAGCTGCATCTGCCATGTTTCGTGGGCCCGCCACACCATGCTGTGTGACCAGCTGCCTCTGTTTATGCTAGACTCATTGCAGCCTTCTGGCCAGGCTGCAGTAAGCCATAGCCTAATATTCCATCACTGGACTTCATATGTCTTCTTAAAGCAGAAACTGCATTTCAATATTTTTGCTGAATAGAAAATGATTAGAAAAGGTTTATTAGCTCCACATAGTGAACTAAAGCAGAATAATCTTTCAAGCTGATAGTCTTTTTGGCTCAAAACAGGTATAAAGCTAGTTTAAAAACGCTATTTGGACAGAAGGCAAATAAAGAAGAAAAACAAGATTTTGAAAGAGTTTTTCAGTAGAGTTTAACTTTGTTACCTAAACCTTTTAAAATCAGCCCTACTGCCTCACAACAGTGGAGTGTTTGGCAGTGTTCTACAATGGCCAGATGTTCACCAAATCTCAATAAACTACATATCATAGAAGTGATGTTTGCTAAGACTAGTTTCTTGAAATCAAGTAGCCATGCAGAAGATGTATGCACAGGATTACAAAGAAGTACAGAGATATGAAAAGTCCTTGCTGCACACAACATAAACAGCCTGTACTTCAGGAAGGGACATTGAAGTCCAGTCCTGACATTCTACAAGTAGTTCCCTTACACGTACAGTAATGAGAGTTGGCAGAATTGGGCATTACTGTCAACTTAGAAAATGGAGAGATGGCATTTAATAAACACTGCTACAAAGTAGTTCAGTGAGACACGCTATTTTACTTTATTTTTATAAAACCTCTTACGGTGACACAGGCAGGAATCCCTCTGACATTAACATGAAAATGAATCTCACATCAATAACTGGAGGTTCATGCCAGTAATAAAAAAAACCTTCTGAGAACAAAGTGCAGAACATGACACAAACAGGCCAGGGATTCTGTAGATTCATATTTTAGCTGGGTCACTGTCCCTGAGAATCCTTGGGCTTACTCAAGAATGTTCATTAGCTGCTTAATCCCTCCAATTTATATATCAGAAAGCAGTGTTTTTCTTCATACAGTACAACCCCTCAGCTTGACAGAAAGCAACACTACTTTTTGAATGCTTGCCCTTGAGAAGTGTGGTTAATCTTGACCACCTCCCTGTTTTGCATGATTGGACCAATGCCTAGAGGTAAATAAAAAAGAGTGGAGCCCTTCCAAGTGTTAAATCTTTTTTCTTGTTCACTACAGCAAAAAGCCTATCCTTGTCATGACTCTTGAACATCTGACACAGTACACTACTGCTGACTGAGTTTCATTTTTTTCTACTTAGAGCTGTGTTTTAAGGTGATATGAAAACAGTCTTTTAAAATCAAGTGAGCCCCCAGCTCTTTCAACAGCCACTGCTCCTTTAGCTTCACCTCCACTTTCTCAATATAAAGGTTGTTCTAATGTGGAAAAACTTCAGGCATGGATAAAGTTAGAATCCCAAACCCTTCTTAATTTCTGGTGCTAGTTGCTGCATTGGAACAGGCTCAAACAACAGCCTAGAAAGTCCTGAGGGCTTCCTGCCAGTCTCATGGTATAGCAGGCTATATAAAGGAAATAGAAAGCTGGGTCCAGGTATGTGTGCATCTCCAGCCAATAATTCATTTTCACAATATGCCTATAAAAGAAGTGGAATTTTTTTCCCATTTTTAGATGAAAATTAAGTCAAAGGGTGCAGAAAGAAGAGCAGTTCCCCATTGCAACTCATAGCACTTTGCAGAAACCTCTATGAGTTGCAACAACCCCCTGAACCCAACAAAAATGGGTTGGGTCCAGAAGCTGAAGATTTCAGCTGCTTGCTGAGAGCCTGCATCCCAGTCTGTGCAGCAATGCCACTCCCCCTTCCCTGCTCAGATGCTGTTTTCAGAAGAGGAGCAGGGGAAAGGAACAGAGGGATTCCCCGGGTAGGGGGTGCTCCAATATACCCACCCCGTGCTCCAGTGCCAGCTGAAAAAACCCAGACCAAACTCCCTCTGCTCCTTCCTCCCATTCTGACACAGTAACAGGTTGGGAGCTCCACAAACACAAGTTACAGTATGCAGTCTGTTTTGGAGCGTGTTCATCTGAACCCTTATGCAATTAGGGTTTGGATTTTTGTGGATTGGGCCCTTTTAAAGGGGTCCGCAGCCATGCATATCTGTTTGGTCATGGCTGTAGACTGCTTTCTGAGGCCAGATCTGGTGAAAATGATCATTTCTGTCTGCCCAAAGAGATCAAGGAAGTTGCCAAGGGAGGGAGAGAAGGAATTAAGGCCAGATTTTTAATATTATTTACATATTTAACTCCCATTCACTTGAGTTTCCCAAAAGACAGCGTGCACACCAAGGAGAGGGTGATGTAGATTCCAGTCCCTACTCTAATTAAATGTTACTCTATTCTGTATTATATATCCCCCACTCTAAAATATCTTGCACAGTGATAACAGAAAATCCCTTCAGGCAGGAAGAAATTAAACCTGCATCTCCCACACATTGGCTTACTTTGGTAAAAGGACAGACACAACCTCTACAAACTGCAGTCTGAGGAAGCCTAGTGGATCAGAACCTAGAGGCAGAAAATGCCTAGTCTGTGGATCTCAGTGGGGCTTAGGTATAAAATTCAAACCAAGCTGAACAGCATTTTGTAGTTCTGGACATATCTATAAGCAAGAATTCAGTTGCCTAAACACATTAGTTACCAACAGGTTTAGATATCAGTTGACTTGGATGCCAGTTTATCTACATTTTAGACCTACAGATGTAGTAGCTTGGCAAGTGAGTAAATCCTTCGGTGAACCTAAGTTCTATGCCAACTCAAGAACTTTTTTTTTTTTTTAAACTGATCTGCAAACTTTTCACTAACAGCCAAACATTTTTACTATGGTTGGTGTTAAACCCCTAAATTTGAACCCAGCACTTGTACAGGCCCTGGCAGAAGAGTTATATTTGTATTATGTAAAACATATATTGGTAAAAACTTATCAGTTAAAGAGTTTGGTTATCAGTAAAAGTTTGCAGATTATCAATTAAAAAAGTGGGGTTTGCAAAAAGTTTTTGGTTTGCAACCCTGTAGAAAAGAAACAAACTTACATTTGTTCAAGCAGAATAGAGGAAGAATAAGGGGAAAAATGATGGGGAAGGGAAGAGGCCAAAAATATACTGAACCAAGCACAATAGGAAGATCTGACCTTCTCTTTATCATCAGCAAGGGCTTTGGAGAAGAGAAAGGCATCTGTGCTTTCCCTTGACTATTTTATAGAAAGATACATTAAGCACAATGCTAAATGCTTTCAAGTATTGTTTGTGCTGCTGTTGAAATGTACATTAAATGCATTAATGTAGAAAGGGCAGAAGTAGACTAGAAGCCAGATCCTCAGCTGGTGTAAATTGTAGTAGCTTCACTGAGGATCAGGTTCCATATAATTAGTTTTATAATATTTATGAAGCAGTTCTGCAATCTACACAAAATAGTACATTCATGTAAACTGTTTGCCCATCCTTGGAGAGCAGGTTGAACATAGTAACAAACAAATATTCTGATATTTAAGAACACGTCTGTTTTTAACTGGTATGGCTTGCGGATGGTCAGAAAAGACAGAAATCCAGGAGCCAAACATCCCTAACTAAGTTCATTCACTGAAAAATGGAAGTCCTCCTTTTTCATAGAGTGGTATCACTGATAAGGATCATCCAGATAACATTTAAAATTGGGGAGTAGACAGGAAAAAAAAGAATCAGGAGGTCTGCTCTGGCATTAGGCCATCCCTGCAAAAAAGTGGATTATCTCCACAGTATAAAGTCTGTTTTATCAACAAAGATAAAACTGGCACCTATAGCAGTCAAAATAAGGGGGATTTATCTAAAGTTACTACCTTATCTCCAGAAACACTGAGCCCCTATAGCATCCAGGAAATCAATATAGGGGAGGGCACTCGGTGCCTTTCAGGTTCAGGACTTAGGTGCAGTAGTGTACTGGAGGATACACAAGTACTTCCTGCTTCCTTTCCAAACTGTTTCTATCCCATATTCTTCCTCTTGTTAGCAAGAGCATGTTACTAACACTAAACTGCACTCTTTTTTATTCATTTTCAGGTTCACTTCCTAGATATGATATGGAAACTTCAGTCTGTCTTAGTTTTTAATTAACAGCTAAAAGAATAAGTTTCTTTCTTTAAGGACTATAGTGGGTAAAATGTGTGTGTGGGGGGGTTTATATACTATTTTACAACTCATTTGCCAAAATATTTTGATGTTTATTGTTTTACATTTAAGTATTTTTGTTTACTTTCATTGTAACTATTAAACAACGCTAAATTTATGCATTCTACTGGCTTTTGAGTATCAAATATATGATGATTAATTAAGAATGTGTGTGTAAAATTAAAAAATTAAACACAACAGTAGTTATAATATAGTCGATGTTTCTGGCCACTGTGGGGTTTTTTTTCAATCTGTGAGAAGTCAAAAAAAAAGAAACAGGTAAAAAAAATTCAAAGAGGAAATGTTTTAAAATGTTCTTGCTGCTACATACATAAACACACATGCAGAGTTATAGTATATATATATACATTAAGAAAGTGTTTACATGGAAAAGTCCCCTGAAGGGTTATTGTGATAAAATGAAAGATTAAAAATGCAACTGTTAAGATATGAAAAAGATTAAATTCTGTTTTGTTACATTTTGGATATAGTATACAGTTTTCTGTTCAGTGCATATTTATCAAGCAGGTCATGGGTTGATGCAGTTCTTGTCTGCTAACAACACTTACTGATGCCTTTCCATTTTGTCCAGTAAAGGACACAGACACTGGTACCACACTGGCCCATTTTCAAGGCCAGCCCTGCTAGACTTAGCCTCATCTATGCATGGCATGACTGCAGGGTATAAGAAAAGCCTGTAGCATGTTTTATTAGTTAGTTCAGGGAACAGATAGCTCTCTAGAGCTCCCAGTTAATGCAAGGGCCTGGGGAGAGACATGAAGAGACAGCAGCCGGCCGGGGAGGAGACTCAGCTGGAAAAGCTCTTGTGGCTGACTTATCATACAGCCCAGCACATTGGGCTCAGAGAATGTTTGTTGTGATTTGTAGACTGGCTCCACCAGTCAGGTAACTGCTGGGAAAGGGCTTGCCTTGCCCCTGCCAGGGTGGTGGGGCAAAGAGCTCCAGACCTGATTATAGCCTGGACTTCGCAGGTCTGATAGCACTCTGAGGGCAGAGCCTCCAGAGTGAATAAAAGGAACAGCATGCAGCAGACGAATTGAGGGACAGAGAAGAGGACAGGCAAAGAAGAGCTGGTGTGAGCTGGTCAGTGGGTGGAATCAGCACCCTGAAGAGCCCAAAGATGCCACTTCGCGAGTGGGAGTGGCAAGCGGCTGCATCCCGGGCTTCACCGCAGGGAATGCAATGTCAGTGCACAGCTCGGTGCAGGAGCCCAGACCCTGGAAGCCATTTGAGGTGGCTCGGGTCTGCAACCCCTAGTGTGAAGCCTGGGATCCCGGTGCACACAGAAGTGTGTGGAGCTCCCAGACCCTGGGAGCTCCATGAAGCAGCTCAGGCATGCAATCCCTGGTGTGAGGCCAGAAACCTGGAGCTAGCAGCGCAGCATGGCATGGTCTGGCAGGACCTTGACCCCGGGAGCTGCTCGAGGCAGCTCAGATCCACTCTTTCCTGGCACATGGCCAGGACTCCCGTGCATGCTCGGTGCACAACTCGTCCCAGGTGGGAACCTGGGCCTTGAAGCTGCAGAAGGCGGCCCAAGCCCCCAACTGCGAGCAGAAGGCAGAGTCCTCGAGGCATGAAACGATGCACGGGGCTACCTGCCAGCATCAGCCCATGGCCTGAGGCCCCTAAAAAAATTTAGAAAAATTAATATTAATCTGCCCTGGGATGCAGCCCTCAATGGTCTGCCAAAACTCAGTAAGCAGCCCTCTGCCCAAAATAATTGCACACTATTGGCCTAGGCCATAGGGTAATGATAAAACTGAGGTTGACCTGTTATTGATGTGCTTTATATTTTCTGAGAGATCACCTTATAGTTGTGAACATTTTTATCTATGTATTTGATAGGTCAATAGAGTGTTAAGTATAAACTTCCAAAGGGACTTTGCTGGGACCCCTTCCCTGATAGTTATATATACTTAGCTATACTTACCCATATATATTTGTGTTTTGACTGTCGTTTAATTGTATTTATACGTGCTCACCTGTACCTACCTGTTGTTTCTCTATTTTAAATCAATGGATTATTAACGCATTGCTTGGGCTATCTGAAGGGATGCGCTCTTTCAGCCTTTATCTGTAGGACATAATATTATATGATAATTGTATATATATGTGTATTAATATCAATTCCCTTGATTTTTGTATATATTTAATACATCTGCATATAGTTTGGCATCTCTTGTCCTGGCCTGACTATAGGGAGTAGAGGGATTTGACCTGTATATTGCAGATCCCTCTCACAGCACTCCTGCCTGCCACCCATTTCTTCTATCTGGAGGCTGGAGCACATTACTTGAGTGCACCTGGGTTACAATATAACAGATTATTAGGTACAGTACAAAGAGAGGAGGTAAGAAAACCCTGCATCCTATCTGGAAGGACTGAGTCTGTCTTGGGGTTCACACAGACTAGCCTTCCAGGTGCTTCTGTTTAGACTTCAGCCTACTTGAAGGTTATGTACTCTGTGCCAGAAAGATAATCCAACTAGACAGGTTTAGGCACTGAGGATCTTGCTAATTGTCTATAGAGGCAATGGAGAGCTATCATATCCAAAGCACTAGAACATAGTGCTTTTACAGACCATAAGCCGACTTCCCAAATGGGGTGCGGCACATCACCCCTCAGACCACGGGGATGGCTGGAGCCTTTGAGCCAGCAGGAGACAACAGGGAGCCAGGCAGGGAGAAGGCTCAGGTGGAGGGGACCCATTTGCTACCACCATTGCCACTACCACTGTCCCCAGCTGAGAGAGAGTGGGAAGGACCCCCAGAGCCACCCCTATCCTGCTCCAGCTGCCAGCTGTTGGGAGTGACTGAGTGGAATGCTGGGCTAAGCCAGAGAGACAGCAGCATCAGCAGGCAGGTTCCTCATTCTAGCACCTGCTTCCAGCCAGTGAGAGATATGGGGCACAGGGAGGAGGAGGGCAGCAAGGAGCAGGTACGGGAAGGAGAAACCCACATGCTGCCATCACTGTCCCCAGCTAAGCCTGGAACCCCGCATAGCTGCTCTCTACAACCCCATGGCTGGGGTGGCACAGGAGCTGTTCTGGGGCTCTGATTCCCAAGGCAGCTGGCCACAGGAGGGGCAGAAGCAGAAGCAGAAGCAGGGTTGCAACTGCATCACCACACAACACCCCCACTTCAGACCACTCTTAGAAGGGGCTTCTAGGACTAATGAGTCTGTTACCAAGAACTGAGTGCTGAGGTAGTTGGTAGGAAATGTTAAGCATATGACAGTACCTGAACCTGCCCTGCCTTTAGAGCTGGGGCACCTGATTTGGAGCATATAACATGTAGTCTCTTGACTCATGATGCAGAGCACACATGTCTAATAGATGGTATATGAATCCACCTGCTCATTATTGCATGGTGGTTGGGTTACTTATCCACAAAGTAGGTTCTAGGCCTTCCTCAACCTGAGGGGTTTCAACTCCACAACTCTCAGGTCCTAGGAGAGTGGCCTAAACACCATGCTATACAACTGTCTGGAGGGAGGCAATATCCACCCCTCCTCCTATTGCATATGGACCACTGGGCAGCCACAAGTACGAAAGTCAAGGGGCCCAGAAGAAAGCCAAGCAAGAGGAAACTTGACTCTATAGCCTAGTAAGGAAGCCCCACCTTGAGAGGAAGGAAGCCTGGTTCTTATCTCTTCTGTCAGGATAATATAAGCCTGGCAGTAGAGACCAGAACTCAGGTCTCCCTCCTAGATGAATGCTTTATCCCTGGATTATATATCCAGGATCCTTCTTGTTTGCTTCTTTTTTGATATCATGCCTGAGAGTATTCTAACTATCAGAGTATTATGCAAAAATTAGTCAGGAGTGCTACACAACCAGCCTGACAAAGGGCCTTTGAACTCGAAAGCTTGCTTAATAACTATTCTCCAACTATTTGGGTTGGTCTAATAAAAGATATCAAATTCAGCCAAGGAACCTTGTCTGCTTATGTCCTTAGACCAAACGCAGCTACAACCTATATCCCTACAACCAGCAACCATGTTTCTAAGTGATAGTAACTCTCTGCATTGCTAGACTGGCTCTTCAGCCTTAAAAAAAAAAAAAAAGCAATAAAATGTATTTCATGCTTGTTTTTTTGCTCTGTTTAAAACCACTTCTCATGTTTCTTATGTATACGTGGAGTGAAGTTCTAGTCAAGTTTCTTTAATAGTTTCATAGTTAGTCTCCTCTGCCTAAGTTAATTGAAATCAATTGAAAACATGAAGTGTTTCAGCAAGCAACAAACAAAATAACAGTTATTGTCAAAAATATGGTTACCTACTGACTGTTGCCCTTTCTGCTGGCATTTGCTATTTGGAAATAGGGTAAAGCACTACTTAAAACTCCAACTGTGCCCTGGGGTTTGCATCTGTTGGGTTCCAAGTGGTGGTTAAGGTGATGATTTTAATCTCTACAGTCTTCTATGAACTGGGAGCTTCCTGCTTGAAGGACTGTTCTGTTTTCTTTTTAGGTTTTGCCGTTTCAGTTGCAAATCAGTGGAATTATTCCAACTTCAGTCTGTGAAAGACAGCTAGTGAGAAGATCCTTGTGTCCCATGCAGGACTCTCCCTGCTCTGGATCTGCTTCTTCTACCTAAAATCAAAATGAGATCTTCAAGATTTGCCTGCTGTACACCTCACCTATTTGGCCAAACTAGACTATAGAGAAGGTGCTGGGATAGTGTAGGGCTGAGTGCTTTTGTGGCATCTTAAAGGTGGCTTTGTTTATTATAGAGTTGAGGACTGACTGATGTTCCTGGGGTAATCTGTTTAGCCAATTTAATGGACTGCAATTTAAATTGAAATGGCATGCCAAAGAAACTGGTGCCTTTCTAAACAAGTCTGTTTTACAGATTTCATAGACATTAGGGCTGGAAGGGACCTCTGAAGATAATCAAGTCCAGCAAGATAAATGTCCAAATGTCTCTTAAAGGAGTCCAGAGTAGGTGCTTGCACCACCTCTGGAGGCAGTCTGTTCCAGGCCTTGGGGGCTCAGACAGTAAAGAAGTTCTTCCTTATATCCAGGCTGAAATGGTCTTGGAGGAGTCTGTGACCATTTGACCTTGTCATCCCTTGGGCTGCTCTGGTGAACAGGCATTCCCCCAGATCCTGATGTACACCTCTTATATACTTATAGGCAGGCACCAGGTCCCTCCTGAGCCTGCACTTTTCCAGGCTGAAGAGTCCCACAGTTCTCAGCCTCTCATCATAAGGCCTCTGATCATGTGTGGCTCTTCTCTGCGCTCTCTCAAGCTTCTCCATATCTTCTTTGAATTGTGGAGTCTAAAACTGGATGCAGTACTCCAGCTGTGGCCTCACCAAAGCCAAATACAACAGGAGGATGACATCCTGGGATTTGCTTGAGAATCATCTATGGATGCAAGCCAGAGTTTTGCTCAATTTACCAGCTGCAACATTGCATTGGTGGGTTATATTCATCTTGTGGTCAGTCATGACCCCAAAGTCCCTTTCAACCATGGTGCTAGCAAGTGTAGCACTGCCGAGCCTAGAAGCGTGCTGCGGGTTTTATTCCCCAAGATGGAGTTCCTTGCATTTTTCAGTGTTGAACACCATCAGGTTTTCATCCAGCCATTTTCTGAGCCTGTCTATGTCAGCCTGGACCACCATCCTATCCTCAAGTGTGGACACTTTACCCCAAAGTTTGGTGTCATCGGCAAACTTGGCCAGTCTGCTTCTGACACCAATGTCTACATCATTAATAAAGAGGTTAAAGAGTATAGGCCCAAGGACGGAGCCTTGGGGGACCCCACTGGTCACAGCGCTCCACGATTATTTACTTCCATCTATTACCACTCGCTGTGTCTGACCTCAGAGCCAATTCCCCAGCCATAAGACTGTGATGTAGCTGAGGCCGCAGTTGGCCAATTTTTCCATGAGGAGATCATGGAACAACAGTGTCAGTGCGGGGTATTACTGGGTTCGGATGCTTGGGGACTCAAGAATGAGACAGGTGATTGATTTTAAGGCATTTTATTGGTTAAAATACTTACAGACACTCAGCCAGCAAGGTGCTGGCCAAGTGGAGAAGCAGTAGCTTAAGCAAGGAGAGGCGGATGCTTTAGTGGCGGGCTGTGGCCACGCTGTTCTACAGGCTGATGTCCTGTGGAGTTGCCAGCCAAGAGAAGAAAAGCAGGAGCTTAAGCGGGAGGGGTGGATTGCTCCAGCGGTGGGTTGTTGTTAGCGGGTTCACGAATAGTGAGTTTATGGGTATGGGACATGCGGGGTGATCAAACCTGCGTCCGACCAGCGGCAAGGTCCCGGAGTTACTCTCTGCCTTCGGGGCAGGAGCTTTCTTTTATACTAGGGACTAATGCAAGGAGTTCTTTTGTGCTCGCGAGAAAAGGTTTCGCAGGCTTTTTCCCTGGTCGAGCATTGATTGGTGATCATAGGTCTTGGCTTCCGCAGTGAAACTTTGCCATTTATGTTCTATTTTCAGTAAGGCCATGTTATATTGTTTTTTTTCTTTACCTGCCATAGTGGCACACCACTTTACAGTGCTTACTAATTTTGACATGCCCTCTTGGTGTGACCACTAATGGTAGGGGTCATATAATTCTTGTAGTTCGACTTTGTCTTTTACATCATCATCTCGGAGGTCTTCAGGGTCCGGTTGTGTAGAAAGTTGCGTGTATAGCTGATCGATTCGGGTATTGATGGTTGTGATCATGCTGACGCTTTTGATGAAGCATTCTTTTAGGATTTTAAATAAGCAGCAAATTCCACAGCACGCAATTAAGCCTACGACACAAATGGGAATAAGCGAAAGCAAGGGGGCAAGCAATCACCCTAGCCAGGCTGGGATATCCCAGCCAAACCAGTTTGCTAGGTA
>JAGPOW010003316.1:35501646-35513070 GCA_030014935.1 Caiman crocodilus
CACTTCCCTTGGAAGTTGGTTCCAGATCCTAGCCGCCCTGACTGTGAAGTAGTTCCTACGGATGTCTAATCTGAACCTACTCTCCAACAACTTGTGGCCATTATTTCTTGTTATCCTGGGGGGCACTGGGGGAAACAAGGTCCCCCCTAGTGAGTTTATAGACAATCACAAGGTCCCCCCCCTCAGCCTTCTCTTGTGAAGGCTGAACAGGTTCAGATCCTGTAGCCTCTCATTGTAGGGTCTGCCCTGCTGTCCCCGGATCATGCGGGTGACCCTCCTCTGAAACCTCTCAACGTTGTCCACATCCTTCTTGAAGTGGAGCACCCAGAACTGGACACAGGATTCCAGCTATGGCCTGATTAGTGTTGCATAGAAGGGGAGGATCGCCTCCTTGACCCAACTTGAGATGCAACTGTGGATGTAATAGGGTGTGGTTAGCCCTGCTGACCATGACCTCGCATTGTTGGCGCATGTTCATCTTGGAGTTATCATTGATGACTGCCCCCGTGCTCTCAAGAAGGGAGTTTCCCATGTTATAAGTGTGTTGCCAGTTACTACTGCCTGAGTGCAGCACCCTGCACTTGTCTGTATTGAAACACATCCTGTTGTCAGCCCACCCTTGCAACCTATCCAGGTCTTTCTGTAGTCTTTCGCTCCCTACTAGCATGCCCACCTCACCCCAGATTTTGGTATCATCAGTGAATTTGAACAGGTTGCTTTTCACCCCATCGTCCAAAATCGCTGATAAAGAAATTGAACAGTGCAGGCCCAAAGACCGAGACCTGAGGGGCCCCGCTGCGCACTTTCCCCCAGGTCGAATATGACCCGTTTACCACCACCCTCCGAGTACGACCCTTCAGCCAATTAGCAATCCATCTGACCATGTAGGTCATCCAAATACACTTTCCAAACACATGAAATGTAGTTGCTCAGTGTCCCTTTTGCATAAAACCTATGTTAACAAAACGCAAACTTTTCAGTGTTGCTCCCCAGTCTCTTGACCAGGGCCTACTTTTCCCCTTGCTGGTGGGTTCAGTCCAGAGATATTAGATATGTCTATTAGATAGCAAATAAATAAGTAGCCTTAGCCTCATGCCTGCAAACAATTTTCTTCGCTCATTAACCCTAGGATCTTGTCTAGCCTGTATATATTTGTACTGTGTTAGTGGCTCAAAGCCAGTTATAATCAGGACCTTATCACCCTGCAATCTTGGGAAAAAGATGGTAGTCCATTTCTGCCTGAAGGGATTGTTACTCCATCTCATTACTGTTCTAGATCCTAGAAGAGAGTGCCTTGAAAAAAGGCTTTTGACATCCTTAACTAAACACAATATAACTTACCCAATTCCTTGATCGCTCAGGGGCTTATCAAGTACAGACAGAGAGAAATCACAGGCTAGTTTCTAGGAAGACTCCATTTGAGCGTTAGGATTCACAATATACACCAACCATGAGGTAGGATATGGACAGAGAAGGATGATTGAAGGAAACCTGTAGGGAAAGTAAACCTCTCCCCCCTCAGCGGAACACTCAAGATCTTCATACACTTCAAGATCACTATGCCTTGAAGTGTATCACATCTTCTTTCTCTATAATTTCAATAGACTTGAGAATCACTCCTAAGGAAAGTCTTATGAAGCAATCCTGAGAAACCTCTCTAAGTTCTCTTTAACAAGCCTCTTGATTGAAGTTTATGGAAGATGCCCTCTACCAGTTATGGTCTCCTCAGATAGCCTCATCATTTAAAAGAAACAAGCAAGCGGAGAGATAAAAGTTAGGGCACTAGCCTAGGAGGTGGGATCCTGCTTTGGCACAGATTTCTTGTGCGACTTTGGGCAAGTTAAGTATTCTATTTCTGCATCAGTCCCCTCTCTTATACAGAGATAAAAATACTTCTCGACCACACAATGAATATATGACCATACAGATGAATATAATCTGTATAATTGAATATATCTGTAGTCATGAAAGACAAAAGGGGGACAGTCCTGCTAAAGGCACATGTCCTGCACAGTGTACTTAGAATAAAATGTGGTTAGACATGGGAGAGTCTCATACACCATCTCAGTTGCATGAACACATGGCCACAACAGCATGATTTCATTCTGAATGAAGTGACCCTGGAAAGGCAGGGAGAAATACAGACTATCACGTGAACCCGTCTCTCTATTCTTTAGAAAAACTGATGGGAGGTTTTGGCATGTCTGGCAAAGGGGAAAAATAGCAACACAATTTACCTGGGAACAGATGGGCCTCGCTAGGCAACCAGCCTTAATTAACCAACAAGATGACTTATGGGCCCTGGGCTGAGGCACACTGCACAGGCCTCACTCGAACTGAGCATGGCTCTAGCATAGCCAGCCAAGCACAAAGCCAGGAAAAGCCCTGGACTCAGCACAGTGTGAGGGAAGTGGGCAAGTCAGACATGTCACTTGTTTTCATTCTCCCTGCTGCTCCTTCATCACCAGCTGCTGACACCACAGTTTGGGGCTGATGCTCTGGAGAAGCAGCAGCAAAGCAACAGGGCAGGGACATTTTTTTTCCCCAGGAGGTTGAAAGAGAAGTGGCATGTTGTAGTATAAACCCACACTCCCACTCAAAAGCCTGCCAATGAGTGACCCCTCCACATTTTCTCAACAGGTCACCTAGGGTGTTGATGGCATCTATTTGCTCAGCTTCCCAGAAGTCAGAGTTAATTTAAAACTGATCAAAGGTAGACAGGGAGACTTTTTTTTTTTTTTAAGACAAAATAAACACACACACAACCCCCCCACACACACACACGTAGCAGCTTTTTCACTTGACCAGTTAATAATTGCCTCTTCAGTCTTACGCCCATGCATGCCTCCTCCTTCAGAGTGCTACACTGTATGTTAAACACCCACTCCTGAGTTACTGCACCCTTGTCTACCAATTGTGTAAAACTAGATATTTGCTGGTTATTAGTTTTGGTCGAGATAACACTTTCATTTTAAAGCCTAACATTTGTAGCTTTCAATGCACACATATAAAATTAAACTTCCACGCTAAAATTTCTCATCCTCTCTCATCTCAGAAGTGAGTTGTTTTGGGAAAAGTATTCTCTAGTTGTTTGACTTTTCTCAGGCAAAAAAGTAATTTTTCAACCTTTAAAGTACAACACATCATTTTCTGCACACCATGAAAGCCAATTAGATACAAAATGTCAGAGCTGGCATATGCAGAGTTCTTTATAATGACTGCCTAGGAAGGTTAGTAAAATAGTAGCAAAGGAATAAATGTATAAATAAGGGGACTTTATGAATATGATAGGTATATTCTGGTTGAAGGTACAATCTCCCTCTGGGAGCCCACAATCTGGGAATAAATCAAGCCTGAAGAATCAAGGTAAATGTTTTACATAATGCAAGACACTTACTGCATGTTTATAGGTAAAATGATTTAGCCATTATTTGTACTTAAAGTTATATTTGGACTGTTTGCTACTACCAAATCAAGACCATACAAGTCCATATGAGACTGTGCAAATGTTTCCATATTCCCTTCATTTTTTTTTTGTCAGAATTTTTAGAAATCCACATTACTCAGTTGCAGCTTATTTTTGAAGAAGGGACTACATTTAGAGCAGTTTACAAAAGGCACATTGGCACTGTACAGGACACAGCTTTGGTTTCATGACTTATTGCATATTATACACACACACACACACTCCCTAGATACTAAGTGTGAAGCTTTATCTTTGCTTTTGTCTTGCAAATGCTACAACTTTATCTCAGAATAGAATGTTTCTATGCACTGACTTGGTGTGTAAAGACATCTGACAAAGAAGAGCTCATAGATTCTTTATGAGCAGTTGGAAATCACTGCTCTCAGGAAAGCAATTATTAAAGCATATATTTCTTTACATACTGTGTACAGTAGGGAGGAAAGCTGAAGTCCATATATGAGTACATTATTAAAAATAAGTTACTCCAGGTTCTTTGATCACTGATTAGATCAACTTCTGGTATGGAAAGGTAAGATGATCTTAGAATGTCTGGTTGTCCTCACATTCTTGAGGCTGTTTGAATGACCATAACTATTTACTTGGTTGAAGGGGGGTTGCTTGTTTGGTTTTAAGGGAAGATGAACCCTTTCCAGACTAGCATATATGTTTAATAAAGCTTTTTTCAAATGTTTCTGCTGAAGAAAGAAAATTCTGATGGGTCCAAAATAAAGTTAACAAAGCATTTTTGACTACTACTTTCCACCAAGTCCAAAACAACATCCAGAATATCCCACTTCCATTCCATTAAGGTTCCCCTCTTCTGTTCCATGTAAGCATACAGCAGGGCAATTCACTGACATCCCTCTTTGCAAGGGAAAACATGTAAGCTTGAAGGAAGAGAGAGGCTGCAATTAGATTTAGACAGACTATAGAAGTGGGCAGATGGTAATAGGATGGAGTTCAATGTAGATAAATGCAGGGTGCTGCACCTGGGGAGAAGGAATCTACAGCATACATAACAAGCTGGGGAGCTTCCCCCCTTGTGAGCACAGAGGTGAAAGGGATCTTGGAATCATTATCAACTCCAAGACGTACATGAGCTGTCAATTCCAGACCACAGGCAGCAAAGCCAACCACACCTTGTCGTGCATCCAAAGATGCATCTCAAGCTGGTCCAGAGAGGTGATACTCCCCCTCTACGCAACATTGGTCAGGCCACAATTGGAGTACTGTGTCTGGTTCTGGGCACTGCACTTTAAGAAGGATGTGGCCTGCCTTGAGAGGATTCAGAGGAGAGCCACCCACTTGGTTGGAGGGCAAAAGGGCAGGCCCTATGAGGAGAGGCTGAGGGACCTACCCCTGTTCAGCCTCAGCAAGTGGAGGCTGTGGGGGTGGGGATTTGGTGGCTGCCTACAAACTCGTTAGGGGAGATCAGCAGCAAATAGGGAGGGTCCTATTCCCCCCAGCAGCACCTGGGGTGGTGAGGAACAATGGCCAGAAGCTGATGGAGAATAGGTTCAAGTTAGAGATTAGGAGGCACTATTTCACTGATAGGGTGGCTAGGATCTGGAACCAACTTCCTAGGGAAGTGGTCCTCACTCCTACCTTGAATAAATTCAAAAAGAAGTTGGATGAACACTTGTCTGGGGTCATGCGATCTCAGCGTGTGCTCCTGCCAGTGGCAGGGGTTCTGACTAGATGATCTGTTCAGGTCCCTTCTGACCCCAAACTACTATGAAACTATAATTTTTAAGCCAAGTATATTGATTTGTCAAAAATGCATTAAGATGATGAACAGGAAGAGAGAACATGTTAATGTTGGCACCCATTTCTTTCCCAAGCATCATACCATTGGCCATACATTTTTCTACATCAATTACTGACATAAGATCACCACTATGACAGCTGGAGTGGATCCATTTTGGTTTGGCAACATTGAAAGCAGGTCTAAAATAGGGTCTAAATAAAGCATAATGCAACATTACTAATATTATCTCTCTACCACATGGTAGAGTCTTAGCCTTTCCACTCATCTTCCTTAGCATCCCCTAAAAACTAACAATACCACTCATGGTCATTAATGATTCATTATCAGTTCTTCTTTCTCTCCCCCTTTTGTTCCAGTTGTCATAGTGTAATTCTTTGCCTATTTACTGTGTATTATTGGGCAACACACTTTGTAAAGCCTTGTTAAAAAAAGAACTGTTTGCTCAGAGTCAATAACACATTCATCCATGAGGAGTTAATGCTCTTACATATACTGAGAGGGATAGTTTCAGAGGGCTGTGCAAATCCTCTCGCATTGTTCATGAGATTTGCGCATAAAATTCTGCTTACGCCTCTTTGGAAATGCGCCCTTAATTCTACTGCATATGGTAATGAGTGCAATACACTAATATTTATTTGCCTAGGACCAACAACTTAAGAGAATATACTTTTGACATCATTGTTATGCGCCTGTTGGCTTTAGCTTTTAGAGGAAAGTCCATCTAAACTGAAGAATCGATTAACAGTGGCATGAGTGGATGGGACATAATTCAGCTAGAACAATGACCTGAAAACTACCAAAGGATATCTAACAGCACTGAATGGACAAAGAAATTTCTAGGCCTTGTAGTGAAGAAGGCCTAATCCACCCTCAATTGTGAATTATTTCTTGGGTCAACACAGCAGGAACAGCCCTGAAGAAGAGATCTTGTACCAAAGCAGATACGCATATTCCCAGAACAGATCGGAAAGATCTCCTTGGAATCCCAGAACTGTGAATTCATGAGAAATGTGCACACCCTAAAAAGCTATAAGGAAAATTCCCAAAGCGTTATGTACTAAATATTAGGGCTGTGTGAAGCTTTGGTCGCTGATTTGATTCAGAGGAGATTTGGCTGCTGAATCTCCAAATCCAAACTGAATCAGGAGACCCATTAATCTCTCCAAATAGAATCAGAAGCTTCCAAATTGATTCAGAGAAGTTCAATGATTCAGCCATAGATGTGTACTTCCAGTCCACTGTCAAGTGCACAGGGGACTCCCCCATGCTCCCATGGGATGCTCCATCTGCCCCACCATCTCAGTGTTCACAAGCCATGCCTGGTACCGTGAGGTACATAGAAAAAACGCATATAAAGCTGAGAAATCGCTGATTCTCCGAATCAGCATCGAATCTTTAGATTCGGATTCGGCCAAATCAAATCAGGACAGTGATCCAAATCAGCTAATCGAATCACTGTCCCCCGAATCGGGCCGAATATTGCCTGCTTCACACACTGCTACTAAATATGTACAATGCAAGACTTGAAGTACCTACAATTAGAGAAGGGGCAGAGCTGAAGTGTCTAATCTGAACTACCCAAAAAATCTGTATATTCTGAGACTTTGAATCAGGCTCATTTCTTTCAAATATTGCTACTGAAACACTGCAGTATACCAACTGACTAAATAGGGATGCTTGGTTTGTTTCCCAAGTCAGGGCCAGAAGAACTACTCCCTCTGCCCAGACAGTACCAATCAGTCATCTGAGGCTTTGCAGTCCCACGCCCTTGGTAAAGAGAAATGCGCCATTCCTTTTCATGACTGCAGACACTCCTATTACTGTTATTTTTTCTTTTCTTGATTTACTTTCAATCCAGGAGATTTTTCTTTAAGAAAGATCAATGCATCCCTGAAATATTTGCGGCAGAAACATTGCAAGAGTATATTAATCTTGTTACAATCTCACTATTTTGCAAAAGGTAAAATTGACTACAAACAAGAGTCAGAAACCTGGGTTCTTTTTCATAGTCTAAGAGCAGGGCCAGACACAGGCATGGGCAAACCGGGCAGCCACCTGGGGCCTGGACAGAAAGGGGACCCAAAAATGGATTTTTTTTCCATTGTCCAATTATTATTATCATTATCTCTGGTGGAGGGGCCGATATTAAAAGGTCACCTAGGGCCACCAGGAGTCTAGGTACAGTGCTGTCCAAGAGAATCATCAGCTGTGGTGAAAGCTGGGGTGGTAAACAGAGTGTGAAGTGTGAAATGTAATGATATTAAATATTTTTCCCTGTTCCAGTCTAATAATTAATAATGTTAAAATCAACATTTTTCTATATGCATCAACACCACATTATACATCAAAAGTTTTTTTTTGTTTGTTTTTTACACCTTCTATTGGAGAAAGCTGTCATAAAGGGATCCAAGTGACAAAAGTCCTCAAGAAACATGAATCCAAGGATCACAGGTATTCTTGGATCTTTCAAATCAGGTAAGTTTGATTTATCAGAATAAAACAGTGATAGGCTGAGAACAGAGCTCCATCTCAGCTAAACTATAAGAGTGAGACAAACCCTGATAAACAGATAACCTAAAATTACTGCCTTGGAAAACAAGAATCATTGTGGAGCAAGTTTCTAACTCCCAACTCTCAAGGATTAATCATAAAGGCTAAGTACAGTCATTCAGGTAGGTTAAGGGGAGGTTAGACTGGTTTTAAAATGGCCACCCAAAGTAACTTAGTTCACCCCGGATACAGACCTTAGACTCAGTTTCAGTGATTGGAAATCAGTCTAAACCCATAACTCTACAGAAGTTCCACATGCACAGACCACTCTAAAAATGGCTGAACATGGTCTAAGATAGACCATGGACTCTCAAGTGTAATCAATCAATCTGGGTTAGAGGAGTACATGGATCTGCCATACAGTTCCCTGCACAGCCCTGGGGCTGGGAAAGCCCAGTCACTTGCCCCAGCCCTGGCTGTGCTTTTTACACCCTCTGGCACTGGGCTTTTTAACCCCCCACACCCTTGCCTGCCCTCTTCCCTGCAGACCAGCCAGTCCCACCCAAACCCCACCTTGCTCCAGGTGCCACCAGAGCAGTGCTTGCTGCTGCCCAAGCCAAGCAAGTAAATGCTGGGGTGGGGGAGGGGGACAGAGGCAGGAGGGATGGGAAATTGGTTCACTGAGGGGGGGGGACAAATTTCTCTGATCCTGCCAAACTCTCCCAAACACCAGAAACCTCCCATGGATTGCACCTTACCCCTCCTGATCCTCCCAATTGCTCCCACAGGTTGCATCTGCCCATAGGTTGTGCCTGCCCCCCCATCCCCAGGCAGACCCCTGATGCCCCCCAGCCTCCTTGCCCCCCCATCCCTACAACCTCCCACTATCTTTCCATCCTGACTTACCTTAGATCAGGCAGCCATCTTGTACCCAAACTAATCTCTCCCTAGCATCCCTGGATGTCTGTACTTAGCATGCAATTCTTGGTCACGTCTAAAACTACTTGTAGTCCAGTGGATTAAAGTTAACAGAGGAGGAGTGAATTTATCAACGGAAATGATTAAAAAAAACCCAAAAAAACAGAACACCAACTAGAGCCCTTTCAGTAGAATAACCAATTCTAAACCCAGTGCAAGTTTCTGGCAGGCAATGGTTTTGAGGAAATGGCAGAGTCTGATAAGTGATGGTGTATTCAGAAGAGTCAAACACAAAAAGCAACAAACAGAGACGATAAAAATTATTTTTATCTCCATTCTCTAAAGGAATATATGTTTTCTCAAGCTGGAGTCTCCACATGTGCTTAAACGCACAATTTAAAAAATGCCAAAAAAGAATTGATGAACTACCCTATCAGACCAAAAATATCTCAAATACAAAAAAATCTAAATAGAAGTTAGGAACAGACATTGCACTTATCCCTGGACAAGTTGTGCCCGAGTTTGTCCTGGAACAAAAATTTTCTAGGATTGGTGTACACAGACTTCACCCTTCTAATCAGTTTAGTGAGTGGCTGAATCTGTGGAAGAAAAGTGGCAATGCAGTCAATGATGCAATCCCAGGATAACTGTACTTTGCAATGTCCTGGGATAAACCATGAATATTTTTCTTAATAACCTTTTAGGATTTATTCCAGGATAACAAACATGGACATACAAACAATTGCCCCATGTCCTAGGATAAAATGGTTATGAAACTGCAAAAAGAAATCACATTTGTCTTGAGATAAACTATTTCACAGTGTACCTAAAACAGAGTGCCTAGGACAGCATGAAGCACTGTGCATGAAGGACTAAGGTACATACAATTTTAAACAGTTATTCTGCATACAGTTTTGATAAATATACTTTTGCAAAGTACATTTGTATTTTCAACCAATGCCCACTATATAATTAGTTTAAACAACAAATTTATTTCTAGTATTTAGTATTCTATCTGCAATTCTGCTCATGTTCAGTGCATTAAAGGGTCCTGTGGCAAAAAAGAAGCTATAGAGAATAATAGTATAACAACTTTTTCTTACCCTTAAATAAAAGTTCTCATCCTTAAAAGAGCTTTCCCCTTTCCCTTAGGTGTGAACTTGTCATGTCATATGCATTGATAGAGCTCCATGAAGTCAAAAGGGCCTGCCTGAATAAAAAAAAAAGATACAGGATATCAGGGCCTTACATCTGACTTCACCAGGATAGTAGAGGTTAGTATGCATGTGACTGCTTAAAGGACTGAGCCTTTGACAGACTAGGTTGGAAGACTCCTCTATGGATTTCAGCCTAAGATTTATCCCACAGAAACCCACAGGAAATACTATCTTAATGTTAATTTTGGAACAGGATTTGATCCTGCATATCTAGAAGAAATATTGGGAGATAAACAGACTCGACTTCTTCAGCAAGGACAGACAGAGATGCAAGATTTTCCACTTTTAATTTGCTTCTGAAGATACCATATTTAATTTGCATACCATACATACCTTTCCCCCCAAAATGAGCCATCCAGAATTGGAGTGGCTCCAGCAAGAAATCAATTTCTGTGCTGAAATGGAAACAGGGCGCTGTGCTCAACATCAGCTCAGCAAAATCTGAACCTGCTAGCTGCATGGAGAAGGGACAGTCTTGGCATCAGCATCCTTACTGCTCCTTCTGCCACATGGCCAACAGTCTCTTGTTTAACCCTCTCACAGCTGTTGCCATAATGGCAGTAACTGTTGGCCACACAGGTGGAGATGGGGGAGTGAGGCTGACAGTGGGACTATGCTCAAGGCAGGGAGAGGGTTCAGCCCTAGCTACGCTCCTGCCATGACAGGTAACACTCCGGGAAAAAAAACCTTTGATTTTTTTTACCTGGGAGATAGCGATCATTGCCTGATAGAAGTTGCTGTCCAGCGTAGTGTAGCTAGGGCCCACACTAGGACTAGGGAACCAGACTTCGGGACTGCAGAGCCTCCTCAGCTAGCCTCCTGAGCTCACCGAAATTGGCCCTTTTGAAGTCTGGGACCCTAGTCCCAGGAACGCCCACCCTTCATGGACACCCATGTCCTCAAGGAGACGATCCTCCGAGCCCAAGGGGCAACCGTTCCTGCCCAATGCAAGATGAGCAAAAGTGCCCAGAAGCCCCCGTGGGTTAATAGGGATATTCAGAGGACCCTGAGGGCTAAGCGGGAGGCTTACTATCTTTGGAAGAAGTGAGCAGCCTCCAAAAAGGAGTACTCCTCTTGTGCTCGGGAGTGTAGGAGGGCTATTAGGAAGGCCAAGGCGGAAGTAGAGCTCCGCCTGTGGACTAGGATCAAGGACAACAGGAAGTCCTTTTTCAAGTACATGGGGAGCAAAAAGAGAGCCCTGGGAAGTGTCAGGCCCCTGAAGGACTCGTCGGGCAACCTGGTGCTCACAGCTGATGGGAAGGCAGAGATCCTCAATGGGTTCTTTGCCTTGGTCTTCCTGAGGGGGGACCGGGACTTCCCTACCATTGGAGGCCTATGTTCCCCCTCAGGAATCACTGCTAGGCTGTGGGAGAGGGCTGACCTGGTGGAGGGGCTTCTGGAAGGGCTAGATGTCTTTAAGTCAGCGGGCCCAGATGACCTACACCCAAGGGTGTTGAGGGAGCTGACGAGGGTGATTGCTGAGCCCTTGGCTCGGTTATACGAGCTCTCTTGGAGCTCTGGACAAGTGCCGGAGGACTGGAAGGTGGCCAATGTGGTTCCCATCT
>JAGPOW010003316.1:35519452-35533623 GCA_030014935.1 Caiman crocodilus
CTCCCGAACCTCCCGCGTGAACTCCTCCTGCCCAGCCAGGCAGTCAGCAGGGAGTGCGCCCTCCCCCACAGGGGCCTCCTGGGTCTCCTCCCTGCTAGGATCACTTTCCTCCGCCACTGACGGAATACACCCCTCCCCAGGACTGTCACTTAACCCGCTTTTGGGGTCACTAGTCCCTTCCAGGATAGGGGTGCAATCCCCGTCCACAGGGGTCCCTTCGCCTGCGGCCAATGGTGAGGCTGTCTCAACAGCAGGGAGTTCAGGCTCCTCGGCAGGGAGCGCACTCTTCCCCCTAGAGACTTCCCGTACCTCCTCCCCATCATCGACCAACCCTTCCACAGGGTTCCAACAGTTTTCAGAATGCAACCCCAGGGACTGTTAGAGGCAATGCCTCTGGTGATACCAGCTAGCAAGAAGTCCACAAGAAAATAGGTGGTCTAGACAGGGATGGCCAACCTGAACAAGTGGCACAGGAAGCCAATGCACATGGCATGCAACAGATTGGAGAGAGGGGGTGCAGCAAGAATGCAACAGGGCAGGAAGCAAAAAGACTGGACAGGGAAAAAGATCACAGTGGCACTAGGGGAGGGAGTAGGGCTACTTTGTAGTATGCCTGCCAAAATGTGGGCCCCCAGTGGCCTAGAAGATGACCAGAACCCTAACCACTTATTTTAGGGCCTTTAGAACAAGGTCAGCACTTCAAATTGCACCTGGAAGTAAGCTGGTGACCAGTGCAATATAACAACTATGCAAATTTGTGCTACATCTACAGCTAGTAGAGAAATGGCTAAATCCATTGGGGTAGTGTTAACTTTTTTTGGGTTTCATATCCCATTACAGGAAAGCAGCACAGGCCTTCCACAGGAAGGCGGATACAGAACAATGAGATGAAGGGTTTCCTTTATCATTGACTGTTCCTTGGGGTCAATGTATGAGGAAATTGTGCTACACACCCCCATATGAAGGAAGGGTATGTAGGAAATCCAGATTAACCACAGAATCAAGAACTTAAATCCTTAAAAATTTAGGCTGTTAACCACCAGTGAAATCAATGGGACTAGGTGCTCAGATATCTTTAAGAATCTGGTCCAGGAGTGTCACAGATGCATGTGAGATGGGAATAAAGTGGCTCCACGGGCCCTACTTCTGCCAGAAGTAGGAACCTGATCAACTTCCCTACTACCAAACCTACACACACATGGATCCATGAAAACCAAAGGCTAAGTACAGATGTTGAAAAAGCCCCTAGCAGAACCACTCTAAAGTGGAACAGTTAAAGTGCTATTAACTTAAAGCAGGAAAGAACCAAACAGATATTTGCCATTCAAGTTGGGGGGACTCGGTGCCTGTCTGTAGAGGGGGGCACTCCTGTATGCCTCCCAGCAGGCTGCCAGAGCAACCCCTCTCTCCAGCTCCCACCCCCCTGCCAGTTAGCAACTGTAAGTAGTCCCCCCTACCATGGAGGCCCCTCATAGCTTGCTGGCTGGGGTCTTGGGGTTGGGGGCAATCCAGTCTGCATGGCAAAAGGTTCCCTTTCCCTCCCCTGCCCCAGCCTTTTAACAACTGCAGCCAGAAGCTACAGCAAGGGACTGCCCAGCCCAACTTTTCACCAGGTCAGGAACTGGGGCCAGGGGGAAAAGGAGTGCCCCTGCCATGCAGATCCAGCTCTGCCCCCCCACAAAGCCCCAGCCAGCAAG
This sequence comes from Caiman crocodilus, assembly GCA_030014935.1. NCBI lineage: Eukaryota > Metazoa > Chordata > Crocodylia > Alligatoridae > Caiman > Caiman crocodilus. The sequence goes on from JAGPOW010003316.1 coordinate 35,521,150, forward strand.
CTGTGGGAAGGCCCTCGTGGCAGGGGGGCTCCCTTCCCCTCACCCTTCCCGAGCCTACTGACAATGGCAGCCAGAAGCTGCAGTGCAGCACTGCCTGGCCTGGCTTTTGGCCGTACCAGGAATTGGGGCCAGGATGGAAATAGTGCCTCTCTGCCATGAATGACTGGTACCTCCCAAGACTGGGCAGGGGGGCACAATTTGTAGGTGGTAGCATCAGCGGTGGGGTGGCAAGCAGCGACCACCTGCAGAAGCCACCAGCGGCAGTAGTGGCGGGGTTTGCAAGTGGTGACTGCCCACAGAAGCTGGCGCCGGGGGGGGGGGGGGAACGGCAAGCAGTGACTTGAAGCCAGCAGTGACCACTCATCTCAGGGGGGGATGCCCCCCTGTACCCTCCCTATGAGTTGCTTGTGTGCTCTGCTTTGTGCCTGGCCCCTACACCAAGACCCAGAAGCAAGCTAGGCATGTGATCTGTGTGGCAGAGAGGCTTCATTTCCCCCACACTGCATGGGGAAAAGACAGAGCCTTTTGTGTCTCCTTTCTGTAACAGCTCAAGGGTGGGGCTGGGCCATTGATCACCCAGAGCAAATGAGCATCAGCCAAGGCTACCAAGCCCCTGACATGGCAGCAGAATGTGACCTATATTGAAGCACAATGGAAGTGGTACAGACATTCAGAAAGCACCCTAACCTAAAGCACTTTAGTACAATACAGGGGCGGGCAATTTTTTCAAACAGAGGGCCCCGTGCCAGCTCCAGACTTGCCTGTTTGGTGGCGGCAGCTGCGGCCCCACTGCTTGCTGCGCTGGGCAGTGTTAGCTGCTGCTGCCCACCCGGAGCTCATGCACTGGGCAGCACATGAGTGACAGTGGCACACACTGCCTGGCACAGCAAGTGGGGGGACTGCAGCTGCTATTGCTATGCACAGCCCTGACGGTTGAGCCTGGAGCCATCGTGGGGCCCAGGCTAGCAGTGGGGCTGGGTTACAAGGTAGTGCTGAGGATGGGGTGGGGAGGGGCCATTTTTCTCCACACTGGGAAGGAGCAAGGAAGGAGCCCAAGGAAAAGATGAGTGCAGGGAAGGGGCAGGGGGGAAAAGGAAGCAGCCCCTCACCTGCCCCATACACCCTGCTGCAGCTGCTCACAGCCTACACAGGGCTGTCTGGAGCAGGCACAGGCAGCTCCACACAGGCTGCAAGCAACTGCAGCATTAGGTGCCAGCCAAGGAGCTGCTTCCCCCCCATGGTTCTCTTCCCTGACTGGGGTACTCCCCTGCCCTTCTCCCCCCTCCCCACTTACCTGACCTTCCAGGGCAGGGCAGCCATATACTTCCAGCTGGGAGGGGCAGGGCCAGGTAGGTCCTGATGTTGTGGGAGCCCACCAGGCTTTCCCTGGGTCCTACTGCCCTTGATTCCTGTCTTTTTTTTTTTTTTTTAAACACAAAAACCAAGGGCAGATAAATATTAATTTTCTAAATTTTTTTTAGGGGCCCTGCAGGCCACTTTTTCCCCACCCCTGGTCCAATACCACATCTATCAGGGGTTAAATTAGAGCAGGATCCACCATTTTAAAGTGCTGAGAACATCTGTTATATTACAGATTTAAAGCACTTGCTGTATGCTTAATGCATGTTAAGTGTAATGTTTGTATCTAGCCAGAGGGAAAGGGCTATATATCCAGCTTCTGGCTGCTTCTGCAGGGTTCTACTGATGCTTGAAGATGAGCCACTCAGGAGGATGGAACAAGCCCATAACCACCACATTTAAAGCAAAACAACTAGTGAAAGTTTAAATAATTACCTACAAATAAGGCCCAAGTTTCTTTCATCTAATTAGGTAATCTGCCCAGGTGTTTAGCACCCAGGCATCTATGCCTTAATTGGAAAAAGTCAAGGACAGAAACTAATTAGCAGCATTAATCAAAAGCAGAAGTCTAATGATAATTAACTGCATATCCTCTCTATAGTCAGGTCCCTTTATAAGAAATTGCTGCAAAGTGAAATACAAATTATTAGAGTTTTACAAAAAACGAACCATTATTTTCCAACATAAATGCACATTATTTCTCAAAAGTAAAGAAAACCCAGAGGACCAAACACTGTTCATCTTAATCACACAAAAGCTTTAGGACTTGGCCCATAATTAGTCAGAGATAGGTGTCAGTTTGGTTTTGTTTCATCTCTCTATGCATTTTAAGTAATGGCCTCTGACTCTTCTTTAGAGAGATGGCGTTATCAGCAAGTTTCCCCTCCCTCCTCCCCCCCAAATATGGGGCCGAACACCAATGGTCTTATTCAATCTGTATCCAGATAAAACTTCTATTAAGAAAAATAAATGAACTCAGGGAGGAAGAAACAGTTTCAATCTTGCTAAAATTAGCTATGAATCCTTTCATAAAATCTGAAACCACATTTTACAAATCTTAGTGAGGCAGACACTCAAAACCTTTGCAAAATAAAGGTTTTGTGTTATGTAGAACTACCAAGGCACATCTGTCTTGCAGAGCTCTTAGGATACGGTTTCAGCCCAAATGAAGCACCCAAGGTGAGAAGAACTGGAGAAATCTGTTCTATTGGAAGCATTAGTTCTTCAGGAATTATTAGCTTCAGACCTGCTAAGTGTAGGAGTACTATTTGACTGCAGCCTAAGGCTTCTCAGGGAGTGGAAATTCAGCCAAAGCAGCCCCAGGGACTGTAACAAACCTTCGACTAATTGAGAGTTTGAATTCACTAGAGTTTAGCCAACTGAGGATGCTACCATATTTGTAAGTAGGAGAAATGGCTAAATTGTGATTTTAAATAAACTACCTCTTCTCCTCAAATGTCACCCTAACACCTTCACTCTGAGATTTTACCAGAAGTATTCTTTCAAGACCACTCTTGCCTTAGCACCATATCACAAAACTTCAAGAAATACATTTTCACGGTGAGCTGAAAATTATCTTCACATGTAGAAACATGGCCTGTAATCAGCTATTGCCAGCTGAGCTGCAAATTACATTATTATAATATTAGCAATGATTTTCTAGCCTTCAATTTACCATTAAGCAATTATTTACAAAAACAAAGCTAGAAGGAATGATTTCGAACTGCGAGGCTCAATCTCTGAGACCACAGGAGTCACTCTCTTGAGATTACGAAACCCAAAGATAACAGTCAGGCCCAGAAAACCTGCTTCCCAAGACCTACCACACACTTTACCTTTTAACCCACAGCATCATTGCCATCTCCATTTTCCATTCTTCTCAGATGTTTTACCCAAGTTATATTTTACCATCTGAAAGAGGTTACTAATAGCCAGCCCTTCATTTGTTATGCAATTCTTCCCACCCAACAACTTTGTGGGGCATAAAGGAGTTATTTGATGCAAAGCTTAAAAAAAAAAATCTAGGTAAAAAATAGGCAAAAATGATTTTTGAGGAGGGTCAGAAACTTGTAAATGAAACAGCAAATTCTAAAGTGTTGTTTCAAACTGATAAAATGGAAATTCTATTGTTAGACAATGGCCAGATTAGCCCTTTCTCCCCCAAAAAAGGCCTTGAGTCCACAGATGCTTATACACATGCTAAACTGTACAAGATTGGTTCATTTGGCTAAAGTAAATTAAATCATTTAGGTAAGTAAATTAAGTACATGCCACTGCCTAAACATTTGCAGGAGCAGAGCTCTGATGTGCAAGCTTCACATTTTTTCCCCGTACAAAAGTATTATAGGTAGCTTACAGATATTACACATAAATCAGTATAAATGATAAAAATCTGGTTCAAATCGGTAACACCAGAAGTTCAGTGCACATAACTGGCTTTAAATGGCCAAAACTGCTTTAAGATAAACCTGGAGATGAGCTTGTGGGATTTTTTTAATTTTGTTCATGTTGAGAAACAGAAAACTTTTCAGCTTGGTAATCCACTACATTGCTGACTAAGGGTTAAAGTAAATGGGTCATTACTATAGCTCAGCTATAAGCTAAAAAAGGGCAAAGGAAACCTGACATAAAAATAGCTGTTCCAATTATAGGATCAAATTCCAGTATTTACATGACATTTTTCCCCCATCTTTATATTACACCTTCCCCACCCAAAAAACCAACCCCTAACTAAAAAGTAGTAAAAGGAAAAAAACACTGACTCCGTTTGGTTTCTGCAGTAAGAATAATTGCCATCAATATTGATTAGTCCTGTGGGAAGCAGCTGAATTTAAAAATTGCAGACAGTAAAATCCCAGATGACACATACACCACTTCGAGTAACACTTATTATATGTTCCTATGTTTATACTCAATTGGAGAAAACTGCAAAACTAATGGTCTCACAATGGGTATAATATGTTATCATATGCTATGAGACTGTGCAGTTTCTGCAGCTTTCCTTGCTAACCTGGTTAACCTATCTGTCATCCCATAGAGAGCCCTTGAACAGTGATGTCACCTGCATGTGTTTTGGAGGACAGAGCAGCTCAAGAAAGCTGGGAGTCTGTGCTATATATACACTCTTCAACATAATATAAAACATCAGGGACTGAACACTGTACCTGCTTATACCGTCTAATTTTATTGACTTCACTGACATTTGCCCAAATCTGTGCACAGCTTGGCTTAAGTGTTAGAACTATGTTGTTATTTGTTTATAGTGCTTTAGTAATTGAAAACAATAGGCCAGATTCCCAATTGGCTCACAGCTCAATTCAGTTGCCCTGATTTATACCCCAATTAGCTAACCATCATTAAGCTCATAGCAAAATTTAACTTGTACTAACTCATGCATTTTCCTAAACGGAGTAAATAGGTTCTTATCATTATAGCCTCCAATTAATATTAAATTGTAGGTTAGAATAATTTTTTTAAACTAAAAGTACTGGTAATTCATATGTCAGGATCTACAGTAATTCATCTTTGGCTTATAGACCCTGATGGGAATGGATGTCCTACTGGGACTTGTCAAGCATTTTTTTTTTTTGTTAAATTTTGTGCTAAATACAGTACTGTTACATGTTTAATGTACTGCAGCATTACAATCATGGCAACATTTGTGCTATTACCCAATCTAAATATAAGCAATTCTGTTAATATGATGATTAAGGGAATTATCGCAATATGTTAAGTGTCCCAATTTTAAATGTTGACTTCTGTATTTATAAAGTAATCATCAGCTTCCCTCCAAGGAAAAAGTTTCTAATTAATAAAACACAAAAAGGCAGCTTGCATTAGGCCAGCTAGCAAAATGTTAGCATCATCTGAAATTAAGGTAGTGAACTTTTAAAAAATGCTGATTTGGGCCCCAGTCTTGCAACCTGCTTCAGAGGAGTCTATGAAAGTTGCTTTATGCAGGGAGATCCTTAATGTTGTATTATCTGAACAAGAAATGCCTTTGCTCAATCTATAGTGAAAGGCCCAATACCATCTACTAAACACTTCTCTCAACACACATGGGCAAAAATAGACACATTTATCTCCCTTTGGCCAAACGCTACCAGGACATAAGTCTGTGTTTAACTTTATATAGGACTGAGTAGCATTCACTGCTTATAAAGTAAAATATGTACATCTTAGCAAGAGAAGGGCCTGTGCGTGTCCTGTTCCTACAGTAACTCCCTATTTGAATGCCTTGATGCTGTGCGATGCTAAACAAACCAGACTATACCATTGTTTTAGGATTCTCTTTTTATTTGTGGTTAAAACTTCAGTCAGTGCTCCAAATACAGTATCACAGCCTAATAAAACTAGCCATCACCCAGCAGTTTCCAACGTGAAAATCACAGCCAGGCTTTTTCCAAGAATTTGGAACACCCCATACTGAGCTTATCTGGAAATGTTACCATGCTTTGCTGCAAAGTGAACTTGGGCCCTTATTGAGGAGTTGCTCTTTCCTCTCATCTGTACCCACAACCTCTTAGCTGAGCATGGTGGTTATTCAAAACTTTGGCCAACTAGCTTCAAGTACATGCTAAAGGTCCAGTTTTGCTTTCTCTCAGGCTGGTACCTGAAAGAAAGCAGTGTGGATGGAGAATATTACTTATGCACTGCTAATCGTCTGCTGTCTCCCCATAATCTATCCCTCCCAGAAGGATGAACAATTTCTATTCTTCTTCACTGGGAAAAAAATCAGAGTAGTTCAGCTCTCTGCTGGACAAACAGTACTTGGCTGTGCCCTGAGGAGTCTCTGCACCTCCAGGGTGGGGAGTGCAGCATGAACAAGGATGCAGTACTTAAATGACTGTTGAGTAGCTGCTCACACCCAGCATAGGTTAACACTGATGTTGTTTGCCCAAGTTAACTCTGCAGGAGAGGCTCATCCACATTCTACTGCCCAAAGGGGAGATGAATAATTATGAAAAATTGGCCTTGATTGTGGGTGCTGAGCACTTCTTGAAAATCTAGTCCTAAATTCTCTTAATGCATATCAGCCAATCTGATCTTGCCCTTGTGAAAACAAGCAATTTCATTCATAAAGATTATGTTATAACAAGAGAAGTATTTATCTTATAAAGCCCTAGCATCTGAGGCCTGTCATCTGAGAGGTTGTGAAAGGTATTAGCAGGTCTGAAGCCTAATGACAGACCTAATGATACACCTCCTGCTGCAAGCTTCACCAGTATGAGGACTGCTCCAGTCACAGAGGATTGTCACCCCCCCCTGCACCCTCCCAAACACCAGGCAAGAAAAAACAAAGGAAAAATAGAGATCTAACAATTTACTCAAGACTTTTTCCTTACTCCCCACATATGTCTTTCCTTCAAGTACATTGCTCATTACAGGTGTTGTGGGGGGAGGGAAATGGGGTCCACATGTTGATCACTTAATGAATCCCTCCGAGTATATGTTGCAGCACAAAGCAATTGCAGGATGTCTTTACAAATCAGTGACAGAAAACAGAAAGTGACTGCAGTCTCAGATACAGTTAAACAAAAACATCACTGCACATTTCTTGCCTGGCTTGTATGGAAACAATCAATCAATCAGGTTATGAATAAGGGTGTGAAAGACATGTTCAGCCTTCAGTTACCAAAGAGAAACTAGTAACATTCAAGGAAAAACAGCATTTTGGAGAGAAAAGTTCTGTTTTTTTGCTGTTTGTTTCCTTCCAGGCACAAAGCTAGCTAAGGTATTCATTTATCTAGAAGAATTCTGAGCTGGGAGAGAGTTTTGATGAAGAGTTTTCACTAGACAGCAGAAAACCAGAAATCCTCTCCTCCACATATCTTCCCTGCAGGAGGTAAAATAGACTCTCACCTTCCCCAACTGTAATTTTTCAATATAATAAATCCTTTGGGAACTGAATTAGACTTTGCAGAATATGGTATGCAAGATTCCAAAGTAAGGCTCCCAGTTCATCTCCTGGGAGTATTTCAGAACTTATTTTATGCTGTTTAAAGTAGAGTTACACAGACCTCTAGCAACTTACAAGTTCTGGTTGAGGATTGGGCCTATATTGTACCAGCCACTTTATACACATAAAAAGGTGACATCTCCAAAGAGCTCACAATCTACATAACAGAACAGGATACAAACAGGAGATCAAAAGAGGCTAGTAGGTGGAATGCATCTACATGAAACTGCATAATCAAAGAACACAGAATAGGAAAAGATTAACAAGATCATTAAACATACCCTCCTGAAAATGCAAGGCAGTTCTTCGTTGTGTTGCTTGAAATCTGCCAGTTCTAAATACTGCAAATTTCATGAACCCATATTTACTGATTACTTTTACTGTTTGTATTGTGGTGGCACCCAGGGACCCAGTCATGATTTTGATGACTTGCAGCCCTATTGGATGCGAACGTAGCTTGGGCTTGCATATCACCCAAAATTCTGGAGTGGATCTGTGTGAATAACAGCAAGGTTTCCTAGTAAACTAGCAAGTGTCACTCCAGTACTTCTATCCCCACAACTCAGGGGACCTAGGGTTTAGTGTGGCCTCTTGCACTCCTACACTACACTAAAATCTACTATAACATCCTGCAGGCAGCTGAGAGTCTGAAAAGGTTCATTCACTCTCCCCAGTCCCCCATATCTCTTTGATGGTTATCCCACGTCTACAAAAGAGTTTGCCGATTTTCCTCTGATTCTGCAACAAGGGATCCTAAGATCCTGTTGCCAATGCCCGACTTCTCCTGGGGCCCTTGATTCCAAGACTGTCTACAGATGCAGAATGTTTTCCCCATGCTACCATACAAGGATTGTGGGCCTATACTAGGAGTTGCAGGCAGGACAGACATCAACCTCAGGCACCATTTGAGTGGGCAGCTGTGCAGAGCTCCCCTGCATGCCGGGAGGCCATGTGGCGGCAGCAGCCCCAGCAGTGAAAAGAGATTCTTGTCACAGCAGCCACAGCACCTACCAGGGTCTTATGACTCTAGTAACTCTTTGCTGCCCAGCACCCATCTGCCTTCCCCCCACCAGATGTGCCCAAATTCCCAGTTACATCTCTGTTGAGGCATCTCAGGACCCATCACCAATGACAGTAGGGACCCCTCTGGTACTAGCACTTCAGGATACAAGTGAAGTGATTTTTCATCACAAGGATGATCCTTTCTGAGACTGAGCATGCGATTTGCCAAGCAATCCCCAAAGACAACAGAACATACCTACAAGATACCTCTGCCCAAGCATGAAGTACCAGATATCTATCAAGAAACAGAAGATTGATTAATAAAAAGAAGAAAAGAGCTAGCCCTATAAATGCAGTATATGGAATTTGAGCCAAAACGTTACGAGTGTATAAATTTTGGCTCATTTTTAAAAGTTACAATGAAACCTGAGACAAACCAATTTTCAAATATTAAAGTAATGGCAAAAACCTAACTTATTCTTAACTTTTATGGACTGTATGGTATAGATAAATAAAGTATAATGAGTTCTACCAGGAGTTTTTGCAGAAGCCTCACATTAAACACTTTTCTCATAAACAACATTTCAAAAGCACATTCAGATATATGCTTTCATCCAACCAAGTAGAAAAAAAAAACTATTTTAAAAGTCTCTGTGAATAATTTAGATTACTTGATGTGCTAATATATTTTCAGACAACATTGTAATCTGGAAGATTTAATCTAGTCCATTTGAACCTTGATCAGAAAAGTCTACATCTTATAAGATGATCATTGATTAAAAATGAAGTGTTGATTAAACTGTGCCTAAGAATAAGTGTGTATAAAATATCAGAGCAAGTGCTTTTTATTACTTCCAAATAGTCTCAGTAAATGCTTCTGTATCAATGTTTTTTCCTAGAGAAACAGCACCACCTTCAGGCCATAAAAATATTTTCATTGCAGCTAATTTCCTAGTCAAAGGGGATTTAAAAATTACTTTCTAATGCATGATATGTTAGTATTTAGTCTGTCCCCAGAGCACAGAACATAAACAATGTTTTGAAAATTTAAAATATTTTATTTTACATAATCAAATTAACAACAGGCCCATTTCTTATGTAAATGTTTCCCCTGGAGTCTCAAATAAGAAAGGGATACAAAACAAGTCTCTAAAGGGAATAGAAACTAAAAAAGCATAAACAAAAATAAAATGCAATACAGAGAGACAGACTTGTACTAATCTGTTTACTTTTCTCACATATATACACATGGTGATAACTTTCTATGGTGGTATTTGATTTCTCTCCTGCATAAGTGCAAGCCTAGAGTATCCCAGTTAAAAGACATCAGAATTGTTTGGATAGTCATATAACATTTTATTGTACATTATATGGCATACAATAAAAGGGTTTAGAGATGCAATATATTTGCTGCCACCATACTACCAGTATTCAATTATTTTCCTGTATTAGTTGGAATCAATAAACGAAGCAAAAAGCTTTTGTTTGAAAAAAACTAAAAGGACCAGAAATGTACATAACTAAAACAGCAATGGGCAGTTTTCTTGCTAAGATACCAGATACTAAAAAGGCAAGACCAGATCATGAGTTCTTATAAATTAAGACTGACTCCACCAGATCCATTCTGTTAAAACAATTGAGGACCTAGCTCTCACAATACATAATTTTGTCTGCTTTGTTCAGTAATAACTGAAGGATTGTGCATTCACACAGCTTTCATAACCTTAAGAGAGACACACGTAAGTATGATGAGTAGCTGTGCTCTGTGGCTCTGGTGACTATGGGGCATGGTGTGAACCAAGAGATTGAGTTTGGTCCTAGGCCCATGAGGCTTCTAACAGGAATGGTCTGCTCGGGTGGCCTAAAGAAATTTATTTTGGTGACCAAAATCTAGGATAAGAAGAAGTCCTTCTTTAGGTATATAGGGAACAGGAGGAAGACCAAGGGACATGTGGAGCCCTTGCAGAATGGGAAAGGACAGACAGTCAGGAAAAAAGCTGAACTCTTTAATGAATGCTTTGTGTTGGTGTTCCTGCATGCAAATGGTGGTCAGCCACCTGGTCAGAAACTGGACATTGTCAGCAGGGGTGAAGCCCCCCTGACAGTGCCACCACCATCAGCAGCTTCTGCAGGTACTCCTCCAGATTTTAGGAGGCACCAGTCACTCATAGTGATTGCCAACCAGTGGTCAGTGTTGAACTAGTGAGGAAGCACTTAGAGCAGCTGAATGTCTTCAAGCCAGCAGAAACAGATGGACTATACCCAAGAGTGCTGAAGGAATTGGCTGGAGTCATTAAGGGACCATTGGCAAAGGTATTTGAAGATTCCTGGTCCTCAGGAGAGATCCTGGAACACTGGAAAAGGGTTAATGTGACGCCAATATTTAAGGGGAGGAGGGAGAATCCAGGAAACTATAGGACAGTCAGTTTGACCTCAATGCCAGGTAAAATTTTGGAAAAAATTATCAAGAAGTCCATTTGTGAGAGAAAGGCAAAAGGCATGATGCTGAAGGATAGCCAATACGGTTTCATTGTGGGCAGGTCATGTCTGACCAACCTCACCTCCTTTTCTGATCAAGTAATGAACCACTTAGATGTGGGAGATGCAATTAATGTCATATACCGGATTTTAAGAGGCCCTCTCATATACCTGGATTTTAAAATGGCCCTACAGGACCATGCACCCAAGGAAGAAGTACCATGGGAGGTGCCCTCCACTGCAGAGTGGCAGATGGTCACCTCCAGAACCATGGCTGCTGACAGCAAAGCAGTATCAGTTCATCCAGTTCAGTTGGAAAACAGGTATGAGGTCCAGGTGACACTGCAGGAGAAGGAAGGAGAGAAGGAAACCTCCAGAGAGGAAGCAACACCACACTCTGAACAGGCTGAAGGAGCTAAGCAGACCTGGAGGCAGAAACGTCAATGATCGTCATAGGTGACACTGACCTGAGAGGTACAGAGGGTCTCATCTGTCGCCAGGACCCCTTGACACATGAGGTCTGCCGCCTGCCCAGACCAAAGATTCAGGCCATGATCCAGCCCACTGTTTACTACCCCATGGTCCTTATCCATGTGGGCACTAATGATGCAGCCAGGAGAGACCCTGATCACCTGATGACAGGTGATGCTCTGGGGGGGGCATGCTGAGGGAGATAGGGCAGAAGAGAATACCACCTGTGCCCCTATCAGTGAGCAGACGTGGAAGATGACACAAGACCTGCATCAGACAGATCAACTGGCAGCTTTGGAAATGGTGTCTCAAGGTGGGCTTTGGCTTCCTAGACAACGACCCACACATCACAATGACAGACATGCTTTGGGGGAAAGGTGGAGCCCATCCCACCCAAGGCAAGCATGCGTTCTCTTCTACGTTGGCAGATCTCCTCTGGCAGGCTTTAAACTAGGCTCATCAGGGGAAGGGGAAGATGAGGGTAGAGGAAGCCTTGGACTACTAAACAAAGCATCACCCGTAAGAACAGCACAGCCTAGACCGATGATGAGCAGAACAAATACCCAGGTAAGCAACAGGGGCCCAGGCAGTACTGGCTTTAGAGGGCCAGTGCATGCATCTTCAGCACGCCTCAAATTCCTCTACACAAATGCTCGTAGTATGGGGAACAAGCAGGAGGAACTTACCCTCCTGCTAGCTGATACCGACCCAGACATAGTGGGGCTCACAACAACATGGTGGGACCCAACGCATGACTGGGCAGTGAATATCAAGGGCTATAGCCTGCACAGGAGGGATAAGACAGGCAGGAAAGGTGGGGGTATGATGCTCTATGTCAAAGAAAAATACACATCCTCAACAAGTAGCACAAGGTCAGAAGAGAAGCACATTGAAGTGCTCTGGGTTAGAATACAAGGAAGTTGAAGGGAAAGGTGGGGGGTCTACTACAGACCTCCCAACCAAGGGGAAGAGCTAGACCAGGAATACTTAAGTCAGCTCACAGAGATCATAGTATCATAGTATCTAGGGTCAGAAGGGGCCTAGTGCAGGCCATCTAGTCTGATCTCCTGCCAATGGCAGGAATGAGTGCTGAGGTCACAGGACCCCAGTCAAGTACCTATCTAATCTACTCTTAAAGACGCCCAAGGTAGGAGCAAGAACAACTTCCCTAGGAAGCCGGTTCCACATCCTAGCCACCCTAACTG
>JAGPOW010003316.1:35548205-35590588 GCA_030014935.1 Caiman crocodilus
CAGAACCGAGGTGAGACTGACAGGCCTGTAGTTCTCCAGGTCCTCTTTCCTCCCCTTCTTAAAGATGGGAACCACATTGGCCACCTTCCAGTCCTCCGGTACCTGTCCAGAGCTCCAAGAGAGCTCGTATAACCGAGCCAAGGGCTCAGCAATCATCCCTGCCACCTCCCTCAACACCCTTGGGTGTAGGTCATCTGGGCCCGCCAACTTAAAGACATCCAGCCCTTCCACTAGGTCAACCCTAGATAGTTAGGTCAGAGGACATGGTCATCACAGGCGACCTGAATTTTCTAGACATCTGCTAGGAAGATCAGTCAGCCAGGTCTGACCACTCACATTGGTTCCTAGCCAAGATACAGGACCTCCATCTAACCCAGGAGGTACACAGCCCCCTCAAGGGAGACACTTTGTTGGACCTGGTCCTGGCCATGGGTGACAACCTGGTGAGGGGCCTGCAGGTGCTCAACCACCTGGTCGACAACAATCATCGCCTGCTGGAATTCACCATCCAGCGCAAGGTAGCAAAGGCCTGTAGCAAGGCAGCAGCCCTGGATTTCAGGAGGGTGGACTTCAATGAGGCAAGGAGAATAGTCAGGGAGGCACTGAGTTCCCAGAGCAGGGAGGAGTCAGGTGTCCAAGAAGAGTAGTTATTCCTTAAGGAGACAATCCTCCAAGCCCAAAGGGAGGTGATCCCAACATGGATTAAAGGGGGCAAGAGGACACAAAAGCCCACATGGCTCATCAAAAGCATATGAGAACATCCCCTAGCTAAAAAAGAAGGCATACACCCAAAGGAAGGGAGGGGCCATCACCAGGGAGGACATTGTTGTTTGGGGTAGGCGGGCGGTTGGGAAAGCCAAGGCAGAGATGGAACTGGGACTAGCTACGCAAATCAAGGACAATAAGAAGTCCTTCTTTAAATACATAGGGGGTAAAAAGACAGTACCAGGTAATGTGGGGCCTCTGCAAGGCACGCTAGGAAATCTGGTCATTGCTCCAGACGACAAACCTATTTAATTTCTTTGCCTCCATTTTTCTGAGCAGGCACCAGGTCACCCCCCACCAGGACCACCATAGGCCCCAGGGGAGGCGCACCCAGGCCTAGGGTAAGTAAACATCTAGTCAGGGAACTTCTGAAGGGATTAGACATATTTAAATCAGCTGGTCCTGTGATCTCCACCCCGAAGTGCTGAGGGAATTAGCAGAGGTCATTGCAGGACCCCGGCACAACTTTACAAGCACTCATGAGGCTCTGGTGTGGTACCAGAGGATGGAAAAAGGCCAATGTGGTTCCCATTTTCAAAAAAGAGAGGAAGGAGGACCCAGGAAACTATAGGTCAGTTAGTCTTAACTTTTATCCTGGGTAAGCTTTTTGAGAGAATTATCCTAGCACATGTCCATAAGGGGCCAGCAAGGGAGGTTATGCTTAGGGTCAACCAACATGGGTTCATTAGAGGCAGGTCCTGTCAGACCAACCTGGTGGCCTTCTATGACCACCACAAAATCTTTAGATGCAGATGTAGACTACGTCCACTGCTTTCTGGACTTTAGGAAGACCTTTGACACCGCCTCTCACCCCATTCTCCTTAAAAAACTAGGGAACACCTACACAGTCAATTAGGTCAGCAACTGGCTGGAGGGCCACACCCAGAGAGTGGTGGTGGATGGGTCTTTTTCAACCTGGAGGGATGTGGGCAGTGGGGTTCCGCAGGGTTCGGTCCTCAGGCTCGTGCTGTTCAACATCTTCATCAGTGACTTGGATGAGGGGGTGAAAAGCACCCTGATCAAATTTGCAGATGACATTAAGATGTGGGGGAGAAGTGGGCATGCTAGAGGGGAGAAATAAGCTACAGTCAGACCTAGGCAGGTTACAGGGTGGGCAGATGAGAACAGGATGGGTTTCAACACTGACAAGTACAAGGTGCTGCACCTGGGAGGGAAGAACCAGCAGCATACCTAGAATTCCCTTCTCATCAGTGCAGAGGCAGAAAAGGATCTTGGGGTCATTATTGATGCCAAAACATGGACCGACAGTATGGGGACGCAGTCAAGGCGGCCAACCGTACCTTGTCATGCAAGCAGGTCGAAGAAGGTGATCCTCCCTCTCTATGCAACACTGGCCAGGCCGCAGTTGAAATGCTGCATCCAGTTCTGGGAGCTATACTTCAGAAGGGATGTGGACAACATGAAGAGGGTCCAGAAGAGGGCCACTTGCATGATCAGGGGCAGCAGGGCAGGCCCTACGTGGAGAGGATACAAGACCTGAGCCTATTCAACCTCCACAAGAGAAGGCTGAGGGGGGGGAGATCTAGTGGCCTTTTACAAACTAGTCAGAGGGGGCCAGCAGGCTCTGGGGGAGTCCCTGTTCCCCCAAGTACTACCAGGAGTGGCTAGAAATAACAGTCATAAGTTGGCAGAGGGTAGATTCAGACTAGACATCAGGAAATGCTATTTCACTGTCAGGGCAGGTACGATCTGGAACCAACTTCCAAGAGAAGTGGTGCTGGCTCCTACCCTGGGGGTCTTCAAAAAGGAGGCTAGATGAACACCTTGCTGGGGTCATTTGACCCCAGTACTCTTTCCTGCCATGGCAGGGGGTCAGACTTAGTGATCTAATCAGGTCCTTTCTGACCCTACAGACTATGAAACTATAGTGCTCTTATGAAAAAGCTGAGGGATTGTGGGCTGGCAGACAGTCAGGTGGGTTGGGAACTGGCTAAGGGATTGAACCCAGAGAGTGTTAGTCAATGGGTCTTTATCATCTTGACAGGAAGTGGCCAGTGGTTCAACATCTTTATCAACCTTTAAATGAGGATATGGAAAGCATGATGGCCAAGTTTGTGGACAATACTAAGTTATGGGGAAAAGCAGTCATACTAGGGATTAGGATGTGGATCTAAGTGGACCTGGACAAGTTGGAAAGGTAGGCAGAGGGGAACCAGTTCAATAAGGAGAAATGCAGAGTGCTTCATTTGGGGAGAAGTGACAAGCAACATGAATATATGTTAGAAGATGTCCCAGGCAGCAAAATGCCCGAAAGAGACCTTGGGGTTATGGTCAGTCACAGGATGAGTATGAGCCACCAGTCCAATGCTATAGTCAGAGCTTATAACATACCAGGAAGCATCAGCTAATGCATTGAAAACTGGGCTAAGGAAATGATATTTCCTCTCTACTTGACACTGGTGAGACCCCAGCTGGAATATTGTGTCTAGTTCTGGGCACTGCACTTCAAAAGAGATATGGAGAATCTTGAAAGGGTCCAGAGAAAGGCCACAAGAATGACAAACCTCATGAGGAAAGAGTAAGAGATCTGGGACTGTTCAGCCTAGGGAAAGAGAAGACTGAGGGGGGACTTGGTGGCCATCTTTAAGTACGTAAGGGGTGAACATCAGGAAGAATACTGGGAGAAAAACTATTCACTGGGGTGCCCCAGGGGAGGACAAGGAGCAACAGCCATAAACTGTTAGAACAGCGGTTCACAACCCAAATGAGGATTGTGGAGGCAATGCCAGCAGCACTGCACACAAAATACGAGCCATGCTTCGTGCCAGCAGTTCCCCCACACACTGCTTCCAGAAGGAGGTCATAGAAAAAAAAAAGGTTGGGAACCATTGTTAGAGAATGGTTTCAGGTTGGATGTAAGAAGGAGAAACTTCTTTACAGTAAGGATGACCAGAAACTGGAATAGATTTCTCAAGGAGGTTGTACAGTCCCCAATCCTGGAAGTCTTCAAGAGGAGACTGACAGACATCTTGCTGGGATCATTTGATCTCAGCAGTATTCTTGCCCAGAGCAGGGAGGTTGGACTCAATGAATTTGAGGTCCCTTCCAACCCTTAATTTCTAATGATTCTATGAAGTGTTTCAGAGTGCAGTAAGGAAATCTTTAGCTTCTTTCCCTGAAGAAAATAAGGAGTGTTATATGGCTGTCTCTATAAAAAGGAATTTTACAAAAAAAATTCCACTGATGCAACCACTCATCTAGGTGTACTGGTACCAATGCTGATGAGAGTTCTAGAGTCAATAAATAATGCTTCCAGTACTTTTCAGAAACTTTGACTTAATGATAAAGAGTCTAGATACTACCACAGGCTTGTCTGTATAAAAACTCAGCTTCACCAAAAGTATCAGTATTCCTAGAATAGGAATAGCCATAAACCACTAAAGAAGTGGTGATATCCAAGATTGTGTAGGACAGTTCATATTTCACATGTAAAATGAAATGAGTATATTGAGGGTGCATCAAGGTATTGTACATTGCTTCCACCCCCTGTCCCCTCTGCTGATTTCTTCTTCTTTGTTCCTAATGCCATGTTACTAATGTTCAGAACCATTAGGACCCAGTTACCCCAGGGAACACTTAGCCAACCACAACTAACCAAGTTGGTTGCACTCCTCTGTGACAATGCAGCTTAACATCAGGATGATGTATATAAAAAACAGACCTCAGATTCTTTCAGTCAGAAAAAAGTTAATTTTGTGGAACAGAAAATTAGGTTAAGCCAAACTCTAATCAAATTTAGATCCACCAATGTGACAGAAATTTTCTGTCCTGGCCAGAAAGCAGACACCACGATGGGTGTCATTAAAAAGAAAAAAAAGAGGAAGAAAGGAACAGCTGAGTTGGTTAGGACTTCAGAAGGGTGGTGCGAGAGCCTGTATCCAGTGCGCTATGGAGATCTAGTGCATTTAGCCCTTAGATATTACAGCTATGGGTGCATGAAGAGGCACAACAAAGCAGCCAGGCACCAAGGCAGAACACATGGGAACAGCAGCAGCTCCTCGCTTTTGCCATGCCACCAGCACAATCACATGGCCACAGCAGCCATTGGTATTTTTCCAATGCCTCAGGTGCCTAACCCTAGTTAAGCTAAGTATCCCTATGGATGCTCACACCTTGAAATGTCTCTGCTTGTCCAGATTTTGCAGATGCTTTAGTAGAAGGGGAAAAAGGAGTGTTTGTCATACCCAGGCTTCGCTACTGCAATATACTCTACTTAAGAAAGCCTTTGAAGGACCTCCAGAGGTTGCTCCTATTATAGAACGTGACTGACTAGTGTTTTAGTACTGATAGTACTGGTGTTTTGACTGATAGTACTTTTCTTTCACCTTTACTGCATGGCCATGCTTGTCTAGATGTGGCAATATGTGGTGCCACAGACATCTGCAGTGCCACATACTGCATGTTCAGGTGTTCTCCATGCTGCAAGGAAGCAGAGTAGAGGGAAGGGGGTTGACCCTAGGATATCTAGGGAGCAAAAAAACCCACAGAAAAAATAAAAGTAGAACAGCACACACAGAAACAGTACATGCTGCTCAAAACCAAAGCATGGCCAGCTGAAGCTACTGGCCAGGCTCTGGGCAGCAGGATTGCCACTGCTGCAGCCCCAGGAAGCCCCCAGGACTCCAGGTAAGTGCTAGTCTCAGCCTCCCCTACCCCACCCAGGGCACCCTGCCTCATGCCAGAGGGCACGTGGGATGGGCACTCCTTGGGGATAACTAGCAGTAGCACAAGGTGCACTGCTAGTTGTCCCCAGGAAGCCACATATCCATACACATGGATGTGGCTTGAGCGCCAGAGGTCCACATAGCAAAATTAAAACGTGAAATTGTGCTTTTAGGAGGAAAAGCTTTTTTTTTTTTTTTTTTTACTTTGGCAGAATGACTTTTCATCCAGATTGCGTGTCAAAAGTGGAGTTGAAAGCAAGACACTGAATCCCATAATACAGAAGAGGAAGTCCTAATCATGTCTGTAGAAGAGGAACCATCTCTCTTTTTCTACAAAGTGTTGTCCTTTTATTTAAGTTCCAACTTTCTGCTACATTTGCATTTTTTTTAAAGCAGAATCAAAAAACAAAGTGCTGTCTAGAATATCACAAGTGTATATATTTGAGGGTTAGGAACTGTGCATTTAATACTGAGAAATCACATTATTTTACCTATAGTTTTCACTTGAATATTAAATGTGACAAGCTGGTCTCAGCTTGAATGGTACTGGAATTGTTTCACGTAACCCTATGCTGGGATAGAGGCATAAACTTGGTACTTACTATCTAACTCCCATAATTTGGGCAGGCTGGTCTAAATAGCCTTAGAGCTCAAGGCTCAGTATTAGCTTCAACTTGATAGTGAACCTTTCCTATAATCACTCTGGCTAGAAAACAGCAATTGGCACTGAAACTCATCATGACCATTACTTTTGAAGCCAATCATTATTCCAGACAGACTGCTTCTTTCCTAGATTATTAGGAAAGAATAAGGAACTGTCAATCTATGTGTTACAGTTTAAGCAAACAGATTAAGAAAAAAAAAAAAAGATTACTTCCAAATTTATTCAGATGACATTTAATTTATTTATTAAATGACATTTTGGTTGTATGCATTTTAGGCATAATTATCTATGGTACAAATGTAATATAATTATATTTAATCCATGTGATATGGATGTTACTTCCCCAGACACTGTGGGGTTGAGAAGTCTAGGAGTAAAAGAAGAGAAACATAGTTTGATATATGTTATGATAAAGTGAGCTTCAGCTCACAAAAGCTTGTGACACGTACACACATGGACACTTTGGTTAGTCTAAGGGGCAAAACTACCCTGCCTTCTAGTAAAGAGAAGAGACAGATCTGTGATGCACTGTGCAGGGGTCCCTGGAACTGCCCCAAAGCCTTTCTACCCAGTGCTTAACTAGTAACAATTTTGAAGGAAAGTTGACTTATTTATTGCACACTTCTACTGAGCAATATGGTTTCCTGAGTCTTTAAAAGGACATCTCTGAAAGCCTAAAAGCTGCCAGTTCCTGGTGATACATCTATACTCCTCACACCAATAAGCCCAGATTCAGTAAATTATACAATATACAGTCTGGGGATGACAAATGTGAAGATCACTGGCAAGAACCATGTCCAAAAGGAACTCTGTTCAGGATGAAGATGGGGAAAGACCAAGCGTCAAAAGAAGAGTCTGTCCAAAGCTTGAGGATCAGTGCTACTTTGACCACTAAAGAAAAAAACAGTGCCTTGACTAGCTCCTCAAAATATTTTTCCCTTTTCACCAGCCATCATGTTTATCATGGCTGGATTCACATGGAACCAGCTATTTATCTTTCATTCCTGATCTTTTGCTGGTATTGTGAAACCTACTCATTGTAGGAATTGTTCAATGCTGTCAGATCAAGAGCCCAGAATTTCTATTGCATTTCTTGTTTTTCACTTACACAGGCATTTTTCCCGACTTATTTGTAGCATACTGCAGAGGGAGCTATTCCCCAATGTAAAAGAATGACTCTACAGACTGTAGCATAAAAAGCTGATGTAGCCATGGTGGTCCAAAACCTATTCGAGAGGCAAGGATTTCTTACAACGATATCTTTTATTGGACTAATTATGTAGTTGGAATAGTCAGACAAGCTTTCAAATGAAAGATATTCTTTTTCAGGCATCTGATCACAAAAGGCCAATCACAGCATAATGAAAAACAGCAAGGGTGGAGAGGCTGAGAAATTCTAAGGAGGTAACAGATGCATAAATCAGCAGCAGAAAAAAGCCGAGTACTAGGAGATCAAGGCCTATCAAAAGGGAGGAGGGCTATTTTCACCCTTCCCATGTGGGTGAATTCACAAGTTGGGTAAACTATAAATGCACCATAAATCCAGTATCAAAGTTTAGTTCATAGTATCCAGCCAGCTTATGAATTTGTTCAAGTTTGCCTTTTAAATGGTGTGAGGTAGATTTCACTCTATCAGAGAACCATGAGGTCAGAGTGGGTGTTCTGTGAAAAGTGTGTTCCCAATGGTTTGTCCATGTCTCCATCCTTTACATTTTTTCTGTAAGAATGTATTCTCATATATAGTTGCTGTTTCACCCACATAGCAGTCATGAGAGCACTTGGTACATTGGATTAAGTAGATCATACTTTAAGAAAGGCACATGGATTTGATGGTCTTGTTATGAGGGGTGTTGATAGCAGTGGCAGTGGAGATGTGCTGCTCTTGCCAAGGCAAGGCTGTGTTCCACTTGACATCTGTTGACCAGTAGAGAAATGGGCAAAGTTAGGTTAGGGAGCTGTTTGAAAGCCAGGAGAATAGGGCATGGGAATATTTTTCCTCAAGGTCTGATCTTTGTTGATTATAGGATGTAGTTGCTTGGCGATTCTTCTGATTGATTGTACACCTCTGGTCACCTACTACCTCACACTGGAACCAAAGGAGAGTTTCTTTTTGTATTGTAATCAGTTGTTGTGAGGTATTTGGATAGCTCTTTCAAATGTACAGTCTATTTCTCTAGTGTCCCCGTTGTATAAAAAAAAAAGGGGCAGATTCTAGACTGCTCCGATGGATATCATGCATATTCTCCTCTAAGCAGATCTGGTAGTATGAGGGCCTGGCTGTAGATAGCAGATTTTTTGGTGTACATGGAATGATTGCTGGTCTTATGGATATAGGTATGATCTATGGGTTTTCTGTATGTAGTGGTTTGCAGGATGCCATCCTGGATATGGACTGTGAAATCTAAGTTGATGTTAGTATAGGAGTATTCCACAAAAAGCCTCATCGAGAGATGATACCTGTTAAACCCTTGGTAAAAGTCAACAAATGAATCCATGTGTTCAGTCCAGATGGTGAAAATATCATCTCTGCAACACAGGTATAGTGCAGGATTGATGGTGCAGATTTTTTTTAGAAGTTTTTCCTCTGGGTGGCTCATGAAGAGGCTGCCATATTGAAGATCCATCTTTGTGCCCAGAGCACATGGGTATCCATGATTTGGAAGAAGTGATGGTTCTTGAAAGTCAAGTTGTTCTGGTTGAGGATGAAGTAGAAGATTTGTGCAACATGTTGCAAATCAATCTACTCTATGTTCTTGAAAGTATTTCAAGCAGACAGCAGTGCCTCATGGTGTAGGATGTTAGTGTGCAGGCTGGTGACATCCATGATTGTAAGTTGACCATCTTCCTGAGAAGGCCAAATATTCTGGATTCCATTGTAGAAGTCAGTGATGTCTTATAGAAAACTTGCTTTTTCAGTGACAAGTGGCTTTAGGATAGTTTCTATAAACCCTGATAACTCTTCAGTGTGGGTATACCAATGTTGAATATTATGGGTTTGCCAGGGATTCCTTGTTTGTGGATCTTTGGGAGCATATAGAAAAGTTCCTGGGATGGGAGAGTGGGCTTGATGCTTGAGAATGACTAACTCCAGCTTTGTCCACCGGTTTGATTACTATTTCATTGCTGGATCTTAGGGACTTTTCTCTGAGGAAGAGAAGTTGTTGTGGTTCTGGCTTTTGTTGAGAATTTTGCAGTTAGCTTTCTTACTGAAAGTCAACTTACTAGTACACCATGTGGTTATATGTCCACTAGGTGTCCAATCTGAGGTTTTATTACTGTTCCTTTTCCTCAGTTTGTTTGTCCTTGTTTTTCCTTGTACTTCTATGGTTGTAGAAATGCTCTTTCAAATGAAGTCTGCAGAATAATTCTTCTAATTCTCCATGTATTAGCATCTTGTCGGGTGTAAACTCTTACTCAGGTAGTCGCATGTTCTTTACAGAGTCAAAACTCCCATTAATTTCCATAGGAATTTTAGAATACACAAAAGTTACAATAATTAAGCTCTCAGCTCGTTAGAAAAAGAAAGCCTGACAAAACTAGTTTAAATCATTCTGCTGTAATTCACAACTGAGAACATGAACTCTGAGATTCACTCTTTCTGCTTATGCTCCTAGAGCAGTAGATAACCTCACAGTCCATTCAAATTTAGAGGAAAGAGGATTAACATGTCAGCTAACTCCATTGCCCTCCTAAAAGATAGCATGGAATGCCTCCAACACAACTATTGTGCCTCTGATTTCAGGAAATTTCATTTGCACTATATAAAAAGACTGTGTAGCTCATACCACTCAACATTATTGATTCACATCTGGAAGAGGTCAGCAGTACCTAAAATTTCTTTTAAAGACAGTTCAGTGGCCTGGGTTCACTTCCTAATAAAAGCTGTTGACTTCACAACCAGCAATCTTTGGTATACTGACAAAATGATGAAAGACTATGCAATTATGGAGATGTAAGGTTTATCTATGTAACAGAGCACAGGGTGCAGGGACCTGAGCAGCAGGGCAGCTCACAGCTGGCTGCAATGCCAATCAGGCAAGGCTGCCTGATTTATGGAGCACAGCTGGGTGCTGCTCACAGAGTTGGGCCCTGAACTGCAAAGCCAACAACAATTTGCTGCTGCACGGAACATGTTGGAGGCCCCATGGTCCTGGGTATGACTAAAAACTGTACCCTGCTGGGGATGGGTGGCCTGGCAGGACTATCTGTGGCAGGACAGTCCCCTAGAAATACCAGGTCAAATACTGCCCTGATGAAAGGTGAGTATGGAGTGCCTTCTAACTCCAGCCCCACATCCCTGGTGAGTGAGATCAAAGCAGGGGAGAGCCCAGACTCACTGAGAGTACTGAGGCATGATCCAGGTCAGTGGAGGGACCTGTGGCACCACCCAGACTGCAGTGGAGGTCTGAAGCTGCATATAGGAACTAAAATGAAGCTCCAAGGGGATGGGGCCCTGAGCTCTGGAGAGCTATTATGGAAGTTCCCGGGACCAGGGAAAAGGGGAGAGCCCAGGGAGGGTAAGGGGATGGGGCTCAGAGCCCTGATCCCATGAGGCAGGCTTGGAGGCCCAGAGTGAAGGGCCAAGGGTGTAAAGAGAGAATCCCAGGGTGAAGGCACTAGGACCATGAGCTCCAGTGGGGAATGAGAGTCCCAGTGAGACTCTGGAGCTTGGATCCCAGTGTGAGCCACAGGAGGGAGAAACACCTGTGATGCATGGGCCACAATAATGGAAGGTAGGAGTCATGGGTAACACCCTTAGCATTAGGCAAATAAATGGTCAACCTCCTACCTGGGTAAGAGGAAGGTGGGCAGTTTGCCCGAAGACAAGTGGGTAGGTCAACATTTAGACCAGCCCTGGGATGTCCACTTGTTACAGTCTATGCTACTGCTGTGCCAAGCATGAGATTGCCACCAAGAGGCAGGCCACAAATTTGTCACCCCTACTCCACTCCTGCCAAATCCTAGAAGTGAGAAAAAGCAGCTACCATAGGGCATCCCTGAATATGCATCACTCAGACTCTCCATCTCTAGCATGCTTCTTGGTGTGCACTCAGGGTTGTGCTAAAGAACCTCCACTACCACATTTCTGGGATTTGGTACTGAAGAGGAACAAGCAGCCAGGATATGCTTCTTAGCCTGGGCCCTAGACAGTAACAATGCACTTTAAATGAGAAAGAGGCATGTTAATATGGGTATACTCTTTCCTATGCCTGAACCAGCTCCAAATGCATTGTGCCATTTGATGTATAGAAATCACAGAAAAGTTGAGCTAAAAGGGACTCTAGGAGGTCATCTTTAGCCCTGAAGCAGGAACATTCTTGTCTAAATCATCCTACATCAGTAAACTATAGACAGTCATCTCTGTCTAAGCCATCATACATCCCTGTCTAAACCATCCTGAGTACCAGCACTTAGGGGCAACAAACTTGAGTACCACATGGGCCAAATGAGTTGTGCAGTGTCAAGTCAGCATGATAGATCAGATCCTGCATGCCAGAATTAGGGCTGTCCACCTATGTCGGCCTCCACAGTGCTTTAGCTGCCCCCATGCACCAGGATTAGCCCCTGGGGGCCAACACTGCATTCCAGGCTTGGGCCATGGACCCCAATATTGCCCCATCATGGCCTTACATGCTGGGATTAGGCCCTGGAGCCTGGTGCTGCCCACACATGCCAGGATTGGCTCCTGGTGACCTGCATCACTCCTGCCCTGCTCTGCACCCTGAGATTGGGTGCTGGATTCAGTTCACGGGGAATCAGGGCTCCCCATAAGTCCTTCCCTGTTGCCAAATTTTAGAGGTGCCAACTGGTTCCCCACCACCAAAATTTCTGGACCTTGTGGAGAGCCCCATAGACTAGATGAGTGCCAGAGGCTGTATCTGTCCTGCATCCTGGGAGTTGAGTACCACTGATCTCAACTATTCTTAAAAACTTTGTGAAACGATCTTCAAGTACAGAGGCTGTCAACTAGAGGTACTTGGGAAGGCCCTAGGGGGGGTACACGTGGGTAGGTGGAGACAATGTCACCACCCCATGCTGCTGCCATCCAGGAGCAGGGCCGAGGTAGGGCAAGAGCAGCGGCACCCTGCTGCAGGTACCACCTGGCTGGTTAGATGTGGGGGAAGGGATGGTGGCAGCACTTGCAAGCATTTACCACCCCACGCTACCACAGCTCTGCACCCAGGCCCCCCAACCCTGTTCTGCATCCACCCAGGGGTGTCCTTATTAAAAGAGATTGAAAACCCCTGATCTAATACAAAGAGTAGGCACAATACACAAAATGCCAAGAACTTGCCACAGATTAATTAAGGGGATTTGGGTATTAATAAATATCCTGCAAGAACAAGAGTAGTTGTTGGAATACTCTCAGGAGATCCAAGGATGAGGACCATGCCCCCATTTCAAAGAAAGGCAACCACCACCTCCAGTCCATGACAATTCCCCTGTAAGGTAAAATCCCTTCTAGATCCTAAATGTTTCAGTTGGTCTGACCCCAAGCACAAGGGCAAGGCCCTCTGGCCAGAAACTTTTAGATTTTTTAAACATCAGCACACCCCAGACAAAATCTGCAGCTTTGGCTGCTTCCAATATCTAGTGCTTCTGAGCAACATGAAAAAAAGTCCTGACATTGTCGCATCTAGTTACAGATGGGTGTCACCTTATGTTGTCAGTCTCGAAATAGGATCATCAAGTCCTATTCCTGGGCTGCATGACTCCAGGACAGCATTTGTCCTGGATTCAGTGTCATGCAGAGATGGGAAAACAGCAGGTTTCTCTTTGCAGGCTGTCAGTGTTCCAATATGCAAGGAATGGGATGTAGGTGGCATCACATGCATGAGTGTGCCTACATGTATGCACATGGCTGGGAATATGGCTAGGCAGCATGGAGAGCAGCTCCCTGCGGGTAAGTCTATGGCAGGGGGGAGTGGGACTTAAGGTAGGCATGGCTAGGGGCAGATCAAGGCCCCCAGAGTGAGGGAGAGAGTGGGGCAGGGGCCAGGGAATCAAGGCTCCACCCATGGAGCCATGGGTGGCTTGTCCAGCAGGCATGAGGGGGACAGCTCCTTGCTGCTATGCACACCCCTAGGAGGGGAGGGACGAGGACAGATTTGTGCATTGGGTGGAGATGGGTGTGGCCTGCCTGCTGTGGGCTTGGGGCTCTCCACCCTACTACTTTTCTCCCAGGAGACCCATGCTGACAGTGTGCTCCTGCCCACCTGGCAGCAGCAGCATGGAGTTGTGCCCCCTGCTGCTGCTGCCAGGCAGGCAGGAGGCATGTGATGAGCATAAGGCTCCCAGGGGAAAAGTAGTAGGGCAGGGAGCCCCAACCCTGCAGTGAGTAGCCTACATCTGCCTCTGCTCTCTCGGCCCTGCTCCAACCATGCTGCCAGCAGCGGGGGAGAGGCAGGCACACGTCCCGCCTTTCTATTTTGAAAAGGTGGTCCTCCTACCACAGCAACAGGAGGGGAAAAAATATTCCTCCTGCTTTTTAGGGAATATGCACAAACACAGAGACAAGTCAACCAACACTTCACTCGATTCTATTTTAAATTTGTAGACCAAGAACCTGAATGTTACTAGCAAGGAAATATAAGGTTCAGGAACTTATCTATCCATACAACAAATTTCCAAGTTGAAGACAGACATGTTGGAGGCTCCTTTGTCATAAGATGAATGAACTTTGGCCTTGAAAAGATATGAACAATAATAAATCTCTCGTCAGTGATATATCACAGACTACTATGCTCTGGGCAGCATGCTGAGGGAGATAGGTCCACAGGTGGTATTCTCTTCTGTCCTACCAGTGAGTGGACATGGGAGACGACACAAGAACTGCATTAGAGAGACCAACTGGCAGCTTCAGCAACAGTGTCGAGGCAAGCTTCAGCTTCCTTGACAATGACCTGCACATCACGATGAGAGACATGCTCAGTTGGGATAGGCTTTATTTGTCCCCCAAAGATAAGCGTGTGTTCTCTTCTAGGTTGGTGGATCTCCTCCGGTGGGCTTTAAACTAGGCTCATGGAGGAGGGGAAAAAATGAGGGCGGGGGAAGCCGCGGACCACCAAACCATGTGGCACCCACAAGGACAGCCCAGCCTGAGGAGAACAAATCGAGAACCTGCAATCCATGGGGCAGCCAGCAGTACAAATCACAGGTAAGCAATAAAGGTGCCCTTTGGGCACCAGATCCAGGGCGCAACAAAGGCACCAGTCACAGGGCTCAAGTGCCTATACACTAATGCTAGGAGCATGGGGAGCAAGCAGGATGAACTAGCACTCCTGCTTGCAGAAAAAGCCCGACTAAATCATAGGTGAACAAAAACCTGGTGGGATTCTTCCCATGACTGCGTGGTACACATTGAGGGTTATAAGCTGTACAGACAGGATAGAGTGGGGAAGAGAGGAGGAGGGGTTGCACGCCATGTCTATGAGTGATATACATAGACCCTTATCAAAACAAAATCAGAGGAGGAGGAAGTAGAAGGATTGTGGATTAAGTTACCTGGAGGTCAAGGAGAAAGGGATTTGGTGGTAGGGGTCTGCTACAGACCCCCACACCAAGGGGAAGAACTAGATTTGGGGCTCCTGAGGCAGCTCTCCAAGACCATAAAAACTAGGGAGGCAGTAGTCATGGGGGACCTAAACTACCCGACATCTGCTGGGAGACAGACAGTGAAGTCCCACCATTCACGCAGGTTCCTATCCTGTGTACAGGACCTCCATCTGACACAGGAGGTACATGGTCTCACTATGGGGAATGCCTTACTGGACCTGATATTGGCAACGGGGGATGACATAGTAGGAGACCTACAGGTCGGTGGTAATCACCTGGGGGACAGTGATCACCAGATAATAGAATTCATCATAAGACATCGAGTGGGTAATGTAACTAGTAGGGTGAAAGTGCTACACGTTAGGAAAGCTGATTTCAATGAACTCAGGCAATTAGTCAAGGACGCACTGCAGAGTAGGAGTTTTGAAGAGATGGGAGCCCAGGAAGGGTGGCTGTACCTTAAGGAAGTGATCCTTTGGGCACAGAGGGAGACAATCCTGATGCGAGGGAAAAAGGGGGAAAGTGGCTCAGAGGCTTCCTTGGCTGACCAGAGAAATCCAGAGCAGCTTACGGGCAAAAAGAGGGTCATATAAAAGTGGAAACAGGGAGATTACTAAAGAGCAGTATACCTCTTCTGCTCGCACTTGTAGGGAGGCAGTTAGACAGGCCAAAGCTACCATGGAGCTGAGGATGGTATTACAAATTAAGGGTAACAAAAGATTGTTCTTCAGATATATAGGGAGTAAAAGGAAGGCCCAGGGTGGAATAGAACCGCTACTAAACGGGCATCAACAATTGGTGATGGACAGACGGGACAAGGCTAAATTCCTCAATGAGTTCTTTGCCTCTGCGTTCCTAAGTGAAGGGCAAGGAAAGTCTCTCACTGGGATTGTAGAGAGGCAGCAGCAGGGCACCAGACTACCAAGTGTAAATCCTGAGATGGTGCAAAGGCACTTGGAGGAACTGGATACGTTTAAGTCGGCAGGCCTGGATGAGCTCCATCTGAGGGTACTGAAGGCACTGGCTGATGTCATTGCACAGCCACTGGCAGGAATATTTGAACACTCATGGCACATGGGCCAGGTTCCAGAGGACTGAAAAAGGGCCAATGTGGTCCCCATTTTTAAGGGGAGGAAGGAGGACCCAGGCAACTATAGGCCAGCTCAGTCTCATATCCATCCTTGGCAAAGTCTATAAAAAAAATTAATCAAGGTTCACATTTGCGAGAGTCCAGGAAGAAAAATTATGCTGAGGGGAAACCAGCATGGATTCATAGCAGGTAGCTCATGCCTGACTAGTCTACTCTCTTTTATGACCAGGTTACAAAACACCTGGACGCAGGAATAGGGGTTGACGTCATTTACTTGGACTTCAGGAAGGCCTTCGATATAGTATCCCACACCATACTGGTGAACAAGTTAGAGGCTGTGACTTGGAGGACTACACAGTCCAGTGGGTGGCAAATTGGCTAGAGGGCCATACCCGGAGAGTTGTAGTGGATGGGTCGGTATTGACCTGGAAGGGTGTGGGCAGTGGGGTCCCGCAGGGCTTGGTCCTTGGACCGATGCTCTTCAATGTCTTCATCAGCAACTTGGACGAGGGAGTGAAGTGTACTCAGTGTAAGTTTGTGGATGACGCAACGGTGTGTCTTCTTCTCCCTACAGGAGGGCAGGGAACAACTACAAGCAGACCTGGACAGTTTGGACATATGGGCAGAAAACAACAGAACACAATTCAACAAAGAGAAATCCAAAGTGCTGCACCTAGGGAGGAAAAATGTCCACCATACCAACTGCCTAGGAAATGACCTGCTTGGTGGCACGGAAGTGGAAAGGGTTGTTGGAGTCCTAGTGGAGTCCAAGGTGAACATGAGCCATCAGTGTGACGAAGTCTTCAGGAAAGCTAATGGCACTTTAGCGTGCATCAGCAGATGATGACAAACAGAACCAAGGGGGTGACACTTACCCTCTATCCGGTACTGGGGAGACAGCAGTTGGAATACTGCATGCAATTTTGGGCGCCGCACTTCAAGAGGGATGTGGATGACTTGCAGAGGGTCCAGAAAAGGGCCATTTGTATGGTTAAGGGCTTGCAGGCCAAGCCCTGTGAGGAGAGACTGGGGCACCTGGACCTCTTCAGCCTCCACAAGAGAAGATTGAGAGGTGACCTTGTGGTTGCCTATAAGTTCATCATGGGGGCACAGCAGGGAATTGGTGAGGCTTTACTCACCAAGACACCCCTGGGGGTTACAAGAAATAATGGCTATAAGCTAGCAGAGAGCAGATTTAGACTGGACATTAGGAAGAACTTCTTCACAGTCAGAGTGGCCAAGGTCTGGAACGGGCTCCCAAGGGCCTCTCCCTATCCTGGGGGTCTTCAAGAGGAGGTTAGATAAGCATCTAGCTGGGATCATCTAAACCCAGCACTCTTTCCTGCCTATGCACGTCGGACTCTATCTATTGAGGTCCCTTCCAACGAATCAGTACATCAACTATTGAAATCATATGATGATACTAAATACCGAAAGGTACACTACCAACTATTTGACATGAAGCTATTATTTCTCTAATTCCTAAGCCAGGCAAGAATTTTATAAATTCTTCTAACTATAAACCAATTTCTTTAGTGAGCGTAGTAGACACTGAAATCCTAGCCAAAAACTCAGACTGGAACAGGTCCTTCTTAAGTTCATTAATTCTGTGGGGGCCAAGAATAGCCAGATGAGGCTGCACTGATGGAGTGGAATTAGGCACAAAAGTTGTTGGTTGAATTCAAAAGAACTTTACTTACAAACTGCAGTACAGGGACTCGCGTCGATGTACACAGTGCAGGTATGCTCTGTACAAGTTGCAGAAACACAAAAAAGCAGAAACCAGGTGGAACACCGATGTTGTCCGAGCATGCAGGGCACAGGGTACATCAGGGTGAATGGCGACAGGGAGTCGCTGGCGGTTGATCAGGCCTTCAAGTTCGCTCCAAGATACATGTGGAAGTCTCTTCCGACGTGCCGCGGAGTTGGGCAGAAACTTGCCATAGCTTTTATATGGGGAGTGAATTGCTAGCTGACAAGTAGGAATAATTTACGATAAGCCAATCGGTAGCATGCATGCAAACAATGCAACTGCAAGCTTTGGCGGGGACTGATCATTGCACCAAGGTTTTTCCTGCCGTGTCAGGGACTCTTTTGTACCGAGCGCTCGCGTTATGCTAAGAATTCTGCTATGCTGAGGCACTTCTAATCACTGAGCACAGATAAATCCTACTTTAAAAAAAAAATCAAAACAAAAATCAAGCGTTTCATATAATGTATTATACGGCTATTTGGAATTGTGGACTACTGCTACTATATCAAAGTCTGACTCTTAACACTTGATGCTGAGAAAGTCTTTGGCTGTATCTTTTTTTTTTTTTGCGCAAATGATGCGATTTGGTAAAGAATTCCTAAAGCAGTTACAGCTGTTCTATACAAATCCTACTTCAAGAGTTGTAACCAATAATATATTATCGGAACAACTTCTCTTGCAAATGGGGACTCAACAAGGTTGCCACTGCCCCCTCCTTCTATCTGGTTTAGCATTAGAACCATAAGCTACAGGTATATGGAATAAGGTCGATATAAAAGGCCTTAAGGGATGAAACAGTGGGCGCATATTACATGTTTGTTAGTGCACATTACATTTAGTACCTGTAACAGGTATGAATATAACATGTTGTAATTGGCAATAATGTGCATTAGTGCAGATGAATGCTTAAGTGATGTTAATGAGTATTAGACTAAATCTATTATGCATTAGCACAGTTTCTGCCAGCTGCACTAGTGTACAGTCAAACTAGTCTTCTGCTCATTATGTGCCCAGTAAACAAAAAGTCCTGTTGTATGCAAATGTAGTACTAATACTTCTGCCACAGCCTGAGAGATCAGTGCCCCGCCTCTTATCATTAACCCAATTTTAGCAATCCATCTAGTTACAAAATTAAATGGACTAAAACTGAGTTACTAAATAATTATACCACAAAGGACACATTTAGCAAATGGCAATTGGGACATATAACTTACTTGGGTATTAAAATATCTAGGAATAGTAATATTGTTGTCTACCAAAACTTTAAAGTTTCTACCAAACCAGCAACGCCCTTGTTGAGATCCATGATAGCTGAAAAGTATGCCTGTGTGATAAAGGTGCTTGCTGAAGGCTCTATGAAGATCAAACCAAGTGTTTTTCTGTATTTGTTTAGATATTAAGGTATATGTTGTTGCTAAAAGCCTAACTAAAGTTTAAGATGTAGTGAGGCCTTGTATAAAGTAAGGCCTAGTAAATTTAGCAAAGTCTAGAAGCAGTAAGGTCCTGTGGCGTAGCTAAAATTACTTATCAAAGAAATGCAAGGCTTATACTATTAATTGGTCAGCCTAAGGACAGTTGAAGTAAAAGGAATCTAAGTGGTTATACATTATCAAAACCATTCAGAAGCTTTAAATGAGCCGAAATATCTGGAAACCATTCAAAATGAAGAGGCAGCTCTATAAGAGAATTAGTTAGCTGTTGCCTGGATCAGGGGGCCTATGGACCTTGAAGAGCCCAAAAACTGCATCCCAGGGTCCTTTCTGGTACCCCTTTGAACACTGTTGTTCAGGGACACCCGATTTCACTGAATTTTGAGGAAAAGAAGCTTGGTGTGCATCAGGCATCAGAGGGGACTGCTGATAAGTTGCCAATGCAAATTGCTTTTGTCCATCATTGTTTGTCTTGTTACTATGCATAGTTGTGTTTTTGTTAAGTCAATAGATCTTTCTTACCTTTCTACCCCTGACCATACTCTCAATCCTGAACTCTCCGCAGGCAGCTGGAACAGAGTCACTTTTCCCCCCAGTGAAAGATCCTTCAACTCAGTACTAAAGCTGTGACAGGCTCACAACCACTGAATTCCTAGTGGAACTGAGGTTAAAGTCCATAATCTGTGAATGAACATATATTGATAGAGCTGTTGTATGTGGGATCACTTGTTGTACAGACTATTCACTAATGTTGGGTTTATAGATAATTTTAGTTATGAGTTTTAATGCGCGTTGCTGAACCTACATAATGCATAGATGTGCATTATATTTAATCTTTTCTGTAAATAGTTATATAAATAAAGAACCCTATTGTTACTTAGGTTAGAGTGTAGGTAGTGATTGGCAGGCAGGGCAGAAGTACAGGGTCAGAGGACTTAGGGAGAGGGTCAAAAGAAAAGGATTATCCCAGAAAAGACAGTTTGGCTATGGGTAGGACTCACCTGAAAGAGTACGAGAGGAGAGCTAGTTCAGATGGTCTGCAGCATACAACTGTGCATCACAGAAAGGCATAAGAAACCCTATGCTACAAGTGATACAAGTGCTTTGCACCTTCTGTTACTGAGGTGAGAATTACTCGGTAAGTTTGCTTGTCAAGCTTGGTGTTTGAGAGCAGACACTCATACTTCATTTATATTTGAACTAAGATGGCTGTAAGGGGCAGATGGGAGACCACTAGAGTGCAACAGAGGCATCCAGTTTATAGTTCTTCTAGGGGGCTGGAGCTCTGGGGTGTTGAGTATCTGGGCTACTGCCCATAAGCAGTCTTCTGACATGCTACAGCCTTCCCCACTACAACAGATTTGGCCACAGGAGTGGGGGGAGGGGTAAATTCTGTGCCCACAAAGCCCCCAGGTATGCCTCCTGAGTGGCCCAGAGCATGCAGAGGGCAGAGCTGCAGCTGTGGCCTAAGAACCTAGGGTCCTGGTGCAGTGGACCCCAGGCTGTAGGGCCCAGCCAAAGTAAAAGTGAACTGAGACCCGGAAGGGCCTAAGTTTCAGACAGGGACCCACCCCAATCCCCTCATTTGCTTCCTGGGACAGCCTCTCTATGAACATATAACATCAAGTTGTGGCAAGTTAGATCACCATGAGGCAGCAGGACGCAGAGAGGCTAAAAAAAGTGGGGGGCGAGGAGGTTAGAGCCCAGTGGCAAGCCGGGCCATGAACCTTCTAGCATCAGCCCAGAATAGTCAATATATGTAAGCACTGAAACCAGAGTTATGCCATGCCAAGACTAAAGAGCACAAAGGAGGCCCCAACATGAATTGATGTAGAAAGAGGCAAAGGGAGCCACAATGTGACCATTACACATGGCACTTTACAAAAATGGCTAATTTAAGGCTTTTTGATAACCCACATTCTTGTTGCTATGTAGCCTGTGTTCGTGTTGCTATATGAAAAATAAGATACATTTTAAAAAGCATGACGTGGGATAGTCTATTATTAAAAACAGTAAGCAAGAATCTATCAAAAGGAGGAAGAAAAGAAGTGAAAAACAAACCCTCAGGTTTTTTTGTTTGTTTCAACTGAAATGGTGGGAAGATCAGAGTTCTCACAGGTGGTAGACAAAATGTGGATGGTTCAAAAAAAAAAGTTAAATATTTTTTGCTGGACTAGTTTAAGGAAATGGAGAGACATGAAAGTATCAGACAAAAAGGAGATGCAAGTATCAAATGAGTCAAGATAGGAAATGGGTGTAGGTTGTAGCCATGTTGGTCTAAGGGCATAGGCAGACAAATTTCTTTGGGTAAATCTGATACCTTTTATTAGACCATCTCAATAGCTGGAGAAATTCTTCTTAGCAAGCTTTCAGGCACAAACAGCATTCGTCAGGCTGAGGATGGTCAAGATGGGAAAGGCAGAGTAGGTAATTTGTGTCATGAGCACAGATAAGGCCACCAAGTAAAAATGTGTAGAAGGAAAAGCAGCAGAACTTTGAAAAACATAAGCAAAGACTGAGGACATTAAGGAGAGGATTCAAGTAAGGAAATACCAAGGAAGCAAGAACCAGAACAGGAAAGAGTCCTGGAAATATAAGAAGGGTCTCAAAAAGGAGCGAGTAGCAAATGATGTAAAAGCAGAAAATAAGTAAATGAATAAATAAATCAAAAGAGAATGAGCAGGAGAGGCCTTTAAACTTTAAAAGGATTGAGTTAGTGATATTTAAGAGAGGTGGTGACTGAGACTTGGTGAAGAGCAAGGAAAGAGAAAGATCCTATTGTACTTTAGCAGAAGCAAATATAATCCACAATAATTAAGGCAGTTTCTAATCCACATTCTAATACCCTGGTTGCATATCCAACTGCTTTCATCAGTTTCCTTCTGAGATGGAATTTTTCAAGTTTTGACATCTCAGCTCAAAGGTAGTTTAAGTGTTGTCAAGCCAAATAGTTAAAAAGAATAAAAAGAAAAAAAATTAAGAAAAGGGGTGAGGAAACCGAACCAAAGTAACTCAGAGATATGATCAAAGCAGCAAGTCAGGTGTCAGAGCTGGAATCAGAAAACAGGAACGCCTAGCTTTTAGTCCAGTGCACAGACCACTAAGTTGTGCTTTCATTCACACACTCTCATTAAGTGTAAAAACTTTTGTCAAACATCCCTAAATTAATCAAATGCCAACAAGGCCATCTGGCAAGCAGGCAGTTTAAACACTTGCATCTTACATGCTCACATAATTATTCTAATACCTTTCTTTCTAAAATACCTTAACTATAGCTTTAAAATGTATTTTGTACAATGACACTTTTCAGACATAAAAACGTATCACATGGCTGCTTATGAAAAGTTAACATTGTGAATACTACAACAACATGGTGAATCCAAAAACAAGACTGGTTTCATCTGACAGTGTTTTCATTTCATTCTGTGTAAGCTTTTGATTTGCTCCTATGATCACTTGTCTAATATGAAAAGCTACGTGTGGTAAAATGAGGATCTCCTGCCATTTCAGTTAGTTGAGAACAAATTGAATAAAAACAGATGTGGTTCTTTCCTCCCCTCCCCCCAAAGGATCTCTGAACTGAAAAGTTGCAAATGCATCAAAGTAGCATTGATAAACATAACTATCAGCACTTAACCTCAGGGAAACTATGCCACAGTATGTCATAAACTATATTGCTTTTATTAAATTTATAATTTCTATGAAGCAAGGATTTTTGTGATAACTTATTGAACTAATTGTACATCACAAAACATCCTTGCCTCTCATATACTTCCTTGACCACTACAGCAACAATAATACTCTATCCATTCCATACGAGTATTAAAATTCCACGTGAGTATTAAAACCTGTCCCCCCTGTTAGTGGGGGAGTATTAAAACAAATAAAACCTTCCCCAAAACAGTAAACACAACTCCCTCCTATACGAAACCCTCTTCTCTTCTTCCATCAAAAATAATATACAATTATGAAGTGACAATATCCCATCTAAGAAGCCCTGTAAATTTCCCTGCTAAAACTTGTTTGCATATACAAGTTGTATCATTTTAATAGCACCAGTGTAGTTACAGCAGCGGTTCTCAACCTTTTTGGACTTACACTATACTTCCAGAAAAAATGATTTCTCATCTGATTTCCTTACCATCCTGGAATGCTGATGACCACTATCCTGTTTTCTTAGCACCTTGGTTTATGGTCTTTACTGACAGAACTGCACTGTTTCTGCAACTTACCAAAGAAACTTAGAATAAATTAGCATCTTGGCATCCATTATAACAAAAGCTACATCCAATACATTTGGATAGTCATTATCCATTTGGATATATCAATCACATTCTAATGCTTCTAAACTAAAGTTTTCCTATAGTCTATTTGGATTATCTATTTTAAGGCCTTTTTTTTTTAAAATGCCCTCTTATAATGTTAAGCCTTTTGGCCTGTTTAATTTGACCTGGTTTAGCAGGACACATTGATTGCTTTCTCCCCTTTGCTGACCACAGCAGAGTAACTAGAGTGAACTAAGAGGACCACCAACTCTGGGTGCTGACTTAAAGGTGGTACCAGTATGGCCCCCTCCCCCCAGGAGCCTTTTCCATGGCAGAGGTAGCCATGAAAATTTTGGCCATAGAGCTCCAGGCAGGTGCAACACCATGCCCCATGGTGTATCTGAGCATGCAAAGCGAAATGCATCTTTCCCTTACCCCCTGGTCTTTGCTGTGGGAGGTTCAACCCTGCTCCTGGAAGCATATCCTTGGTAGGGGAAGAAAACACGAGGGGCCAGGAGCAGCCTTGTCAAGTTTGTGCTGCTGCACCTGCATCAGCATGCAGGAAGCCCACCCCACAGCTGCAGCACCCTAAGCCACTGGCAAAATGAGGGCAGGGGATAGGGGCAACCATCTCAGGTGTCAAGGAGAATGAGGGGGTGAAAACACTGCTTTTGCTACAGCCATGCAATTGTGATTATGGTGATAGCAGCAACCAGAAGTTGCTGCTGCCCCTAAGTACAGCAGCTGCCCCTAAGTACAGCAGCTGCCCCTAAGTACAGCAGCTGCCCCTAAGTACAGCAGCTGCCCCAAACACCCAGCTGTGTTCTTATATTGTTGACCTAGGCCTGCATTGCTACAGCAGAAGCTGTAGCAGCCACCACTCAAGTGCAGAAACCAGATTCTCCTCCTCCTCCCCCAATCCTTCTTATCTGCTTCCCAGTGATCAGCATAACTCCCCCTGCACCCTTTCACCTTTGCCCTGTGTGCTGAAATACCTTGCTATACCTCTATCTGACCAGGCTAGTAGTCATATTTGCAAAGGTTCACTCCATGGTCACAGAGAAATGGGCTTCTAGGACCTCTTACTTGAGCTACACCTTCTGTAGCTTGGCATAGGCCCCTTGAAAATGGACAAGGCTGGCAACATGGGATTATACATTTCTACCTTACTGTATTTAGTTAACAAGACTATCATTTTAATAGGATTTTAACTAGCTACCCATAATTCAGTACTTTTCATCCAAATATAAAAAAGGAATCCACTGCACCTGTTGCCTGTGACTATTGTAATTGCTTTTTGGAAAGCAGTAATTTGCATCTACTAGTACCATTTACCAAAACAAGCAGTTATCCACACCTGATGGCTTTGGCCAACAGACTTCATTCTTCTTCCCCCTGCTACTGTTCAATTAAGTTAAGCACTTTTATCCATACAAAACTAAGCCCATATTATCCATAACCTAGGCTTGTGGTAGGTCCCTTATTTGTACCAGTAATTGTGATACAGGCAGTCCTTAACTTACAACATTTATAAATTGACACCCTGTTTCAACTCTGTAGGTCTAAAGAGAAAGACCTACAAAGGATGGAGGACTGGATCTACCTCCAAGGAGGAATATTCTGCACTGGTCGGGACCTGCAGGGTGCAAACCAGGAAAGCCAAGGCTGCAACTGAACTCCAACTAGCTACAAGTATCAAGGATGATAAAAGGTCCTTTTTTAGATATGCAGGGAGCCAGAGGAAAAGCAAAGGGAACATCGGATCCCTGCTAAACCAGATGGGACAACTGAAGCCCAGGAAAAATCCAATTTGCTAAATGGGTACTTTGCATCAGTTTTTCCACCAGTCCCAAGGGGTGCCCCTGCTCATTACAGAACAGGAATGCCTGGATAAGGGCAATTTCTTACCCTCCATCAGGTCAATGCTGACCTTGTGAAGGAACACCTTGAGAAGCTGGATACCTTCAAGTCAGTCAGCCCTAACAGTTTACACCCCAGGGTACTCAAAGAGCTGGCAAACATCATAGATCCGTGCCAGGGGTTGGGATTCAAGAACTGCTGGCGCTCTGGTGAAGTGCCTAAAGACTGGAAAAAGGCCAATGTAGTGTCTGTCTTCAAGAAGGGAAGGAAAGTGAATCTGGCAAACTACAGGCCCATTAGCCTGACCTCCATTCCAGGGAAGGTCTTAGAAAAGATTATCAAAGAGGTCATTTCTTAACAGACTGGCTGATGACAGTATCATGAAGGATAGCCAGCATGGATTTGTTATGGGTAGGTCTTGCTCGACCAGTCTTATTTCCTTGTACAGCCAAGTGACACATCACCTGGACAAAGGAGAAAAGATCGATGTTGTATATCTTGACTTCAAAAAAGCCTTCAATCTGGTATCCCATGATCACGCCTTGGCAAAACTGGCCAACTGCAGCCTGGGCCTCACCACGATTCGTTGACTGGAGAATTGGCTCCATGGTCTGATCCAGAGAGTGGTGGTTGACTGAAGTCAATCATTGTGGTGCCCTGTGACCATTAGGGTCCCTTCAAGGCTCTATCCTTGGGCCAACACTATTCAACATCTTCACTAATGATGCAGACATTGGTATCAGAAGCAGACTGGCCAAGTTTGCCGATGCAAACTCTGGGGTAAAGCATCCACACCTGATAATAGGAAAGCAATCCAAGCTGACCTTGACAGGCTCAGGAAATGAGCAGATGAGAACCTGATGGTGTTTAACACTGAAAAATACAAGGTTCTCCACCTTGGGAAGAAAAACCTGCAGCATGCTTATAGGCTTGGCAGTGCTACACTGGCTAGCACTAAGGACAAAAAGGACTTGAGAGTCACAATTGACCACAAGATGAACGTTGTACTCAGCCTTGGTGAGGCTATGGCTGGAGTCTAGTTTGGGGCTCCACAATTCAAAGAGGATGAGGAGAAGCTTAAAACAGTCCAGAGGCGAGCCACACACATGATCAGAGGTCAGGAAAACAGGTCTTATGGTAAGAGGCTAAGAGCTATGGGACTCTTCAGCCTGGAAAAAGCACAGCCTCAGGGGTGACTTGGTGGCCACCTATGAAGTGTATGAGGGGTGCTCACCAGGATCTGGGGGAATGTCTGTTCACCAGAGCACCCCAGAGGATGACAAGGTCAAATGGTCACAAACCCCTTCAAGCCCATTTCAGGCTGGACACAAGAAAGAAGTTCTTTACAGTCCAAGCCCCCAAGGTCTGGAACAGACTGCCACCAGAGGTGGTTCAAGCACCTACTTTTAACACCTTCAAGAGAAATTTGGACATTTATCTTGCATGGATTCTATTACCCCAGCTGACTTCCTGCCCCTGGGGCAGGGGGCTGGACTCGATCTTCCAAGGTCCCTTCCAGCCCTAAGGTCTATGAATGTATGAACTTTATGACATCAGTTTTGACTTTACAATGCTTGACTAATCCAATGTGACACCACACCAGTGAACAAGTTTCCTGCATTGCTCATCTCCCTGGAGAACATCTGTCCAAACTTCTTTAGACACTTTAAGAAAGTAGACAAGACTCCAGAAAAACCTGCAGCTAAGACTCCCAAGAAGACTCCAGCCAAGAACCCATCAAGAAGTCCAACAAAGAGCCTTTCAAAAAGCCCAGCAAAGTCACCTAAAAGAAGTCCTTCCAAATCAATATGATTGCTGTTTACATTATACATTAATGTAGCCATATTACTCATCTATAAATTGATGAAGTACAAAATTCTGGGGTATTTTTAGTGAAAATAGGGTTCAGGAACCAATCCCTCATTTATTACACTGTTTCTTATGAGAAAATTGGCTCCAAGTTAACCATGTCTTAAGTCAAGACATTGTTTCAGCAATCTATTGTGCCTGAGGACTTGCCTGCATTTCAAAAAAGGGGGAACGTTCCAAAATAGATTTGGAGCACACTTAAGCTATTACCTTGTAATGTTACACGTGGACAAGCTAGGAGTGACAAATGCAATATTGGATGAAACAGTATGAAAGCTGCTTTGCTACATTTCTGTCACTCTCAACTTGTCTGCCCTTAACTTACAACATAACAGCTGCCATGCGTTTTGGAACAAATGTTCCCTCACTCCTTTTGAACCAGCTCCAGACGTACATACTCATGGCTAGACACAAACATAGGTGAACTGGGCAGCTGCTCAGGGCCTGGACAGAAAGGGGGCCCAAGAGTGATCATTTTAAAATCATCATCATCATCTCTGGCAAAGGGGGGGCCCCAATCCTAGAAGTTCACCTAGCACCACCAGAAGTCTAGGTGCAGTGCAGTACATACTAACTACATACGAGGCCTACAACAGTCATACCAGTGTAACAAGGCTTATACTTACTCCACAAAAGCCAAGTCCATATAGAGAGTATAGCAAGATGGGGTACCTAGGGGTGGCCATGTTACCCCC
Organism: Caiman crocodilus; assembly: GCA_030014935.1. Lineage (NCBI taxonomy): Eukaryota > Metazoa > Chordata > Crocodylia > Alligatoridae > Caiman > Caiman crocodilus. Next base: position 35,575,838 of record JAGPOW010003316.1, read on the forward strand.
CCACCCAAGGTCCTTAACCATGCCAGCCTTTAGACTTACAAGCACCCTTGTTCTCACCCATCATGTCTTGTTGGTATAATAAATATAGGGAGGCTGCCCTTGAGCTTTGTTTTTGGGCACATCTGGGCTAGATCTTATTAACCCTGTTGTTTTTACCCCACCATTGATGTTTCACTTCACTGTGGGTAGTTCCCAAGTCTCTCAGCCTTATGGGCTGTATGCATGGCTACAACCACCCTTCTACCACTCTCCAACCCTTGCAGATGATATAGGTGTTATCTCTACATCTTCTCTGGCACTGGGCTCTCCACACTGCAGGGGCACCCTATAAGGCCTCCTCCTTCCCCAACTAGCCTCACCCAAATCATCTGTTGTTATCAGACAGCACATGCTCAACCATCATGAGTACCTGGACTGTAACTTGATGCAGAGCTCACATCATGCTCTACCCCTTTAAACAAGTAAAGCTCTGAAGCTGAATGCCTAATAGGTAAAGATACCTTATGGGCTCCTAGTATCCCCTTTGTTCTAAGGGTGGCATATCTACCAGCTAGCACAGCTCTAGAATCTTTTTCTACTCCTAGAAGCTCCTTCCCCTTCAGCTGCTAGCAAGGGACTAACTGCCTACTCCCAGCCCTGGGGTTTATATGGGCCTAGGGCCCTGCCTCCTCCAGCCAGGTGACCAGGTGCAGGTGCAGCCAAGTTTCTTATTAACTGGTTGTCCTGGCAACCTGCACCTGGGCTCTTATTGCCACTCTAAGAAGAGCAGGCACCTTTAGTGCCCTGCTACAAAGAGGAATAAAGTACCTTTATTCTAATATAACTTCATCCATGTTAGCAGATGTACCAGTAAGATTAATTTAGTAAAAAAAAATAAAAGCACACTTGTAACTTGTATATTATTACTAGTACAAAAATGTGTGAAGACCAAGCCTGGGCATGAGAAAAAACCACATCTGAGATGTGCGTATTTTGCAAATAAAAAGAAAGAAAGAAGTGGAGAAATAAGGTGAGGGAATACTTCATCATAAGCAAAGATGCTGTCTTACAAGATAAGCCAGTACTCTACTATTATAATTAGTACTTACGCTTTGTTTCCAAAAACAATAACTGAACGTATGGACAGCTGGATATCTGGCTGTAATAACCAAGGAGCAAGGGCTTGGGGGTGAAGAGCAAAGTGAAATAGAAGGTGTGTTTGGGCTTGAGGCCATGAAAGTGGTGAGGGATGTGTTCATAGGAACGGTAAAAGAGACAGTGTGCATTTGGAGAAGTACCTGCAGATGTGTACAGCTGAGCAAGGAAGTGCGCATGTGGCAAGAGGTGTTGTTGGAGAGGATTTTGAGAGCTCTGAGGGAGGATTTGTTGTGGGTAGGCAGTGAGGAGGTCTATGTGGGGCTGTTCGGGGCAGTGTAGTTATGAAGCGGGTTGCACACAGAGGAGCAGAAAGATGTAGCTGAGGAGGGTTTGTCAGTGGTTCTCTACCTTTTTGGAACCAGGGCCCCCACCCTGGACCCTAGGCACCCTTCATTGGCTTGAGCCTCCCCTCTCCCCACCTTGGACCCAAGGCCCCCTCCCTAGCTTCTAGGAATTGAGCAGCACTCAATTTCAAAACCTCATGTGTATATTAGGCAAAGGGGCTGGGCAGTGGGGATGGTGGGGTCAACAAGGCACAATGTTGCTAGGTCTTAAATAAGAAATGATAGTATTGGAAGCTCATAACTATTATATTTGCTGAAAAAATATTGTACACTGAAAAATATGCAAATAAGTTGTCTTTGTTACTTTATATTGCTCACTGTATGCCACCAATGAGTGACTGAGAACTGGGCCAAATTTGAAGCATTTCTTTGACTAAAGGTAAGTAGTCATAAGAAAGTGCTGGCGGCAAACCCAGAAGTTAGCAAAGACTCCCTGAGAATTTTGCTTATGCTACATCAATTAAGTGCCTCAAAAATTGTGCAGAGCTGTTGGTTGTAGCCTGTCTCAGGACACTGGCAGGCCAGGTTCTGTGAGCAGGGGTGATCTCTTTTATTAGACCAACTGAGTCATTGGAAACAGGACTTTCCTTAGGGTATGGTGAATCGGGTCAACTGCCCTGGGCCCTGCACTTTGGGGGCACCTTGGGGAGCCAGGCAGAGCAGCCATAGCCCCTCCCGCGGGACCCACCTGGAGCTGGTGGCTCAGCCCCGCGCTGCGGAAGACTCGTGGAGAGCCCCCCTTTTGTGGAGGTCCCACGGCCCCATGCAATGTGTTCACGGGGCCCCGCATACCCCGAGGGTCGGCTCTGGTTGGAATAAAGGTCTTTACAAGCTCGAGGTCCCCCCCCCCCCCGTTTCTTCAGGCACAGGGAGGCTGCTGTTGTGGGACATTTTGACCACTTTGACTATTGTTGCTTGCACGAGGGTAAAATGAGGCACGAAGAGGATAGTTACCATCCACCTGGCAACACCGGGGGCCAAGCCTATCTCCTCAGGCCCTGGGGCACCAGGTAGAAGCCCCGACAACCACCCCCACCGCCTCGTTGGGCAGCACTGGCCGCTGCGCGGGGGCGGGAGCTGAGGCTCTGGGGCTGCGCAGCGGGACCGCCCAGCTTCTCCTCCGGTATCTTTCGGCCCCGCCTGGTTTCGTTTTCGCTACGTATGGCCCGGGCCTGGGCAGCGCTGGGATCGCGGGCTTACAGGCCGGCCGGCCGGCCGCTGCCAGGTACTGCGGGGCCCGGGAGGGAGCGAGCCGAGTGCCTGAGCCGCCGCCGCCGCCGCCCATTGCCGCTGCCTTTCCCAGCCGGAGATTTCCTGGGAGAAGCCGCTCCAGCCCTGGGCACGAAGGCGGGGCGGATCTGGGGCCTCATGCCCGGGGAAGCTGGGCTGGGAAGGGGAGGGTCTCTTCTCGGAGCCTTCTGCCGAGGGGCAAGCAGCAGGGCGGGGGCTTGGAGCAGTGGCTGTCAGCCAGGGGGCTGTGGCACCCTGGGGTGCCCTGAGGGCCTTTCAGAGGTGCCACCCTCTGCACGCCCAGCGTTTCCAGGTGGGAATTCGCAGGGTGTGGGCAGGAGCAGCTCGGAGGCCTTTGCAACGCGCCTGTGTTGGGTTTTTTTCCTGAGGTAAAAAAATAGAAGGGTGAAAACAAAGAGTCAGCATTTTCTGCCGAGTGCCTCCATACTGGGGGCTGCTGGCTCAGGGCTGAGCTGTGGCAGGCAGGGATGCATGCTCTGAATGCGTGTGGCTGGTGGGGAATATTAAAGGTTTAAAAAAATCAAAGCTGTCTCCAACATGAGAAACCCGAGCTCTGAGCCTCATGGCTATTTTTGCTTGAGAATTCACTGATTTGTGGTCACGCAAGACTACTGTTTCCCGGTCTGCAAGTAAAGTCTGCAAGGTTTTGTGGCTATGGATGCTCTGTGGAAAGCTGGACTTGAGGGGTCATTTGCAGTGTGTCGGTAAAAAGATCCAAACACTTCATTCATGGTCGACTGGTGTCGCTTTAGTCAGGGGGGCAATGTGCCCCCCCTCACCCCAAGTGACCAGTCAGCAACCCCGGGACCCCCACCACCAAAACTTACCAACTTGTAAGTGGCTATGCTGCTCCCAAAAGCATCCAGAGCTTGCATTCCCAGGCTGGCACTTCCAGGGGGTCACCAGCACTCCCGCCTGCCCGTTGCCTGTGGGGAAAGCGTGGCCTGATGGGGTGCACCCCCATGCACCCCACACGTTGCCACTGTCTTCATTGCTGATGCAGAGGAAAACCATTTGTAAAAGGGATGTGTGTGCTGTCTTTCAAGTGTTAAAAGGCCAAGTATGAAGGATTTTTAATTCTCAGGTTTGATATCAGTAAAGCACCAAATTTACTAAAACTAAGCAAAGCTCAGTTTTAAGCTACATTGTATTTTTTAAGCAGTTTTTCACACTGAAGTTTTATGTCCATACATAGTCTGGCTAAATTGTATGTCAAGAAATCAATGGATTACAATGTTGTTTTCCTATTAGGTCCCCCAGTGTAAAGAGAGCCACAGCAGTATCATCTAGACTGTTTTTCAGGTTTTTAACTTACACACCTGCCCTTAACTCATGTGCTGGCATCAGAGGGAGTCAGTAATGATTCCTTGTTTTCAAATAGTGCTTCTCATCCATACATTTTAAAAAAGTGCTTTATGAAGAAGGTTCAGATATCCTTGTATGTATTTTACAGATGGAGAAATGAGGTACAGAGCCAAAAAGTGACTTCCCTGACACATTCAGATGATCCAACTGACCTCCATAAGCATGAATGTAAGAAAGGTCTGTGTTCAGTGCTGTCTGCTTTAGCTAATATTGTTGTAGCTCTGCAATGACAACTCTTCCTTGAGAGGAAATTAGGGGTTTGTTCAATAGATACAGATGTAACACCATTTGAAATGTGAGGATATGGTTGTGGTCATTTTTATAACATGCGCGGAAGTTACATTAGCAAAACACTTAGGTACATGCAGCCTGTTTTTGTTTAGAAGTGGAACCAAAAAAAGAAAAAAGAAAATTCTTATTAAATGGGCATGAAGGGTGTCTATACACATGCTCTGATGCATTCAAATTAGAACACATCAGAGCAGACTCTAGCATGCTGCAGCATCACATGTATTCAGCATCCCACATTTCCAAATGGTGGTGGGGGCACTTTAACTAAAACTTATTCAACAAGGTTCGATTAAAGCACCTCTGCAGCCATTTTGAAATGCAGGGCACTGAATACACATGACTCTGGGGCATCTTAATTAGAGCAGCTGCCCCGGAGCTACTCCAATTACAATGGTCCCCCTCCCTCCAGAGCATGCATATAGATGCCCAAAGTGTTTTGGAAGCACTGAATTGTTACTTCATGGGTGCATCTATTCAAGATGCTTTACTGTGCAGTGGACTAATCTAATGCTTATTAAAGTGTCAGCATCTATACATGCAGAGCAATTATGGCACATTAAATAAGTCTAATGTGCTGTTTTCTAGTACCAGTAGATACAGATACTAGAAAAGGGCACATTTATGCACCCACTTTCAATTCTGTTTATTCTCCATGCTCTTCAAGCTACTTATATAACTGGGTAATTGAGGGAGCCTGTGAGCCAATGAAGCTTAGGAAGCTTCGGTAGAAACCAACGTCACCTTTTGTCATCTTTGTGCTTCCATAAAGATGCTTATGGTGGCCCAAAGCCCAAGCAAATAAACACTCATTGTCATGCCCCTTATCATGCCATAAATGCCAAAATTTGTGGCTGCAGTGAAGGTGATATCAATTAGATGTCTGTTTACTTGAAGGTGTGAGAATGCTGGTAGCCCAGAGCAGCCAGTGGTCTCCAGCCACCCACAGCTGGTGCTTTGGCAGCTTGGAGAGCCCAATCCCGTGCACCATAGGAGTTCCTACAGAGGATTGGCGCACTTGAGTCCTGGGAGCACCAGTCCGATTTTCCCCATTTACAGAGACACATACACAAGGGAATCTCCGCAGCATGTCTCTGCAAGTGGGAATGTCAGGCTTTACCCACTTAGCAAGATGCATCCTCAGGATCTCTGGATGGCATCTCCATAAGCAGAGATGCACCCTGGAAGTCCTGGGGGTGCATCTTAGTAGGCAGGAGATTCTGAGGGGTGTTTCTTTGTGTGCAGGGAGAGGCACTCTTGGGACTTGAAGGACCTGGTTCTGCACAGGAATTCTCAGGGTTTGCAGGATCATGCCCATCAAGCCCTAGGAGACCATTTTATCTGTTATTTCACAGCATCAGTGGGTGGGACAATGAGCAGGGCTTTCATTTGGCAATGTCTGTTTCTAGCCTTTGGTAGTTCCAGTCTGGGGAGAGCCAATTTAGCCAACTACAGGACTGAGAGATGAAATCCCCATATTGTGAAACTTTTGGTTACCAGAGGGGCTTGTTAGATGCTGGACAGGCAGGTCAAGAGGGCCCTAACAGGAACTTAACTGATTTCAGCTGGATTTTTGTTTGAAATTGACAGGTTTCCATGGAATATTAGCATTTCAGCAACTGCAAATTCTGATGAAAACCACTTTTGTTGTAATTTTTTTGACCAACTGCTTTGCTATAAAATACTGCATCTTGTTAACATGTAACTGATTTTAAGTATGTGCCATAATCAGGATAAATTTACTGTTCATTGGATATAGCATAACTGAAAGCCGTACACAAGTGATCTTAAGGAGGTTAGGTTATTCAGTTCTAAGATGAGCTGGTGCACCTACATTGTAGAGTACTATTTATGTAGTACTCTGCTTCTGATTTGTGATTCCTTGTTAAGGTAAGGACTAAGAATGGTATTTGCATTCTAGACGACATTATGAGCTTCACAGTAACAGAGACATTGTGCAGGCCTGAACAGTGTTTTCACTTACTGGTAATGCCTTGGCTTGAATCCTGCTGTTGCATAACACTCCACCATTTTTTTGAAAAGCACATATCCTTTGGCTGATTTTCTTGTGGTTTATTTACATGCTTTATACACATGCTTTATTCTCCAGAAATGAGTTATTCTGCTTACTGTATTTACTCAAATCCAAAATAAGTGGGGGGGTTTTCCTTCTAACGGGTAGGAAGGAAGAAGCCCCTCATCTTAGATTCAGATACAGGGTGAGGGGGTAGCAGGCAGCTGCTACAACTCCAGCTCCAGCCCCAAACCACAAGAGTCAGAGCTGCAGCCACTGCCTTCTCCACTGCCACTTCTTACCCCCACTGTCCTCCCCACCTCTGCCTTTCCCCAACCAATGCCTGCCTCCCTGCTGCTGCTTTTCCTGCTGTAACAGTGGGGGGAATGATTTAAATGAATGAATTAAAAACTACCCTCCAATAGATTTTCTAGGTGGAAAATTATAATTAATGTATACATTTTATTTTAAATTCAGAGACCCCTTGGATTTGGGTAAATATGGCACTTCAGTGTAACTACTCATATGCATGGTATTAAATATGTGTATATAGGATTGGAGATCAGCAAAAGTATCCACAAAAGAAGACCCCTTTGACTATATGAACATCTATGAAGGATTGCATCCTTACAGTATAATTCTGTTCTTTAAAGCATAAAAAAATCACACTGTAAGGTGCAGTCATAAGTTCACTTTCCGGGGTTGTAAACTGCTGGGATGTTGTGACATATTAAAATTAATACATGTCAGGAGCAGATGCGCTCATCATGTTATATTCGGATAAGATGTATTACCTGATAAAGACCCTGAAAAAATCCTTGCGTGAAAAGGTAACAATTTGTCAATGTCATGATGTCATTTACCACATACTAAACTGCTTAAACATGCATTTGCTTGCATTTTAACAGCACTTATTGTGACATCAACCCTAAGGTTCCATTGGTCCTCCAGAGGCTTCAGTAAAAGTAGAAGAGTGTGTGTTTTCTAATTGTCTGACCTATACACTTGCTCAGAAACGTGAAAGATCAACTGTTCTTTCTGGCTTATGGATTCTCACCCAGAATTGGTAGGGTAGATTGCTGTAAATCAGCAATTTAAATGCTCAGTTAAAATAAGTAAGCAAGACACTGTAACTATAATAAATAGTTATTTATTATAAAATTCATTATACAAATATTCTTCTTGTTCTTTTGTTAGTTATTTTTCTTAAAGACAGGTTGATTGTCCCTGGTAGGTAGTTATTAATGAGCATGCTTTGCAGGTGTTTTTGGTACTGCTTTTTGCTAATCAGTTGGATACATCAAATAATTGCTTATGTAACTTAATGTACATTTACTCGTATGTTAACATTTTTATTTTTTACATTTTTATGGTGAAGGATGCTTTTATTACCCATTTGATTTCTTTACTTCTGTTTTATATCAGGAAGGTTTTGGATGTAAATTTCATAATTGTTCTTTCATCAGTTAAATAAAAACAAATATATTACAGATGCTAACTATACCAGGAAACCATTTTCATTAAAACATGTATGACATTTAAAATGAAGTGATTTATTAAACAAAGGAAGTATGGTCTGTAGCGAGAGGAGTGAACTGATTGGTTCTGGTGACCACATACTTCAAAATTTTAGAACTCGTAGGTATTATTAATTTTAATTTGTGGATTGGAAGTAAAGAACGAGTGTTTCTTGCTTTTTCATTTTCCAATCAGTTTTTCACCTTTGTATCGAACTAAAGAACTAAACAAACTGAATAACCAGAAATAAAGAAAATGTCCTCTTCATCTGCAGGAAAGGCTGTCAAGGTTGATTTATCACTTCAACAAACTCTGACTACAGGTCCTTGGCCAGTAACTTCCCCCAATTTAATGGATTGATTTTTCTTTAAAACTATATTTATTATCCAGCATTAACATGTAACAACAGTAATGATGTTGGCATTCCTCAGGTCCCTGCAGATCTCTTTGTTTTTCCAAATGCGAAGAATAAAGTAATGGAGTCTTAGTACCAGTTCCTCATCGCCAGCTGTATGCCACTTGGTTCAGTGGCCTTGTTGTTTGTGGTTTTTTAAAAGTGTGTGTGTGTGTTAAACCTGTAACACAACATAAGCTCAGTGCACATAAACCAGTTTCAAAATGGCTAAAATGGTGTTAAGATAAATCTGGTTCAATGTAGTATCAGACTTAACTGGTTTGGGTCAAACTGGTTTATGAAACTTCTGTCCCAGGCCCCTTTCTAGTTAAAGTGAAACCCGAGCCCCCCAGCATCCCAACATGCTCTGCAGCCCTGGGCTGTGTTCTTTGCTCCAATGGCTGCCAGCAGGAACTTTTTTTAACCCCAGCAGCCAGTAGCAGGGTGGATTTCCCTACTTCACCCCCTTCTCAGCCAGGGAATTGAGCCAGCTACTATCTGGGGTGGAGGAGTAAAGCCCTCACTGCCAGCTTCCCCACTCCTCTGGGCATGGGGTGGGCATTTCCCCCACCACCACCACCTTCTCCTTCTACCTCAGTTGGTGGGAGCAGCAGGGCCTGGCTTCCAGGCAGGGATGAAGCCCCGGGCTGCAGCTCTGCCCAGGAAGTGCCGGGCAGCCAGTGCTCTGACCCCGGAGCTGGCTTCAGTGAAGCAGTAGCGCTAGGGCCAGTGCTTACCTGGTGACTCCTCGGATGACAGTAGGGGTCTGGAACAGGTATGAGAGAGGGAGGGGGAGGAAGCAGCCATTTTTCCTCCCTGGTCCCTTCTCAGCTGTCCTGCCACCCAGGGAGCAAAGGTCACTGGGTGATCGGCCTGGCTCCTAACTGCAGGGAAGCCTACAGTCCCACCTGAGCCAGGAGTCAGAGTAAACACCCAGTCATGCCCCCTCCCCAGCTAGTGGGCCAGCAGGTCAGCTGAGGAGGGATTGGGAGGGAAATGATCCCCATTATGGGCTTCCCACCCTCTACGCCGGGCACAGCCTGGCTAAGGGTCCAAAGTTTGGGGCAGGGAACGGACTGTTCCACAGCTACTCCTTCCTCAGCCAACCTGCCTGCTGAGCAGGGGGCATGGCCAGCTGTTCAGGCTGGCTCCCAGCTCAGGCAGGGGAGTAAAGTCCCCATTGTGAGCTTTCCCACAGCTGAGAGCCAGGCCGATCATTCTGCCATGCCCCCTGCTCGGCCAGGAGGCCAGTTGAGGAGGGAGTGGGGGGGTGGGGGAAATGGCCCCTACCCAAGCTTAGGATCTTCAGCGAGGCTGTGCCTGGCATAGGGAGTGGGAAGCCCATAATGAGAGCTGTTTTTCTCCCACTCCCTCCTCAACCAAGCAGGAGGCTGATCAGCCAGGTGATCAAGTCTTGCTCCCAGCTGCAGGGAAGCCGATGGTACGTGCTTTACTTCTCTGCCTGAGCTAGGAGCCAGCCTGATCACCCAGCCACACCCCCTGCTTGACTAGCAGGCCAGCTGAGGAGGGAGTGGGGGGCAGGGGAAAACAGCCCTCATCGAGGGCTGGCCCACCCCTGCACCTGACACAGCCCAGTTGGGGGTCCAGAGCTGGGTGAGGGACCATTGTCCCCTACTCCCTTTTCAGCCAGCCGTTTGGCCAAGGAGGGGGCATGGCCAGGTGATTGGCTCAGCTCCTGGCTCCAGGTAAGGAGGCCAGGAGGACAACCACCTCACTGGGGTTCCTCCCTTCCACAACACATCTGATCACCAGAGCACCCCAAGGAATGACAAGGTCGAACAATCACAAACTCCTCCATTACTGTTTCAGGCTGGACGTAAGGAAGAACTTCTTTACTGTCCAAGCCCCCAAGGTTTGGAATAGACTGTTGCCAGAGGTGGTTCAAGCACCTACTCTGAACGCCTTCAAAAGACATCTGGATGTTTATCTTGCTTGGGATCCTAGGACCTCTGCTGGTTTCCTGCCCCTGGGGCAGGTGGCTGGACTCGATGATGTTCCAAGGTCCCTTCCAGCCCTAATGTCTGTGAAATCTATTAAACACCAGGGAGACCCCAGCTGGGGGTCCAGTGCCAGGCACAGGGGTGGGTTTTCCCCCACACCCCCTCCTCTGCCATTCCAAACTGAGGAGGGGGCATGGCTAGGAGGACTAGCTCCAGGCATAGAGAGAGAGGGGAAGAGGTGCCTTGCTGTGGGTTTCCCCCTCCCTCCCTCCCTCCCTTGTGGGAGAGACTCTGGCTGGGGTCCAGGGGGAGGGGTGGGTGTCCCCCAAGGCCTGCTCTTCAGCCTGCCCCAACTGGGGAGGGGCATGGCTATGGGGATCAGCTCTGGGCACAGGGAGAAACCCCACTGGAGGCTTCCTTCCCCTTCCCCAGTGCTAGGGAGAACCCTGCTGGATGTCTGTTAGGGGTTCCCCCCACACTCTCTCCTCAGCTGACTGGAGGCTAAAGAGGGGGCATGGCTGGGGAAATTACCCATCTCCCCACTGGCCAGCAGGCTGGGAGGTAAGTTCTAGCACCCCTGGCTCCTGGCATGGGCCACTGCAGGGATTTGGCTCCCTTTAATTTTGAAAGGAGAACATGAGTTCACTTGCTTGTTGGTTCAATCTAAGCAATTTACAGAAACCTGTAAAGATTGAATCAATTCTGCCTCAGGCTTTTTGACTGTCTGTCCCTAGCCCATATTTCACATTTAAATACTGCTTCATCACAGCTCTCACACAACAGTTGAAGTATCACACAAGCTCTTAGTACAGTTTTGCTTGCACGTGGCTTATCCAGTAAGATGATTTGCTTACATAGATTGTTTTATTTTCTATAATTTCAGATATAGAAGCAAACTGAATATTTCACAATGAAAGGGGCATGACTGTATGTGCATATGATGGGACTGATTGGACCACTGCATTTTTATCAACTTGGTAAGTTATCTGTAAGTTTATACAGTAGCAAGTGATGGTAGTGCAGATTAGTGAGTGAGTAACAGTTTTCCTTCTGAATAATTCCTGAACTCATCAAGGTTGGCGGACTGACTTCAAATAAGATGCACGGTCACATGCCCCAGTTATTAGTGATCGTAACAAATCCATGGCGTGGTGTTTAAAGAGAGGGGGATGTTCTGGTACAGTTTAGGGCACTCTGTCTCCTTGCATTCCCCTGTTGTGTCATTTGAGTATTGTATTTCTCATTTCCTGTCCTAAAGTTTTGCACAGTATTACTGTATGCTCTTAAACTGTGTCAACAGTTGACACAGTTTAAGAGCATACAGTAATGTTAACCGGAGTTATCGAGGTTAACCCTTTATCAGATATAACTCAATACTCTGGCTGAACTGCAATTTTAGCAGGGAAACACTTTGGCAGAGCCATTTAATTCTGTAGGAATAAAGCAAGAGCATAAGAAGATGAATAGATCCTTCAATGATTCCCTGCTTAGACTGCTCACTCATCACCTTCCTGCTGCCCTGCATCTCATCTCCCCACCACACCCCAATCTAAGCCATTGTTTCTCTCTTCTTTTTCTGTCTCAGCCCTTGCCTACTTAGATTTTTCAACAGTGTCTCTATTGGAAGGGTGCGTATGATTTGTCACAAAATTGCTGCCTTCATTCTCTGGAGTAGGTCCAGTTCCTCAGTGATAGAGATGGTGCACCCCAGTTGGACCTGATTTGGAGGGTCTGAAGCAGGTAGACAGAGATAAGAAGCAGAAAGACCTAGATATCTTTAGCAGTTCCCTGGATGAGGCCCTTGGCTGGGATTTGGTGAGAAAGCCCTTGGAAGAGCTACAGAAGTTTCCTGAAAGAATCTAAGTGCTGAGATAACAGGCATTGCCTGTGGACTTGCCAAGGCTGGAGAAGCTGGAAGCAAGGAAGAGGAACAGAAAGATTGGCTTGCTGACTCTCCAGGCCTGAGAAACAAAGTTGGAAGGCCAGAGGAGGCTAGGTCAGGAGAACAGTTTGTCCAGATACCCAAAGAGACCTGAGATACAAGAGCCAGGAGGTTAGTGGAAGTGCTTGCTTACTGACTTCTCTTATGCTGATAACCTGAACCCAGAGAGGACAGAGGAGGGTCAGGTAAAAGAGTTTGTCTGCTCACCTGCCTACATCAGAGAAGAGATACCTCCCAGCTGGAACTTTCAAGAACTTCCAGCTGGGAAGGGCAAGGATGGGCCCTAGCAGGAATAGCTGGGTAGAATACTTATGAGTAGAGAGCCTGGGACAGGCCTGCTGGGAAAATCAGGGAAAAACATGGCTTGAATGGGATGGGCTAGGGCAGCTGATTGACAAAGGCTTTGGAAGTGGTGGAAGATGCCACAGCTCAGGATGTTTATATTGATGCCCTGTGTCTGGGACTTTTGAGGGCTACGTACACAGGGACCAAATTGGGCAGTGAGGCACCCATGTACAATGTGGAATCACTGAAATACAATACAACTTCATAAATCCAGGTATCAAAAATCTGGCACTTTTCCCCACCCCTCTGAAGCTAACCAAGCTTCTCTTGACATAAATTCCATCGATATTCTGTTGAAGAAAACAAGCTGTAGAGCAGGACTGCACGATGTGGAATAACTTCTTAAACTTCTTGCACTTCAGAAAAGACCTACTGTTCAGTATGTAAACTAAAAGCTTTACAAAACAGATGCATCTCATAGCTTTACTTTTTAATAGTTTGAAGTTCAAAGGTTAATAGGATTTCTGAATGAATGATTGTCGTATAACTGAAGAAAGGGTCCACCCCAACTTCCAGTGAAGTCACTTGGTCTCTTTCCATTTATTTTTGTAGGAAATAGTTCAGTAGCAGAGCAAAGGCAATGGTAATATTAATTATATGGTGGAAGCATCTCCAGTGTCATAAGCATTGCACCCCTGTGCTGAAAGAGGGAGCTCCCTCCCCAAACAACTGGAAATAGGAGCTTACATTAAGTATTATAAAGCCATAGCAATGCTTAGCTTTTCCACTTCACCAATTTCTTCTCAAATAGTTTATCTGTTAATCTAATGCAGAATTTTTTTTGTATTTCTCTTAATATTTGCTCACTGCTGTTTGTTGTGGTTGTTTTGCAATAATAGTGCTGATGAATGAATAGAAAAGGAAAAGGAAGGATTTCTTGTGGTTAGGTTTCAGACTGGGTCTGGAGAGACGTGAGTCCTGTGATACAGTACTGCAAAGCACAGATCAGCTTTGTGAATTTTTTTTTGAGTAAATGGGAGGCCTGTGTGATTAGGGAAGTATTAGTTTCAGATTCAGCCAATTCAGAGGAGTTATTCAATTCAGCTAAATCAGCTTTGGAAGATTCAGTGCTGATTTGGCGATTTGGCCATAGACTATAATGGGGAATCACTGAAATCCCTATAACTTTGTCATTTTTTGGCAGATTTGGATGAAAACAGCAGGGATAGTAGCCGCTTCCGAGGGCATCAGGCCTGCCAAGTTTCAAGGAGATAAGTGTAGGGGTTTCTGTGAAACTGCACCACAGACTGCTGAAAGCTAAACTCATGCCACTTGTTTGTGTTAAGGGGTGTAGGTTGTAGCCATGTTGGTCTAAGGACATAGCCCAGACAAGGTTTTTAGTGTCAATCTGATATCTTTTATTAGACCAATGGAATAGTTGGAGAAATTCTTCTTTGCAAGCTTTCAGGTTTAAAAACACTTTGTCAGGCTGAGGAAGCATCTAGTGTATGTGTGCTCTTTCTGGATAGAAGGAATAGTAAAGAAGCCAGAGGCTGGCATGCATTGCAGGCAAGAAAGCCAGTCAGTGAAAATGGAAATGGAGGAGTTGGGGTGAGAGACATGCTGGGATAGAGGGGAAGGGGGATGTAGCAAATAAAAGTGAAGAACTACCTGGGTAGTCAGATGTCAGGCAGATTGTAGTGTGTCATAAATTCAATGTCTGTACTGAGTCCATGAGTATCTAGGAGGTTGATGAAGTGAAGTTCATAGTGAACTTCATAGTGGTCTGTGAAAAGTGGTTTGTAAATTCAAACAAGCACTGAACCTCACCAACCTCATCACCAGAAGATAACTTCCAACAGCCCAAAACACACCAAATGAATACAGACCATGCCATGACAAGATGTGCAAAACCTGCCAACATATATCCAGTAGCCCCACAAACTGCAACCAGAATCTATCAAAGAAAAGAATACCCAGCTACCAGTGGGGGAACATGTCTCGCTAAAATATCTCTTTGTGTCCAGTCTCTCAGTCCTGATCCTCAAAGGGAATTTACAAACCACTTTTCACAGATGGGCCTATGAACTTCACTTCTTCAACCTTCTAGGTACAGAAACTCATGGACTCAATATTGACATTGACATTTGACATTAATTAGTAAATGTTTAGGATTTTCAAAATCCCAGAAAAAGATGACAAAGCCATGAGGGAAATACAGAGCGCCCGGGCGAGGGACTAACAAGAGAAGG
>JAGPOW010003316.1:35590688-35606182 GCA_030014935.1 Caiman crocodilus
CACGTCGTACCCGCGGCTCCTCAGGGTGTCGGCCAGCGGGGCGTACTTCTCCTGCTTGCGAGCCCGGGCGTCGGCGAAGGCTTGGCGCCGGTTCTCGAAGGGGATGGTGACGTCCACGATGGTGATCCTCTTGGCCTCCTCGTCGGTGGACTACAACCTGCCTGACATCTGACTCCCTAGGTACCTCTCCACTTTTACCTGCTACATCCCTCTTTCCCCCCTACCCCAGCCTGTCTCTCACTCCCTGATGCCTCCATTTCCATTTTCACTCCCTGACTTTCTTGCCTGCATTGCATGCCAGCCTCTGGCTTCTTTACTATTCCTTCCATTCAGGAACAGCGCACACACCAACTAAATGCTTCCTCAGCCTGACAAAGGGTTTTAAACCTGAAAGGCCATGCCTTGCAAATGGCATGTCAAGCAGCTAAGCTGAACTCACCTGGAGCCTCACAACTCCACTGCAACCAGCAAGCCTCAGGCCTCTCAAAGATCTTAGGAGTCTGGGCTATCTCTCGCCAGGACTGTGCATGCGTGTGGTAACTGAAGGTTCTGGCATCTCTTACCTGCCTTTCACTAGGGAGATCCTTGGTCCTGGCATTTCCTGGGGCTGCTGGACTGTTGGCAGTTCCACCAGGCCTCCTGACCTTGCCAGGGTGCAGTTTTAGTGGTCATGCCCAGGACCTGGGGCTTCCTCCTTCCCCATAGCCCCAGTCCATACCTCCAAGTTCATCCTGGCATGGGAGCTCAGTAAGGATATGTTCTTCCCCTGCTGGCTAGTGTTGCAGTAAGTGCCACCTCCAGCTCTGAGAGGGGGGTCTTAAATGGTTTGGAAAAAAAAGAAAGAAATAGATGTGGATGGAGTGAAGAGGGTGACACTTGCTCCATCTGCAGGTGGAGCTTGGGGAACCCCAGCAACAAGAGGTTCACCTTGAGGAACACCAGCTGCTCCACCAAACCAGAATCCAAGGAGGTGCAATGGGGTTTCACAGTATCCCCAGCAATGCTGAACACCCTCTCACTTGGAACACTGGTCAGTGGGCAGGACAAGTGTTCCCAGGCAACCGTGGCCAGATCCTGCCACATCAGGCTGTGGGTTGCCTCATAGGCCAAGGGATCGCAGTCCAGTAGCTCCATGTCCTCAGTGAGATAGGTAGCCACCAAAGCCTAGGCACTACCTGCCCGAGACTGGAGTCTGGTACATTTGGACCCCAACATTGAAGCCATGTCCTTGACCACATTGACAGCAGCTGGTGCTCATGCTGGGAGTACTTGCACAGGAAAGTGGATCCCCCTCTTTCATGTCCCCTTGCCTCTGCCTTTCTGCCTCCCTGACCCTTCACCAGCACCTCTGTCCAGTGATTGAGGGTTTAGGTGCTGCCAGTGCACATGCTCCCCTTCACCCTCAGATCACACGTGTCCACCAGCATGTGGACCATACTGGACTGCAACAGATCCAGCTGTTTCCTGATGCCCTCCTTCAGCCACCTTAACAGTGCCTGCACATCTGGTGATAGCAGCTTGCCCCAGCCAGAAACATTGATCCCCTGGAACTTCTCCATTTGGTTCTCAAGTTCCCTCACTATAGGGATCACCTGGCTAAGGAGGGCATCACCAGCACTGAGAATCTTGGTGGCCTCTAGGAAGCGCTTGAGGATGCCCAGGATCTGAAAGATGGTATTCCTTGCCGCTTTGTTAAGGGGGCCGTATTCCATGCCACTGATCCCAGTCTCCCGGAGCAAGGCCATATCGTGGATGGCCTTGTGTTGCTCCACCAGCCTTTCCAACATCAGGAGTTCCATCAAGTCCACATCCTACATGATTTTGTGCTGCAGGATGCTCAACTCTGCCTGTTTCTCCTGTAGCATTTTTCCCCCCTTGATGCTGAAATGGAAGTAGCCCTCCACCTTCCTGCATTTTGAAATCAGATAGGTGGTAGTGATAGTGACATCACCAGCAGCCCTGCCCCCCTCCAAAGCATCCCTCACTACGAGGTTCAGCCAACAAAGTTGGCATCACAGACTGCCTTGTCCATATTAGCCCCGTTGTCAGTGACCATGAATCTACAGGTGAGCTCACCCTGCCCAACAAGTCATCCCTGCACCATATGGTTCATGGTTACCATGATCTCCCTTGCCACGTGGGACTCATGAATCACTTCTGCTTGAAGGAGAGCCCACCGACGGCCTGACTGATTGCACCAGTGCCCCATGAGGTAGGCGCGATCTCCACCCTGGCTGCTCCAGATGTCAGAGGTGAAGTGAAAGGCTACCTGTGGCCCTGCTTTACACAGCTCCTCCCTCAGGTACTCTCTATATGCCTCATACAGGGTGGGCACCACCGTCCTGCTAAAGGTAGTATGTGTGGGCATTTGGTAGGATGGGACCACAAGCGCCGTGAGCCATTTGAACCCTGGCCACTCAACTAAGGAGAAGGGCTGACCATTGACAGCAAGCATCTCCCCAAGTGCTCTGGGTGACCTCACTTGCCCTTGCAATGTGCCCCACTTTGTCTGTGGCTTTCCCCCACCACTCCAGGGTGACCTGCCTCTGCTTTGTGAGAGTGGGGGCTTTGGAGCAAGAAGGTGACTTCCCTTTGGCCATGCTCCAACTGGTGCCAGACTGAGGAGGAACAAGAGCAAAGGGGTGCTGCCTGCTGAGATGCAGCAGCTTGGCCGTGGTGGTGAAGTGTTTCACCACCTTGCCTCAGCTGATCTGCCTTTAGCAGTGCTGGCAGGTAACATACTTGGGATCATCTGCCACCTCAAAATGATCCCACACTACACAACCCCCTCACCCTTCTAGGTTCAGGGTGAGGATCCTGCCTTATCCCCCTCCTCAGCAGGCTGAGGCACAACAAGAGGAGGAGCTGACTCAGTTGAGCCACTTGCCTCCACAACCTCAACCTCTTCTGAGGTGCTTTCCAGAGAAGGAGAGGTGGCTCTAGGGGAACTTTGAGGGGTGTGGAGCACAAACTCAGATTCCCCCTTGGCCCCCGCTCTATCGCTAAAGCGATCAGGTCCACTGGTTCAAGATCCAGCTCTTTCTCTGGCACTGGGAGGCTTACACTGGGAGATGAAGTTGGAGTGGAGGAGACAGTCATTCTGCTGCTGGTGGCTATGTCTGGTATTAGGGGAGGTGGTGCAGGTGCAGTGACAGAAATTGCTCCCACCTCCTTGTTTCCACTGGCAGCAGAAGACTCATGGCTGCCAGGAAAGAGGATACATCTATCTTTGGGGAGGGACACGGGGCACTTGCAGTTCTAGCTCTCCCCCTACCCTTTCGCCCCTCTCCCTCCCCTGCCAAAAGATCTGGCACCTGCCTTTCCAGTATGCTTCATCTTAATCTTTCCTGTGCTAGAAAGTGCGTGTGTGTGCGTGTGCTGTAATGTCTGTTCTTCTTTATGTGTGTGTAACTAAGTAATAATAATCTCTTCTTCCGATTACTGTATGCATGTATCTGACTACTTCTGTGTTGTGTTTACTGTATGTGTGTGTAATTAATAATATTAATATCTCCTCTTCTCTGTGTATGTGTGTAATATATGTGCTTTCCTGCACAGTGATGGATCACATTGCCAGGGAAAACACAGCTTTCTTTTTAAAAAGTATGGGGGAAACAAAACCAAGAAGAAAGAGGTTTTGGGGAAAAGAATAAGTTGAAAGAAATGGATTGGATAGGAATAAGCAGAGGGATTCTAGGTAGTAAGCTAAGCTATTTCCAATCCTTTCCAAGAACAAAAAGTAGCAGGTAACTGACTAGAAAGTCAAGCCAGTCTAGTACGTTTCAGATGCTGTTGCTCATGCAGAAACAGCTAACAGAAGAGACAGAAAGGCTGCAGACAGAGGCCTATATGCTCTTTCTACGTCCCTGCCCCAGAGCACTGATTGGAAGGGGATTCAGGGAAAGATCAGTCACTGGCCAGCTACAGATGTCAGTCTTTCGTGCCCTGGCCCCCTTCCCTCTTCTCAGTTTCTATTCCCCTGAAAGACTGCCTTCCGGATCTTTTTCCAAATCTTTTCCGAACTGATTAGGAGGTGTTGGGTTTTTTTCTCCTGATACACTTTGGATCCATTGTAGAAGGATTGTCCTCCTCATCAGCAGTAGGAACCCAGATGTGGAACACTATTGGGGGGAGATCAGAATGAGCGTGACTGGCTCCCTAAGCCTACTTGGATCTGAATGCAAGAGCTGTCCCTTTGGCTGCTGTAGTCCACATAAGGCTGGTCCTGTCTTTGAGCATAGGGTTGGACTAGATGACCTCCTGTGGTCATTTCCAGCCTGAATTTTCTGTGTTTCTGTGATAATACATTCCCCCAAGTAATGGCATTTAGTTGGTATCATCCCACATGGGGGAATTTGAAGGAGAGGAAATGAAGGCAAGGGAAATGGGAGAAGTAAGAGAAAAGCATTTGAACATATCTTGTAGGGGCAAACACTTCCATTTCAGATACATTCAGTGTTGGCTTTGTTATAGTGTTTTGATACGAGTGGTATCCACCTTATAAAAACATGAGAGGTAGCTGAACCCTTTTTCACCGATAATAATGGAAAACATTTGATACAGAAAAGAAACATTTCCATTTTTTTTTTTCATCCAGAAAACAACTGATGCAATCTGGAAGTCAAGATGACCAGTTTATACATGGTACAGAATGGAAGTAATATCACCTACAATAAATTAATAAGAACTCTTATTTCTCATAGAAAGTTGCACCATTTCTGTAATTAATATATATCTTTATTTCCAGTGTACGTTGGCATTCTGGCTACTACTTCATACAGCGGGCTTGGTAAGAATATTCACTTTATTTCAAACAAAATCCCTGAGGGTAAGAACAGATATCATCTGAATTCTCATTTGTGCCACTTTAAAATTTTTTAAAGTGGCACAAATGTGGAGCAAATAGACATCCTTACTCTCTGTTGCACCACATGACAGGAAAATCAGTGATGCAAAAAAAGTAGCAATAGACTGCCACTTCATTGCAGCAGATATCTTTTACCTTTCCCTGCTCAGCCAGCCCCATGGGTCTGGGGCAGCAAAGGACACCAGATGTTCCCATGGGGCTGGATGAGCAGGGAAACACTTTTCCCCACTGGCCCAGACCCATTGTGTGGGTCTGGGAAAATGGGGAGATCATGTTGTCCCTGTCCTGTACCATCAAGGGCAGGATAAAAATGCAATGTGTGTTTCACTGAATTAAGTGAATCAACTGTGCCATGACGCATCATGGTACTGCTGAATTGCTGCATTCAGCAACATCTATTTCTAACCTGAAATAGTTCAAAAGATCTGTATGCTTGTGTCAGGTATCCTTTCCTATTGTCCTGGTTCACTGTGCATGTTAAAGGAAGAAAACTGTGTGGGTCATCTCTAGCAGGACAACCACAAGGATGTGTGCCTCCAGTGCAATGAACTGTGTGAATTCAAATTGCTCTTTCTTCAACTTCCTCAACTTATGGCTGGAAGTTTGCATTTGCTTTCCTTCTCCATGGATTTTTAACTTTAGTAACTTTCCTTTTCTGTTTGAAGCGTCTGTGATACACCCGCAGTTCAATGTGACGATGACATCTCAGAATTTCCAGCACATTTTATCATGGGACGCTGGAAGTAATACAACAGTGCCAACATACTATCAAGTGAAGTACTCAAGTTTAAGGTTGGTTTCCTTTCCTATAGTATGCAGAACTTTTTATTTTATAGTCAGAATATTCTACCTGTTTTCTGGTCCAAATAAATCTTATGAAATTTGCATTCATAAGATCCATAGTAAAGAAGAATTGGGTTTTAGAATATGATTTGCTGTTTGAACATATTTGTACAAGTACACTTTAATTCCTGGAACAAATTTATGCACGTGGAGAAAAAGCAAACCTTCATTTACTCAAAGAGGATCTGTATGATCATAAAGAAGCTTGACCACATCAGCTGCAATAGAGAAGTGGGGACACAATGTCTTGAGAAGAGGGCCTAGCATCAAAAGATCCTGGAGCCAAAAGGCCTACTTTACCTTGCTTTTAACCTCCAGGAAGAATGACTTAGCTGTGTGAGACAGATAAGTAATTATATGTAAACCTTATAATTAACCTTTCCTGTGTACCACTTTTGTATTATTTATTCCTTCACTATTTTTTGTTTTGTTTTGTCAGAAGTGGAGAATTTCAGATTGCTGAAAAATGTTCAAATATCACACATCTATTTTGTGACCTGTCGGAGTATTTTACTGATGAGCATGAGAACTATAAAGCAATGGTGCAGGGTTTCACAGGATCCAAAGTATTTACCTCATCTACATGTTGTTTATTTCCATACGTGGACAGTAAGTTCTTTTTTTACTACAAGGTGTCTGAGTAATATTGTTTTTCTGTTTTTATTCTCAAGTATTTATGGCAAGTGGTGTATTGATTTTACCACATGGAACTCCAATATAATGTCGTTTGTGATTTGCTAACTTAATTAGAAGTAAGATGGCATATCATCTAAATGTATTTAATGGCTTACAGTTGATGAAAAGATAGCTATACAAAATACACGGGCTTAAATACTTACAAATAGAAACAAACAACAATTTTCAAAGTAAAGGTAATGTTGGAATGGGCAGCAGCAGCGTGTATTTGCACCTTATGGCACATTTACACATGCATTTAATACAGCCAAATGAACCCTGGCACAGTTCACTCCAGAGTTTATTGCTCCCAGGTGCTGTGTTTGCACGTGCACCCAGGACCACAACACACTGAGCTGGAGTGGAGTATCCTGACTAGCAGGGGGCCCTGAGCATCAAACTGCCAGCCTGGGGCTGTTCTGACCTGGTTTAGCGTGCTGTGGAGGTGCTGGCTGGAGCATGAGGGTGCTACAATGTGGGGCTAGCCAGCCAGCAGCTCTGCACTGAAGCACCCTCATGCCCCAGCCAGCCCTGTCAGTGTCTACCTGTGCATTGCAGTGGATTAAGTAACTCTGCCATAGGATAGTATTTGCATCTTGCCATATTTGCCATAGTACTGTCCTATGGCAGAGTTAATTCATTTACTTCGGCCTACCACATATGTGGATGGTGATGTTTTACTCCAAAGCTAAAATTAGTCAGCTCCACAGTAAATGTTTTGTGTAGACACACCCACAGACTATGCAGCTGCTTACATAGGCCTTTCTTTGTTTCAGTTATGTATCTTTTTTTCTTTAATGTACTAATCACAAATTTCTATAAATGAGGTAGTTTTGGGGGCATGCATTTAGGAGTACAAAGTACAAAAACTTTATATAAATGTTTATAAACTATTTTATAAATGGCATAAAATGCTTTTCTGGTGGTAAAGTTACTTTAAAAATTGAACAGATAAAAATGGTGAGAAATAACAATTTCAACTTCCATTCTAAGTGTCATCTTAAGGTTTTTGGCTGTTTTTTTTTGCACTGCTTAAAAATTTTTATTGACAATGATGATTTGGTATGTTAGAGGCTTCCTCTTCAGAGTCGTACTTACAATATCTGCATTAATTTAATTTCTCTCTTGAAATAGAGCCATTTATATTGGAGCCTTAGAAAATGATATTGAGACTGCAGTAACTGAAGTCAGATATAACGTTACAAAAATTGTATCAACTATACTCATACACTCTGAAATACTTTTATGGCAATACATATAAATGGGGTAAACCTTTCTGTGAGTAAAAGTAATGGATGTAGAAGTAGGAAGATAAGCACTGAGGCAACTACTACTAGAGAACTGTCTCCAGTTATGTCAACAGTTCAAGAAGGCTGTTGATAAATTTGAGAAGAGCCACAAGTACAGTTGAGCACTAGAAAGCACCTCTCCCTGAAAGACTTCAGGAACTTAGTGTATTTTGTTTAACAAAGAGAAGATGAGTGACTTGATTAGTCTAAGTGTGAAACAAAAGCTTAATAAGAAAGCTCTTCAATCTTCAGATTAAGTTGATTCTCCATCATTGACAAATTTTAAAATTAAGATTGAATGTTTTCCTATAAGTTGCCATAGTTCAAACAGGATTTAACACAGGCCACAGGGAATAACTGAATTAAACAGGAATTCAGGCTGGAGGATTACTAGAATCTCTTTTCTGGCTTTATAATCTAAAAATAGGAGTGAAGGGTTGTTCTTAGACATTAGCCTAATGGATTTAATACATTCCTAGTCAAGAGAGAAGAAGTGAAGCCTCTCTCTCCTTGGCAGATGAATTTGAGCAAAAGACAGACGGATCTTACAGTAAAAAGCCCTAGGAGTACTGCCAGCTCTAGATGTGGAAACTGACGCTAATGTTTATTTATCATGGTTTTGGTTTTAAATAAACAATAGGCAGACCACATGAAGCAAATAACCTTTGGGTCATATCAAAGATGTACAGGCTCCTCATTGAAGCTATGTGATATCACTGCCTCTTAAATACTAAAATAACCTTATTAATAGAGCCTTTTTCCCTTTCTTTCCTAACCCTTCAATAATAATAGTTAGAAATATATAGTGCTTTTTGGATTTATCCAAGCAATTAAATTAAGAACTCATGTAAAGTGTGCAACTTTGACTTTCAGGCATTTGCAATTTTCCTGTATTGTGGAGGAAGGAAATGACTGCCTAGTTTTCAAAAACAAGGACTCGTGGCTCTCCCCAATTTATGAATATTCTGTGAAATTGGATCTTGGGGTATCAGTTTTCTTTCTCAACAGTCTTAATTAAGGTTGTTATCTGTTTTTATTTCCTCTGCTGGAAAAAAAATATAGGGAAATTATACAAAATTGAACCCATTGTGCATCAATTATATTCTAGGTAAATTGTTAACTATCACTTGCACAGGAATCTAGTTGATACAATGAATTATCTAACATAGCAAATGTAATTGAGTAACGATGTAGTACTTGTATTTTTATTTTTTTAACAGCATCCTTGGGTCCACCAACAGTTAACATTACTCCATATGCAAGCTCTATAAATATAACAATAAAACTTCCAGCCTCACATTTAGAAAGAGATGGAAAAGTGTTGTCTTTAATTGACATATATGACGAACTTAATTATGTTATAACTGTGAGAACATCTGATGCAAAGGTAAGCAGTGCGTCATTCTGTCAATGACTAAAGGAACAATTTTAAGTATACTTTGGCCTAAACCATAAGAGAGCCTGCAGAAGATGAGCTCTGATATAGTTGATGTAGCTGTATAGATGAAACAGAATAGAATTATCAGTTTCAAATATATAAAATCATTTCTATTTTCCTCAAGGCTTTAGCTGAATAACCTTTGGGAACTTAAGGTGTTTTTTTCATTCAGACTGATACACTATTGCACCAGTAGGTGCATTTTAAGGGAAATGCTGTTCAGTCTTTTGAAGCATCTAACATTGGCTACTGCTAGAGACAAGGTACCTCACTAGATAGCCTGGTGTATTAGTTTATTCTGGTATGTCTGGTATTGCCCATTACCAATAAAAGAATTAAACTCAGCCCTGGAATATTTTAAAAGTGCCTCTTTTTTAGCTTTTTTGAAGATCATCCTTAAGCATAATATTATGGAAGGTGTTTAAATGCTAGAATGGATAGCCTAGGATACATAGAACAATGGTGGGTAAAAACAACCATCAGACCAGTAAAAAAAAAAAAAATAAGCCCTGAGCCTTAAATGATTTTTTGGGGCATAGCTTCAGAGTGCACATGCTCTGAGTAACTATAGTAACTGCTTTCCTTAAAAAACCAAAATACCCCACAACCCTCACCCCCCCCAAAAAACCCCAATGACATGCTCTTTCCCCATCGAATCACTTGTCTTTAAATGAGTTCAGAGCAGAACAAAACCAAAAACACTTTAAATTATACATGAACAAAGTGCTTTCTGGACCCAGCATCAGCTCAATGAAATTAATCTCTCTCTTTCTCTCAATGTGAAAGAATGTCAGTTCTACTGAATAGCTGCATGGTATTTCCAGGGTTCCATCTCATAGGCAGAGTCTTTTCAGAAATTTGCCTTTGATTTGGCTAGGACTGGTCAAACTTGAGATGTTTCAAATAAAATGCTTTATGCTCAACAAATCAGGGTTTTCCAACTTTGATTCTTTGAAAAACTTCCCTCCTCGATTGTATTTACCAGTGTTCAAGTGGGGAGGGTTCCTGGCATAGCTATTAAATATGTTTTCATCAGGGCATTACGACCCTTTTAGGCAACTAGCTATAACTCAGTTTGCATTATTTTATAGGTGGTGACTCTTAAGAATACAACCACTAAAGAACATTTTGCTACCGTTGTTGAAGGCTTGTATCCAAATGCAAATTACTGCGTGTCTGTTGCTGTGACTGCACGTTTAAGTGATAAATCTATCCCATCAACCTTGAAATGTGTAATTACTGGCTCCATCAGTCAACAAGGTAGGTGTAATGATGTGTAATTGGGTTGTCTTGATTTTCATTCTCCCACATGGAGAGAGAATATTATTTAAATCAGGGGCATCAAACATGTGTTCTGTAGGCTGCATGTGGTTTATGGAGACCCCTGCCTGGCCTGCCAGGTTATGGGCAGGCTACCAGAAGCTGGGGCCATGATCAAGGAGAAGTTTGGCCTGCTTCATTGCTCATGGCCCCTGGGACCTGCTAGACATGGCCATTGGGGACAGGAGGGCAACCAAGGGCCCACCAGCCTTGGACCTCTGCCACCACCTCCAGATCCATACTGCTGCTGCTACTAGATCTGTAGTGGCTGCTAGCCCCACAGATCCAGACAGAGAAGAGCCCCATGGTTTGGATCTGGCTCAGGGTGAGTTCCCAGATGGTGGGGAACATAAAAGAAGGATAAGCCGTCTTGTAACCTTACCTAATCATACAAATGAGATTTTTTTTTTAAAGACAAAGTTTAATGCATATTAAATATTAAATTTAAGTTCTGTACATGTAATGGAAACTTAGGATACATTTGATAGCTCTCCTGTATTATTGGGCTTTACATGCTCTGTTTTCCCTTTGTAGGTTATCCTGCAGTGTCAATCATAGCTGGGGTGCTTGTTGCATTGGTAGTGTGCGTGATCCTTTTCATCTTGCACAGAGCAGGCATTATCAGATTAAAAACTAAAAAATGGCCCAGCGTTTTGGTAGGTATTCCTTTTCATATGTAACGTATCTAGTGTGAGTGCTTTATTGGGCTTATGCAGCAAGAAGGACTTCTGATACTGTGCCTTACACAAAAAAAAGTAACACTTCTTTTAAAAAAAGTAAGTTGCATAATAAATGAAAACCTGATCTTCCTTTCCTTTTTCATGTCCTTGTGACTTAGCATGTCACTTAGCAAAATTCACAGATGCACTGGAATCTGATATGGCCATGCCATGAGCACCTCTTCTGTGGCCTTGAATTTGCAACTCCTGGGCTATCAGCTATGTACTTTGGTTCCCACACCACCCTGGCCCATATCTGTTCCCCCACCTTATTATAGACTGCCAAATGCCTAAGGGGTAGAGATGAGATGAAAAAGTACATTGCCAAAAAACTCTTTATGCCTTTTTTTGTTTTTTTCCTTTTTCTACTTGTATGAGTTGTGAAATTGACACTCTAATCAATCTGTTGTTTCTCTATGCACCCTAAAAGGATTGGGGGAATTTGTAGACTCCATGGATCCCCAGTGGACCATGAGACCAGCCACTGGGGGGAACAGTACCTGAGGGAAAGTCAAGTGCTCTGTGGGTTGTTTTTTTTTTTTCCTGAAATATTTTCCATGTTATGGAATTTTAATTTTATTTTCTGAAAGGCATTTTAGCTCTCCTTGGTGAGCTCTAGCCTCCAAAAGGCTTCTAAAGAATGTTGTGGTATAACCAGGATGGTGGATTCTAGAGAACTGTGAGAATTGAAAGGAAACAATAGAGACTGTAACCAGTGCTGTGTTACATACCACCAAAAACCTAGATGTGGGTGTATTAGGAGCCTGTTGCACTAAATGTTGATGATTTAATTTGCAATTACTTCTACATCTGCAGATGAGTAATTTTTGTATTTTAAGTGGTGTACGTATTCTAAGTTCATCAAAACAAGTTTGTCCTACTTCTAAGACAATATAAAGTCTTCTGTATACTCTGAAGACTGCAATATAGGGTCCTGTAGAGGGATGTGAGCTAGCTTTAAACAAGCCAACTTGGATACCAGATGCAACCAAGTCACAGCAGCATGATGTGTAATGTGGGACATACGTGGTTGGGAAGGAGCTGGGACAGACTCCCTGGGTGTGAGGCAAAGAAGTGTTAGTGAGTAGGGAGGAAGTATGGGAATATTTTTATTTTCTTTTAAGATAGTGAGTGGAATCTGGGAAGTAAGGTTGGGTTTGGCAGGGAGGATGCTTTCCTAGGTAAGAGGTAGGAGAATGGGAATGGAAATGGTAGGATGGATTGCTTTGAATTTAGGGTATTTGGTAGGGGAGATTTGTTTTGTGTTATTCCTTATTTAAATATTTTATTTTATTTTTCATACATAGACTATTTTGTCTTTTGCCATGAGACTTTTTTGAGAAGGACAGCATTATATCAAATAAGTAGTATGCAATTAACCCTGCCTTTCCTTTTCAGAAGGGGATATTAGCCAACACAGTTCCCTGCTTCTGTGACTTCTACTTCTGGTACCTAACCAGGTTTGTTTAAAGTCAGCTGTAGCGTTAATACACTACAGAGTGGGGCTGCTCAGTAGACATACCCATTCAGGTATCTTGAAACTGCCTAATTATACAATATATTAGTATGCATTGCAGTATCTGCCAGTTACTGGAATCTCATTTAATAAAATTAACTGCATATTACAATCAAAACTTCAAAACCAGATCCCAAAAGCATTGTAACTATATTTGTTTTCTCCTCCTTATAAACATCATACTTCAGAGAAACAGTTGCATATAAGTCTAACCATGGCCTGTGCCTACAAACCATTCTTCCCCCACAAGGTATTAGAATCAATGAGTAAAATATACTAAAGGACCAAACTTCTTCAGAGTTTCATTACAGGACCCTACACAGGCTTTTTACGCTGCTCACTTTTATTTTGCAATTGTTTATTAGACTTACTGGTTATTAGAATCTAGTGTGAAGACATTCTCCCATTACAGTGTGCCAGGCAGCTTCAGGTGTTGTGGATGCTTTAAGTTCCGTTAGCTTGATGTTTCCCCTTACAAACTTACAGCATTTATGGCTGTAAGCATTGTGTAATGATCCAACTCCATTACAGTTCAATGAGTCTTTTCATTTACTCTATTGAGAATTGGATCATGCTCAAAACTAGAGCTTTGAGGATAATTTAGTACTCAAGGGGTGCATCTACATATGCACTTTATCGCAGAGCTGACTAATTAGCTCTGCAGTAAAGCATCACCATCTACATATGCACCCATATCAGGACACACTAAATTAATTAACTCTGCTGTAGGATAGTACTGTCCAGGACAGGTACTTTCATACAGAGAAGTGGTTACATGTGCCAAAACGTGTAGATGGTGACCGGGGTTAACTGGGGCACAGGGGTGCTACAGTGTGGGGGCTGCCTGCCAGCAATCCCCACACTGGCACTCTTGTGCCCCAGCAAGCCCTCCAGAGCTGTGCCTGATAGTAAACATTGTTGGGGAGGAAGATCAGAGGCTGCAGGTGGAAGGCTGAAAGGAGGCAGGTAACTGCAATGACTCCGACTCTGACCTGTGCTCCCCCTCTCCCATTCTTGTACTCGTGTCCAAGACAAGGGGCTTTTGCCTCCATGCTGAATGGGGGAAAAAAACTCATCTTGGATTTGAATAAATACTGTATTTGAGTGACTACAACTATAAATAAACATTGTGAGGTGTTTAAAAACCTTGCAACAAAATCCATTAGAAAGTCTTCAAGGGAGAAATATCCCACAAAAAGTACATTTTCTGAATATCATGGAAATTCATAATGTCTTCCTTCCTGTGTTTGTCCATAAACTTGGCCCCAGCTAAGATCAGAGAGGACTAATACATGTTGCCATGAGATTTTCCAGCTCTGTGTATGTGTGCTTTCAGTTTTAGGAAAGGATGTCAGGCATTAGCAAATGGAAAAAGGACTAATTCTGTACTATCGAAGCTTTGCTGGGAATACTAGAATATTGTAGTCAAGTGAGACAAGGATCCTTGGGTGAATTTGATATCTTTTATCAGACCAACCCAAATAGTTGGAGAATAGTTATTAAGCAAGCTTTCGGGTTCAAAACCCTTCATCAGGCTAAGGAAGTTTCAGCAGTTGATGTGTGCTCTTCCTGGATGGAATGAAAAGTACAGGGGCTGGGCTGGGGAGTCAGTTGCCAGGCAGATTATAATATATCAAAAATCCAATGTCCATGATCTCTAGTATCCAGGAGGTTGATGAAATGGAGCTCATAGGCTCATCTCTGGAAAGTGTTGTGTAAGTTTCCCTTGAGGATCAGGACTGAGAGATTGGAGAGAGAGTGACCCTCCTGTGAGAAATGTGCCCCCGCTGGTAATTGAGTGTTTCTGTCTTTGATGGATTTCCGGTGTGTGTTCATTCTGGTGTGCAGTTGTTGTTTGGTCTCTCCTACATATCTTCCATCAGGGCATTTGGTGCACTGGATGAGGTATATTACATTTGTGGAGGTGCAGCTGTAAGATCCAGGGATGCTGATGGCTCTGTTGTGGGGTGTAGTAATAGTGGGGATGGTTTTGCATTTCTTGTCCTGGCATGGTCTGGATCCTTTTGGTGTGTTCTGGGCTTGAGGAAGTTTGCTTCTGGTGATGAGGTTGGCGAGATTCAGTGCTTGTTTGAAGGCTAGGATGGATGGCTCTGGGAAGATCTCTTTAAGAATAGGGTCTCTGTCTAGTATGGATTGCAATTGTTTGAGGATTTTCTGTACAGGTTCAAGGGAAGGATGATACATCATAACCAGCAGTGTGTGATTTGTGGGTGTTTTTCTTCTGTACTGCAACAGTTCTTCACGTGGTATCCAGGTGGCTCTTTCAAACATGCGATCTACCTCTCTGGAGGAGTGTCTTTGCTGGGTGAAAATCTTTTTAAAATTGGTGAGGTGGCAATCCTGGGTGTTCTCTTCAGTACAAATGTGGTGGTATCTGAGGGCTTGGCTGTATATTGCAGCTTTTTTGGTGTGTTTAGGGTGATTGCTGGTTCTGTGCAGATATGTATGTCGGTCTGTGGGTTTCTTGTATACTGTGGTTTGTATTTTACCCTTCTGGATACTGATCATTGTGTGTAAAAAGGAGATGTCGGTGCTGGAGTATTCTAAAGAAAGTCGGATAGAGGGATGGTGACTGTTGAATTTCTGGTGGAACTCAATCAGAGATCGAAGGTTCTTGGACCAAATGATGCAGATGTCATCGATGTATCTTAAGTGTAGCAAGGGTTTGATGGTGCAGTTCTTAAGAAAGTCTTCTTCCAGGTGGCTCATAAAAAGGTTGGCATACTGTGGGACCATTTTAGTGCCCATAGCTGTTCCCATCATCTGGAGGAAGTGTTGATTATTAAAAGTGAAATTGTTGTGTGTG
>JAGPOW010003316.1:35606282-35643512 GCA_030014935.1 Caiman crocodilus
GGTCTGTAGTTTTTCTTGTAGTCTTGATGGAAATGATTTGATGGTATTGTTGAGTTTTTTGGTGAAAAGGGGAGTAGGATCTTCTTGTAGTTCTTTGTACTAGGTGGTATCAGAGAGCTGTCTCTTGGCTTCCTTTATGTAATCCTCATGGTTTAGGATGACTATAGCTCCTTCTTTATCTGCTGGTTTTATTACTATTTGGTGGTTAGATCTTAGAGATTCTATAGCCTTTTTCTGTGGTAGAGAGAGGTTGTTGTGGTGGCGTGTGTTGTTGATTATTTCATTGTTCATTCTTTCCTGAAGCAGTCAATATAGTGGTCAAGGTTAGGGTTTCATCCACTGCGAGGTGTCCAATCTGATTTTTTGCGGGTTTTTTGGCATTGATCCTTTCCTGAATGTTGTCAGAGGATGAGTTGTTGTTGTTGGGAGCGGGTTCAGTTTGGTCATGGAAATATTCTTTAAGGTGCAGGCATCAGAAGAATTCTTCTAGTTTTCCACATTGAAGTATTTTATTAGGGTATTTTTCTGGACAGATATTTAGGCCTTTAGAAAGAACAGATTTTTCAGTTTTGGTAAGCATGTGTGTGGAGAGGTTGATAATATTTGTGGCTTGGTTGCTGTTTTCAGTTTCATCGAGTCTGAGGTTGGAAGGTCATAAGGTGTTGGTGTTGTTTCTTTGATGGTTGTTTTGTGAGGCATTAACTTTTCTAGAGGATTGCTGGGGTTTTTTTAATATAAGTCAAGGGTAGCACAAAAACAGCTCTTGAGCAGTTTAAATGAGGCTTTAATGAAGAGGAAAAATGTAGTTGTGGATTGCTGTGGGCAGATCATGGACTCTGAAACATGCATGTCAGAAGCTTTTTCTGAACTCTCAGCTGTGTCAAGGTTTTGGTGCATAGGAACATACAAGTGCATAGTGATGAAGGCGTTCATAATGTAGAAAAATGGTTGTTTTGTTATAATTGATTTGAATTTTTTCTCTTAGAAAACCACAAGGAATTTGGGTTACTCAGTGTGTGAACCTGAACCTGAAAATGTAAGTCCTGTGCAAGTAGTTTTTCAAGACATTAAAAAGAAAGTGTGGGATTACAGTTATAGTGATGATGATGAAAATGATGACAATGACACTGGAAACAATGGTGCCTATACTATGCATGGTATCATTCACAGATATTCAGGTGATCATGCAGAGCAAAACATTTCAGTGAAACAGTCTATGGACTGTATATCTATAGAGAGCATCGGTCAATCAAATGAACTACTGGATACTGATGTTGAAAACTCTGGGGAACAACAAATTAGCATTAAGAAAAATGAAGACACAAGTGCTGAAGATTCCTGTCATCCTTCAGATGAAGAAAACTGTTCTATGGCTTCCGTGTCAAGGAATAGTACTTGCTTTAACATAAATTTAAATACTGTGATGTTGGGAGACTTGGAAAAACCCTGGGATGATACTTCAGCCCTAATCTCCCACCAGGAAGATGCAGATGATCTGCCAGAATGTGGTGATTCTGATGTACTTGCATCAAAACTTTTCACAGATGCAGTAGATGTGCAGAAACTAGACTCTCATAACATCTCACTTGAATGGCAAAAATCTAGTTTCTCAGATGAAAGTGATTTGTCAGATTCAGGTACAGAGCAGGTGACTGAATACATAGGAAGATAAGTTAATGGAAACATGCACTATTTTACAAAAGCATGGTGTCATATTTCAAAATGTATCTAACTTGGGGCTAAGAATATACTTTCCAAGTAAACCAGCCATGTAGATGTATGTTGTCAAACATGCAAGACTCATGTTAATTACAGCCTGCATTATTCACATAAATACAAATAACTATTCTGAAGATAAATATATGTAGCAACTACACAGGCCAGTTAGTCAGTTTTGCAAAATCTCAAAAGTCTTATCCATGGACCACAATACTTAAGTGTTGAACAGTAGATATTACCGCATATTCCAAACAGAAAGAAGTATTTGTTACCAGGTGCTCTTCTAACAAAATCTTCTTTGTTAGAAATACGTGAACAGGAAAGTATTCCATGTAGTCAATCTTTGTAAGGTCTGTTCCTTTCTTACTACTATGAAATGAGTTTTACCCAATGTGACACCGTAATGTTGCATTCCTGTGGATCAGTTAAGTGAAGCTGCTGAAAAAATTGACAACCTGTATTGTTCAATAGAAACAGAAGTAGATTTCTTTTTGTCTATTTGTATTATCTTTTCCAGTTTTGTATACTTTTTTAATGGTTTTAATTATCAACTGTCACAATTCTGAGATCCCATAAAGGTATTTTAAAATCAAATGTTTTGAAATTGTTGTTCTTGTAACCTGAATGGTATTGCGTGGGTGCTCCATATCAACTTGTGAATAGGTTTATGCATGCCTCAGGTTCTCTGTCCATTGTGGCTCCTTTATATCATTAAAAAGCAATCAGAACTTAGCTGTAGAGAAGTCCTCACAAAGGTTCATTTTTGGTAGTACAGAACCAAGCTGATCATAGCATAGAGACTTTGGAGGAGCCATGGCTTGTATGTACTGTTTGTCAGCAGGTTCCAGGTGAGATGCAGTCCGTTGGCAGTGAGTGTTAAACCATGTAAATTAAAGCAGCTTCCAATATGCTGTAAACTACATTGGGACTGTGTGAATCTGCCCTTGGAATGAGTGAGTTATCCAAGAACTTAGATTGTGAACAGTGGATTCTTGCAGATGTACATCAGTTGAACTGATAACTAAATTCCACTTTGACAGAACCAACAGCTGAACTGCATTGTCTTCAAGTTACGTATCTACATACATCTGAAAGCAGCGGGATTGACTAGTGGTCCTGAGGACCAGCAGGACTTTGAGGATGTGACTGAAGGCAGAATTTGATCCTCTTGAACGTTCTATTACTGAAGCTAATACATTAAGCCAGAAAGAATGCAGTAGTCCTACCCTGATAAAGGAGTGGCTGTCCTAGTGAAAGAAATAGTGCACATGTTTACTCAGGGTAGGGTGGGGTGGCACCTTAGAGAAACTGGTTCAGAGAAGCATAAGCTTTCCTAAGCAACAGCCTACTTAATCGATGCTATGAATGGACCAGCAGAAAGAAAGGGTTTTTAAAGAGAAAGGGACAGGAGGAGGGATACAGCTTACCTTCTGCTGAGACAGGTAAAAAGTCAGTTGATTAGATTGAGAAGAACAAGGCAATTAATGCTTTACAATTCCCTTTGTCTTTGGTGGAATATTTCCTTAAGAAGGAACTGCAGGTAAACTTTATGGTTTGTCTAGATTTATTAATTCCATTTACACTGGTGAGACGCTCCTGGTTACAGTGATGGGAGCCACCTTATACTGTAAGTAGACATCTTGTTTGAGCCTGTCCTGATTATTTGACCCAAATCAAAAGGCTTAGTCATTTGACATCACCCTTCCAAATCTCATACCTGTTCCTGTGCCAGAGAGAAGCATATGGCCTGGTTGGCTTGTCCTAGAAAAAGGTCCAGTAACCTTACAAATGCATGCAGCCACATCCTGGGAAAAATCTTTAGCACACTTTATACTGCATACTTCAGAGGGACTTCAAGCAGGCCCCTGGATCTGTAGGATCTAGGGCTGCCAACCCTTCAGGATTTCCCTGGAGTCTCCAGGAATTAAATAAAAATCTCCAAGAGACTGCTGAGAGTCACCGAGGAGATAAATGATAGGGCATTCATTAAAATAAATACTAAAAGTTGAAGTCAATTTATACAGTAGTCCAGTGGGTTTTGTAATGTGTGTTTGCCTTCCGGATATAATGCACTGCAATCCGTAACTGATAATAAGCACACAGGCATGTTCACATTGTGTGTCATGGGCACACTGGTGTTTCAGAAACTAACTGGAATAGAGTCAAACAGTGTTGGCAACCCAACTAGGATCCCAGGTCAAAAGGATCCTCAGCTGGCAGAGAAACAGTGCCACTGCTTTGATCAGAGAGGAAAAAGGGCTTCTGCCCTGGCACAACTGCTGCCAAGTTACACACCAAGGAATTATACACAGAAAAAATTCAAAATGATGTGCAGAAAAACTCAAAATTATGCTAAATGAATTACTCTTTTGGGTTTTTTTTTTTTTACAAATTAAACTAAATATAACATTATTTGAACCTTCTTTAGAAATATATGCAGCTACATTGTATGGTTGTGGGTTTGTGAGGATATTTGTGAATATGTAGGCAGGTACTGGTGTGTTGGGGGGTTGTGGGCAGGTGTGAATGGGTGTGGATGTGTGGGCTAGTTGTGAAAGGGTGTAGGGTTTATGGATAGGTGTGGGGGAGTTGTGACGCGGTGTGGGGGGGGTCTTGTAGGTGAGTGTGGGCACCTCACGCGCGCGCACACACACACACACACTACCCTCCCCATAGTGCACAGCCCCCACTGCCAGTGGGTCAGCAGTAGCAGGCAGCTGGCCTCAAGGCACTCATGGCTACATCAGGCAGAGCCCCCAGCAATGAGTGCCTTTGGTTGAGTCCCAGGGCTTGCATGTGCTGGCATGGAGTTGGCCAAGCCCACTGGTGCACACCTTCAAACCAGACCAAGTCGGCTCCATGCCAGCATGTAAGGCTTGCGGTACTGCAGTTGAGAGCTGCACATCATCAGGCCAGTTGGGCTTCATGATACCATGTGCAGCTTCCTGCTGGAGCGCTGGAAGCCCCACATGGAGGCACAGAGCTGCCTGGCCTGAACCAAGAGCCAGGCACCATCAGGCCAAATGGGTTCTGTGCTTCCATGTGGGGCTTCCAGCACTCCCAACAGGAAGCCCCAGGTGGAGGCAAGCAGGAGCCCACCCAGCCCAATGGTGCATGACTCCGTGCCTCCTTGTGTGCCTTCCCACCTGGCCTGATGGCACACAGCCCAGTGGTTCATGTGCTATCAGACTGAGTTGGCCCTCCACATAAGGCCAACTCAGCGCTCCAAAGGGAAGGCGCACATGGAGACACGGAGTCATGCACCATCAGGCTAGGCAGGCTCCATTGGTCCACACACATCTTCCGGCTGGAGTGCTAGAAGCCCCACATGGAGGCACTCAGCCAGCCCAGCCCAATGGCGTGCAGCCTATGCCCTCCAGCAAACCCCGTGCCCCACTTCTGCAGGCAGGAGCTCTTCTCCTCACTCACCCAGCTGTCCAGTTGGGCAGCTCTGTGCTTCCACGTCATGGAGGTGAAGGCACGGAGCCGCCCTGCTTAAACTATACATTATGCACAAGCCTGCCTTTTATGCGCAAAATTGCGCGGGCGCACGACTGCGTAATTCCCCCAGGCGTACAAGGTTTTCAACTGAATGCTAAGAAAAGCTTTCTCTCTCGGAGGATGGTGAAGCGCTGGAACAAGTTGGTTTCCCGGGGAGGGGCCGGAATCTGCATCCTTGGAGGCTCCCAAGGCCCGACTAGACAAAGCCCTGGGCTGATCTAGGTGGGGCTGGTCCTTCTGTGAGCGGGCGGTGGCACTACGTGCCCCTTCCACACCTCATTATCTCGGATTTCTACCCAGGCCGCTCCCGGGCTTTCCCGGCACGAACAAGCCTGAGCCTTTGCTCAGGAATTGCCAGCTCCGGCCTGCTCCCCCTCCAGGAAGAAACCTGGCCGGGCAGAGCCGAGCGTGAGCTGGCTGGGAGGGAGCCGCAGGGCCCTGCTACTATAGCTCCGCCCGGCCCAGGCGGAAGGCGGGGATGTCCCGCGTGGCGCCCAGGTACCTGCCCCGGCCCGGCCCGGCCCGGCCCAGTCCCAGGTGCAGCAGCAGCGTCAGGCCGGGGCAGGAGACGGCGCTGCCCAGCTGGAGCCCGCGGCCATGGCCCGGCTGCTACTGCTACTGCTGCCCGGGCTGCTGTGCGGTGAGTCCCCCGCGCCCCGCACTGCAGACAGCGCTGGGGGCGGGAGGGTAGCTCAGCCCGGGCCTTTCCGCAGCCCACGGGGGAGGGGGCTGGTGTGAGGGAAGCCCCCAGCCGCAGCAGGGAGGCTTAGGTTGAGTAGGAGGGGAAACTTCCTCGCTACGGGGGTGGTGGCGCCCTGAGACCGGCTCCCCAGGGAGGCGGTGATGGGGGCTCTCCGTCCTTACAGCCCCAGGAGACAAAGCCTGGCTGGGATGATGTAGCTGGGGCTGATCCTGCTTGAAGCAGGGGGGTTGCACCCAGTGCCCTGCTGAGCTCCCTGCCAGCCCGGGTGTAGGGCGGCCAGCCCTCCGGGATCACCCTGGAGTCCCCAGGAATTGGAGGCAAATGTCCAGGAGAATGTGGAGAGTCGCCCTGGAGATAAATGATAGAGCATGCGTTAAACTAAACTTGATCTGAGCCTCCAGGAGGCCGAGAAGTGATGCTGAATACAATTTATACAGTCGTCCAGTGGGTTTTTTAAATGTAATAGTGATGTGCGTTTGCCTTCCTGACACAAAGTCATTCATGTCATTGCATCACGTGATGAAACTTCCCAGAATAGATTCAAAGAGGGTGGGTAACCCTAGGTGGGGATGATGTCATTGGGGCTAATCCCGCCTGGCACCGGGAGCTGCACTAGGTGCCCCTTCCAGCCCTCACGGCCTGCGGTTCTGTCTGATCCCAAGTCCAGGTCTGTGGTTCAGTCCCAGGGATACAGATTGTGGCTGTGGTGGTCTGCAGGCAAAAGTAATCAGAACTCTTGGGGAGGTACTGTCTCTTATTAGACTAACTAGATAGCTGCAAAAAAAAAATCTTTAATGACTCTTTTTGTAACTATCTAACTGGTCTTATAAACAATTCTTTAAAGTCTAATAAAAATGTCTTTAATCTTTTTTAAATTTTTTTTTTGCAACTATCTAATAAAAGACACCACCTTCCCAAAAGCTCTGGTTATTCAGTTTGAGCTCCCAGCATTCCCAGCTGCCTTGATAACGAGGGGGGAGGTAAGCAACTGCACATCTTGTCTGGTCCAATTGGGATGGGCTGTGGGGGTTTTGTGTCTTGCTCTCTTGCTGGGCTCTTCCCCAGGATATCTTGAGCATATATTGCCAATGTTTCATAGAAGCAGGCCTTTTAATATGCCCTACTATGATGTGGGTCAGCCAAGTAGAGCTACAATCCCCTCTCAATGATGGGGGGAGGGGGCGGGGGCAATGATTGATTGGGAAAACAAATCAGAACAGGGGGGAATGAGGGTCATCCATTCATAATGGGTGTGCCAAGGGGGGGACACCAAGTGAAGCATGCTGAACAGTGCCCCCTTTCCCCCCCAGTCCTCAACCAAGTCCAAGGCGCCAGTGGACACTGCCCAGTAAATCTTTGCCAGGAGACATGTACAGGACACAAGGGATGGCAAAACAGCCTCCCACCCAGAGCCTCCTTCTTGGTTAGATAGATTACTAGCTTGGCTAGGGTCAGGGGAAGGTTGACCAGGAGGTCCTGGGACTTGGTAGAGCCACAGATGGAGACTGTATAAATGAAGAGGTTTCACAGAAGCAGGATGTTGACTGCCATGGATCCCCTGCTTGACCTGGGGCAGGTGAGAGCGTTAGGTCTGTGCTGTGTCAGGGCTGACAACAATCTTACATAGAGTTTAGATGATGGATGGTATCAGAGGTTTGAATAGCGATGGTCCTGCCTCAGGAGGGGTCTTTTGACTAGCTGACCTCTGGAACTTCCTTCCAGCCTGACATCTCTAGGATTCTGTAAAAGTACAAATAACTAGCTTTTGAGGGGGACTGGCAAAGGATTTTTCTAAATGGAACCAAGCTGGGAACATGTAAGGCAGCATGGACACTGGGGTTTGGTTTGGCAAATAAGGTGTTTTCATTTTCCAAATAAAGGTTGTGTCGAGTTTTGTTGTGCCGGAGGACTTACAGGTGGTTGTTGTTTTCTCTCCCTATGTAAATGAAAACACTGGGTGTTCACCAGGGATCCCAGTCAAATAGTAACAAAAAAATGAAAAGTTTAGGTAGCCTGACTAAAAATCCCTTCCCTCTGAATTACTGGTTCCTTGGCTTCTCTTCTTTAGCTGGGCTAAGATTTCACACATGGTAACCTATGTTTCCTGGTAAGCTAATATGAATAACCAGAACTGATCAACACTATTTCATTTCTTTGGGGTTTTTTCCCAGTTAAGTAGACAAGATCTGTTTTTAAAATATGTAAAGGGAAAAAATGGCCTAGTAAAAAAAAACACCTACGTTTCTTGATGCATCATAAAAAAGAGAAGGGCATAAATTCTCTTTTTCTTTACATGTAACCTGTATTTATGATGTAATGGCGAGTGTACGTGTTATTTAGCTCTGCTCAGCAAACTGAGGTTGGTGAAAGTCTCTTCTGTCAGTCAGATTGTTTTAGCAATGTTTCATCACGTGGCCTGCAATCAATTATTTTGCAAGATTGCATATACTAGGAAATTCCTTGCCTGTTTCAGTTACAGAGGGTATGAGGTCCATGTTAGAGCTCCTGTACTTTGTAAACACTAGCATAGCTATGTGATTGCTGAAAAATAGTACTAGGAAATCACTAGATACTTGGGCACAGCCCAAGTATCTGTGGACACATAGACTGGATGTGACTTCTGAAGCCAGTCAATGCCACTCTTGACTATTGTGGTGGTCAAAGAGGTGTAGAGCATGAGGCAGTGTAGATCAGGTGTAGAGCATGGGACCTTCATATCTCTAGGGGCTGAGCACAAGACAGCTTGTATAACACAGGTAGCCAGAGACAAAGCGCAGTAGGTCTGAACCCTGGTCACTCATTAACTTACCAGGAAATGTAGGTGACTCGGTGAAATCTTAGTCCCTCTAAAGTCAAAGGGACTTTGCCTGTTTGGTAAAGAGGAAAGGGAAATGACCAAGTCACCATTCCAAGTCCAAATTAGGTATGTATCCTGAATAATAATGGGCATTCTCTTTCAGCGTAATGATGTTGGAGTGATGTTGCAGTTGCAATGGTCCAGGAAATATGTAAGGGCAAGGATATTTCTGAGGACAGAGAAGAGGGTGATACCTTTTATTGGACAAACTGCATGGTTACGAGAGATTTTAGATGGGCTTTCAAGGACAAAGTGCTCTTCCTCAGGCCTGAAAAAGAGGTAGATGCAGCCCGAGCGTCTGAATTGTTTACTGCCAAGATAAAAAATGCCCTTTATACCCAAAAGCAATTCAGAGTTTTAATCTGCTCCTTAAATGTTTTCATCCTGGTACCTAAAGAGAAAACACAGTGGGTAGCAATTTTAAGTCTTTCAAAGATGGCACAACAGTGCTTCCCCCAACTAAGGCAATCCACTGTGATTTCCTAATCATCTCAACCCACTTCAGGTTATTAAGCAATCATTTTAACAGGAAATTCAAATGAACTCAGGATTCCAGATCTGACTGTCTCTTCCTTCAGGAACCTCCACTTCAGGCACAAATGGCTCTATAGTACTATGGACAAGTGAATCTTAGATGGTATACTTAGTTGGAAGCATTTGTCTATTTCTTCTTCTTGCCTACTTGTATCCTCCTTTCTTCATTCTGCTTCAGGGGCCCTTCTCCCAAGGTCCTTTTAACCCTTTTAATGGTGATAAGTGAAATAGCCATCAGTATTGGAAAAGAGGGTTCTTCTATGGTTATTTTATAATCTTGGAAGTCGACAGAAAGCAGGGTAGTTTGGCACCTTACAGACTAACTCATTCAGAAGCATAAGTAGTCGTAGATGACAGCTTCCTTCATCGAACACTATGAATAGACTTGCTGAGAGTGGGGACATGCTGCTGAATAGGGAAGGGAAGGGGAGGGGGAGTGATTCTTATCTGAATCAGGAACTTAAAAAAAAAAAAGTCCCCGGCTGTTGTTCCCATAATCTGAAAGGAGGACACAACTGTGCCACTGCTTCCACTCTGGATTTCTTCCTGCATGATTCACAAGATAAATCCAGAGATTTCATAGGATCATAAAAATAGGAACCCACCGTGTCAAAGCATTCTAACCTGGTGTGGTCTTTCTGAGTTCTTTGCAACAAAACAATTTTTCTATTATTTTTCTATAGTAAAAAAAGAGTGAAAGCTAAGAACAGGCATTTTCTGAGGGATGCTTTGAGTCTAAAAAGGTTGGGAAACACAGATATAGACAATTGCTGGAAGGAGAAAGAGCCATTACTGACCTTACAGTAAATGGGACTTTAAGATGTGTTGTCCACATGCACAATCTGCTCTCTGTCTCTTCTTCCTGGGAGAATGCCTGGGATTCTGTAGCTGAAAGGAAACTGAGTCATGTAGTAGGCATGTTTTATGAGCTTGGGGCACATAAGCACCCACAGTGGGATGTGCAGGTGGAAAGGGATCTCAAAGAGTGCCAGTTAAGGCAAGGGAAGTAACTTCTCTATCATTTCTAATTTGAAATGCATTCTAATTAAGATTTTGTGGGTACAGGAAGAGGTCACATTTGAGGAAATGATTCTGTAAACTCTGTACAATCTAAGTAGATTTCCTGTTTTCAGATTTAGACTCTGCCTTGTTCAGGTGCACTGGAAGCATACATATTACACACAAGATTCATATGTTCAAACACCAAAAACGTTCATGTGCCACTTACAATCCCAGGATAGTTTTAGGAATTGTCTACCTTGCATAGGTTCAAAAAGGAGACAGGCATTAAGAAATTGATTGAACTGTTGGATTGCATTCTGTGCAAATTTAATTTTTGGTGGGGATTGTTTAAATGCATCAAGTTAGTGTAAAACAATTTGAGGAACACATGCTAACCTGTTTGTCTGTTTGTACAGCGTTTGCAATGGTGCCAGAACTAAAAAATGTAAGAATTAATTCAGTTAACTTTCATAGCAAGTTACAATGGGATCCACCTACTTTTCACAAAGGAAATATAACATATACAGTCCAACATAAAAGGTAGGCCTGTTAGCTTTGTTCATTTATTCTTGAAAGATTTCTCAGATAACCCTACAATGTGCAGCTTTGTGTTCTTGTGACTTTTATCAGAAGAAGCTTCCTTTCTGTTGGCTTTTAGATACTGCTTTTTTAGGCATTTCAGTTGTTCTTACTCCAAGCCAGTAAAACATTGTAATATTAACAATGATCAATTGCTTACATATAAATTTACTTTCTCTGTCATGGGAGTCTACTTCAGCACAAATCGTATACTGCTGAAATTTTCTACCTTTTTCCAGACTCTCCTGGAGGTAAGAGGTCCCTCTTTGTTTTCCCCCTTGCATTCTGTGTGTGTTGATGCCCTCTGCAGATATGGTTTATGAATTCCAGTAAGATTACTCTTTATTTAGTTTCATCTGTCCTCAATGACCAAGGTTTTATCAGCAGCATTTTGTAAGATCTTCTTTCATCAGGGCATGTTCCCCTCCTCCAGACTGGGTGCCTGCTGGGATGGAGAGGGTTTTATGAGAAGCACAGAGTGAAGTGTGAGATTTCCCTAATTCAGCAGTAGAAAAAGGAGGACATTAGGCAGGGAAAATACCAGATTGCAAGGTATCTTTGCTGAGGAGAAGCCTCCAAACTAATGATGTAGAACAGGGCTGCCCCACTTCTGAGCAGCCAAGGGCCATACACTGCACAGCTCTTGGGCCTTGGCTGCACACTGTATGGGACATATGTCATCTAGGCTCCTCAGGACCCCAGCACATGACCAGCACAGCTCCTCTGACATTTGGAGAGTGCAAGCCCCTATTCCGCCTGCTGGACTCCACTGGCAGCAGACTAAACAGGCCATCTCCCAGTGTGCTGCTCTGCCCCACCACTGCAGCAACAGGAGCAATGGGGGAAGTGGCAGCTGGACAAGAATCCACAAACTACGTGTTAATCCCTCACAGGCTAGGGGCTGCCCACAAGCCACCAGCTGACACACAACACTTAGAGGGAGGGAGCTATTAGGGCCGTAGGAGACACCAAGACTTCTCTTGGGGTGAGCTCTTATTTCGAGCTGTACAACTGGGTGTGCCCTAAGGAGGAAATTAAGGGAACATTCCTCTTCCATTTAATTCCTAGGCTTCAAATGACAGAGAAGGAAATAGCAAGGGAATAGTTGATCTGTATTTGGCAGAGCATAGGTATTAGACTGACTCAGGCTATGGTTTGAGGCATTCTGTTTTGCTGAATTGTGTTTTGCTGGCACCATGGTAAAAAGCAGTAAGACACTTTCTGAATGGGAACTTTAGTTTCTACATTTATTCCAAAGCAATAATAAACGATTTTAATAGAAGTCCATATTAATAGAAGGATGGAAAGTAACACAAGCTTGTGTATATTTACTGCAAATCATTGTTCGCCTATTATTCAGCTAATAATTTTTGCCTCTTAGTCACAACTATTCTTGTTAATAAATTAACATTGCTATTTACTTCACTGTTATGAAGGATATTTTCTAATTTCTAAACCATAATTCATATGCAATTCTTTTGTCTTCTGTCCCTAGCTTCTACAAGAACATATTTGAAAACTTGTGCACAAGCATTGATACTACAGAGTGTGACATCTCCTTTCTTTCCATATATGGAAACTTCACCATTCGAGTCATGGCGGAGTCAGAGAATGAACTGTTGGGCTTGGCTGACATCATCTTCAACCCAATGGAGGACAGTAAGCCTTCCCCTCCTTACTTTCCATCCCCGTTAGACATATTATGTCCACTGTTGGTGAACTCTGATAACAATCAAATAAAAATATAATTCAACTGAATTAACACATTGTTTTAAGTAAATTATGAAACATTTGTGTGCTAGTTGGAATAAATTTTTGGTGGAGAGAAATGGCCACCAAAACACAGTAGAAAGGCAGGATAGATTTGTACCTTAGACTAACTAAATCAGAGACACATAGCATAAGATTTCATGAGGCCAATGATTTCACTTCATCAGAAGCTGTGATTTTGTTACTTTATAAGGTACAAATCTCCCATGCCTTCTGCCTGACTTTAAACCAGTGGTGCGCAACCATTTTTTCCTGGCATGGGTAGTGCCTGCTCCTCCATGGGTTGGATCCAGCCAGTGGCCCTGATCCAGCAATGGAACCAGCACTACAGGCCCCATCCAGCCATGCGAAGAAGGTAGGGGACCAGCTGACTCGGATTCAGTCATGCAGGAGAAGCGGACCTGGCCTTGCCCCAATCTAGCCGCATGGCGAAAAGGAGTGTGGCGCAGCCCCACTTCAGTTCTAGACTGGCTGTGTGGGAAGGAAGCATGGGGGTTCAGCAGTGAGGGAGGCTGGTCATTTTAATCCCCTGCTGCCAAACTTCCTAATCCACAGGGAGCCCCACAGGCCAGATGTAATAGCTCTGTGGGCCTCATTTGGCGCACAGGCTGGTTGGGTTGAGTGCCCTACTTTTACATAGTTAACTACCTCTCTCTGCTCAGGGATGACAAAACATGGTAAGACTACTATCTAGCTCAGGATTGACTCCATTCTTTTACCTTGGTACCAGTTTTGAGATATTTTTAACCAGGATGCTTTTTTCCCCTGAACAAATACAACATAAAGACCAGAGGAAGAGGACTTTCCTCCAAAGATTCCTTCTTAAGAGATTAAAGATTAAATCAGATCAGTTACTTATTGTTGTCAGGCAAAAAAACTAATACAGAAAAGCATCAATAACTTTCGGGGAGAGTGAAACTTTTTTTTTAAATAATTTTGAATGTACACTGTCTTCACTAATTAAGTGAGCTTTGCACTTTCATATGAAGCATGGTGTGAATCATGGCATCGACAGATGATGACAGAGCACAATTCAGTGCAATGACAGAGATATTGGTCTATCTGTCAACATAGTCTGGAGGGGAGAGATCTTGTCAATAAATCTCTTTCACTTTGTGCATCCTTACTCGTATTCCATCCATTAGCAAGTATCAGTTATTCTAGACCAAGGAGCTGTTCCTCTGCATAGCTGCCAGCGAAAAAACACCTCCTTAATTTCTCTGGTCTTAGAGGCAGTTCTGAGTTTTTCATTCTTCTCTGATTTGGCTTGCTTTCACGTATTTACTTAGTCAGAGTGTAAAGGCCCTGCTACATGTTCAGATTAAATCTGGACAGAAACCAGCTTGTTACACCAGAATTGTTACACATTTTCAAGTACTAACTTTGTAGCTGATTGGCTCACATTTTAGCTCAACAGTCATT
Organism: Caiman crocodilus; assembly: GCA_030014935.1. NCBI lineage: Eukaryota > Metazoa > Chordata > Crocodylia > Alligatoridae > Caiman > Caiman crocodilus. The sequence goes on from JAGPOW010003316.1 coordinate 35,620,370, forward strand.
TTTATGATGTGATAATTATGCATCTTGTAAACTGGCTGACGAGCTGATATGCCACTAGCATCAGCGCATGTGCCCGGACTGTTGATGCTGCTGATGAAACCAAGGAGGAATTCTATGCCAACCTTGACCACGTCCTTTCTGACATTCTGGAGGGAAATGGACTTATTCTTTTTGGCAGTTTCAGTGTTAGTCAGAAGGGACTGGGGCAACCTGTGCCACACTTCCACTGGGCCCGGCCAGCATGCACAGCTTCCCAACAGCTACTGCTGCCCAGGTACTGCTTGGCTTCCTCTGCCTCTAGCAGCTCCTCCTCCTGCCCCTGCTGTGCTGCTCTGAGCAGCAGTTAGCATGGAGAAGGGTGGTGGGTGGGGCCCACAGTGCTCCACATGGGGCCGAACCCTGCCCGCTGTCACCTGGACACTTACCACAAGACACTTACTGGTGGACCACACTGAAAGGGGGAGGTGGGACCAATTCGGGAACGAGCCAAAGCAGCATGCTCACGGACCAAAGCGGTTTGCTCACAGACCACTACTCCTTAGAGGGAATATTGATCCATGGTATGTTCATCTTTTTCAATACCACCAAAGCCATCTACAGTCCGAACACTTGGGGATGAACCCCCTTGAACCAAAGAATGGAGGAGTCCTAATCAAGGAAAGGGAAGCCATCAACACCAGTTGGAAGGAGCATTTTGAAAACCGTCTTATTCAAAACTCTGTTGTTGACAAGGGTGTTCTCAACTCCATTGTGCAGCATCCAATAAGAGACAATCCCAGAATCCCTCCAACCCTTACAAGGTGAGGAAAGCCAGCCAGCAGATGAGGAGCAACAAGGCATCTGGGACTGATGGAATCCCCACCAAAATCTTGAAGCAGGGGGAAGAAGAGCTCCTATCACATCTCCATTCCCTTATCTTAAGGATTTGAAATGATGGGGAAATCCCAGATGACCTCAGGGATGCCATGGTTGTAGGAATCTTCAAGAAAGGAGACAAGTCTGACTGTGGAAACTAGAGAAGGATCACCTCATGAAAACCCTCCTGAACATTCTCCTTTCACTTGCTGAAGAGCTCCTGGAATCTCATTGTGGTTTTAGGGCATGAATAGGTACAACTGACATGACCTTTGCAGCTCACCAACTGCAAGAAAAATACTAGGGACAACATAAACCTCTCTATATGTCCTTGTTGACCTCATGAAACCTGTAGTCCTTTTTGACCTCACAGCACTTCTTAGTTCAACTCTTGTCAACTAAGAAGTGCTGTGGAGGATCCTTCTGAAGTACGGATAGTGATGAATTTTGGTCCGCATTCTTTGCCTGTTCCATGGCAGTATGCAAGCAGTGGTTCTCACCTTTATCATAGATCCACTTCAGGTTAATACGGGAGGTAAGCAAGACTGCATCATCACTCCCACGCTCTTCTCAACATTCCTTACTGGGGTACTACATCTGACTGCTAATAAGCTTCCAGTTGGAGTGGAGCTAAACTTCCGGATGGACGGTAAGCTATTTAATCTCAGCCAACTCCAAGGCCACCCCAACCTCAGTCATTAAGCTTCAGTACACTGACGATGCTGTAGTCCATGCTCACTTGGAAATAGGCTTTCAGGCAGTCATCAACTTTATTGAGGCATGCAAGAAAATGGGACTGACGCTTAACATTCAGAAGACTAAGGTCCTCCATCAACAAGTTCTTAATGAGCAGTCCCCAACTCCAGTAATTCAGATACATGGTGATACTCTGGAGAACATTGAGTATTTCCTGTACCTTAGAAGCCATATCTCGCAGAAGGCTGACATCAACAAAGAAATCAACATTGCCCTAAATGTGCAAGTGCAGCCTTTGGACACCTGAGGAAACGGGTGTTCTAAGATCCCAACATCAGATCCGAAACCGAGCTCATGGCTTATCAAGCAGTTGTGATCCCCACTTTATCATACAGAGCCAAGACATGGACACCATACAGGAGACACAATAGGTCATTGAAGAAATACCATCAACACCGCCTACAGAAGATCCTTCGAATCCAGTTGGGGGATAGATGCATCAACATTAGCATCCTCTCACAAGCAAATACCACAAGCATTAAGGCAGTGATCTGACATCATCTTTGCTGAGCTGGCCACGCCATCCAGGTATCTGACTCCGGACTCCCAAAGCAAGTTTTATGCTCCCAGCTCAATCAAGGCATACACTCAAGAGGAGGGCAGAGAAAACATTTCGTGGACATCCTCAAAGCCAAATGCAACATTGATGTCAACTCGTGGGAGACTATCATCCAGGACTTCCCCAAATGGAGGAAGAGTCTGCTGCAAGGATCTCAGTACTTTGACACTTTACAATGACAACAGGAGATGGAAAAGTGGAAGTGGCAAAAACAGTGTGTCGTGGACCAAATCAAGGATCTAGAGCCACTCACCCTACACAGAAACACATGCCTGAGTTGCAACAGAGTCTGTCAGCCCCAGATCAGCCTCATCAGCCATCTTTGAATGGATAAGACATGAATAAGACAATTATGGAAGACAATCATCATGGACTGGGAAGGATTGCCAAAGAAATATAGTTGATTCACTCTCTTTGTAGCTCAATAATCATTTTTATGCTGTGATAATTACTTTGCACATGTGGCTGGTCTAAATTTATTATGTAGTTAACCAGTTAATTGTGTGGTAATTACTTTGCATTTTTGGCCTGTCTTACTTTGCACATGTGACCAATCTAAATCTACTGCATGATTAACTAGTCAATTTTGTAACTTTTGTAACATGTAGCAGGGGTCTAAGTTTACAACTTCCAGGTGTCGTTCTCCAGTGCATTTCTGATTTTTTTAGGGTCATGTTGACATAATTTTTCTATATTAAATTCCAAACATGCAGATTTTTCTCTTCCTTCAGTTCACCTGCACATCTCTTTGTAATTCTCTCCCATGGCCATGCTAACTCTTGAAGTACTTAAAAAGCCAATAATGAAGTTAAAAAATTCATAGAAAAAAAATCGCATTGCGAGACAAAAACATCTGGCCAGTTACCCTGAGAAACTCTGAAAATGAATACTGATGTTAGGGGAAAGTTTAGCTGTGTACATAATTGCAAAGCTAATAGATGAGATAGTTGGGCAGCAGGAAAGAAAACACTAGAGAATCAGGAAATGTCTTTTTTCCAATACTTAAATTCAAGCAGCTTTAAACAGGCTAGAACAAGCAACTGAACTATAATGAAAATATTTAATAAATTCTATAGGAGTGTAGTCAAGCCAATAAAAACACTAGCACTTATTGTGCACCTCCACATCCTGGAATGAGCCTGCAAATGATTGATAAGAGTTATATAAAGGATTTTGTTGGGAAAAGGACTTTGATGTACATTTGAAGGAAAGAGTTTGCTTGTAACCAAGACTGACCTGCCAAAATCAGCTTACATTTGAACTGATACATCCCTGTATAAAACTATTTGACATGGAAGACCTCTGAGCACTGCAGAATCCTTTTGTAGATACAGCCCCAAGATTTTTACCACTGTGTCATCTACACTGAGCAAAACTAAACGGTACAGCAGTCTCATCTATTCTACAGCTTCCATCACTGCTACCATCAGCAGAGCAGCAGTTGTTAGGGAATTACAAACCCTAAAGGGGTAGGTGAACCCTAAGAGTATCAGAGTCACTAAGGCCTCCTCTGCAATGTGAAATGTTTTTCAAAGCACTGCATCTATTTAAAACCGTCTGGAGCCATAGCGTAGGCAAGGATCCAGCAGCCAGAACTTTTGGGCATCTTTCCATGTGCTGTGAGGTGTGTGTGAGGGGAACGTTTTAATTAGACTGGCTCTCAGGAGTCACTCTAATTAAAGTGCCTGCAGCATCTCGTGTATTCACCATCCGCACTTAAAAATGATGGCAGGGTTTAGTTAAAGCACCCCCCCACTGCTATTTTGAAGCACAGAGACACTGAATACATGTGACACTGACGCTGCTGGAGTGTATTGATTAGCACACTCCAACAGACTCAATTAATTAAGTCTGTTCCAATGGTGTGCTAATTAGCATGCGCCAGAGCATTTCAGGAAAAGTGCAGAGCCTTGTATTCTTTAATCTCTTTCTTACCAAATGTCTTATGCTGTTACTTTAGTTCTAGCATAGCTTTACTTAAGGAAGCAATAATAGGAATGCTGCTATAGTTTGGCCTTGGCTTCTTTACAACCTGAGAAATTATTTATATGAGAAGCTGGTAGAAGCACTGGCTAGTGGTATACAATAGTGCTATTAATACTAGCTAGTTCATTATAAGCGCAGTCTAGTTGAGGAATAAATACTCACTAAAAGAGTTTACATAGTGGCACAGCATATAGTCAAAATAGCCAGTTTCAAAATGTAGAATTTTAATAGTATTTGACATAAAAATAATAATTAAGCAATTCAAATGATAGTTTCTATAAGCCATCATAACAATGAGGACAACTGACACGCTTTACCAGAAAGCATCCTTAGAAAAGTTGGATGTCACAAAGGGTTTAGTTAGAAGAGGAAACACTGTCAATAAATAGACTAATATTGTAGAAATACGTGTTTTAATATTGTCATGACTCCTGATGCTGACGGCATCAGGCTGCATAAATGTCGGCTGACTTCAGTGAATGGAGGATGCACAGGAAGCACACATGTCTTTTATATTAAAGCAAAAGGAAATTTGCTTTATGACAGATCTAGACATGAAGACTTTATTTATCCCTGATTATTTGAGAGAAAATAATTTTCTTCAAATCTGTAGTAATGATTACATATAGTGCTGTAGGATATGTAAAAATGTCAGAATAGTGTACGTGATGAATTCCCTTTTTTTTGTCCTTTTCGTCCCCTCTCCTCTTATATTTAGCAATCATTGGACCACCTGCTGTAAAAGTGAAATCTGAATCTGGATACTTGACTGTAGATTTCACAGGCCCTGCTTCTGAAAAGAGTCATGAAAACTGGACCGTACAACAGTATTATGGCCCTTCGTTTTACAGGGTGCAATACTGGAAGAAAGGCAGTACCCAAAAGGTAATATTTATAAATATCATATTTATATATAAACCAGTAGCAGTAATTTTTATTTTGCCTTTTTAAGTACAGTGCTGTTGATGGTGTTCTGAAATATAGCATTGCTGCAGCATTATAACAAAAATAACATCTCTAAATATTGTGGAATCTGTAACTTCTTATTGTCACAACTTCCATTCACTAGCAAACTGGCAAGGAGAATGAGTAATTAAAACTACAAAATCTGTTTGACAACTTTTATTTTAACTTGAAACTTTTAACTTTCAGGAATTAGCCTTTTTTTAAATTTAATAGTATGAATACTAATGCTGAAAATCAGGCCATTAGATGTAATGTCAGTTGTAAACTAGTAATCGAGCTTGTCAATCACTGGAACTATGCCTCTGAAGTTTTTTGTTTTCTTTTGTTATATTAGGTGATAACTGTGAATTCTACATATAACTCAGCATCATTATTAGACTTGGACCCTTGGACAGTATATTGTCTTCAGGTTCAAGCAGTTGTCCCTGAATGGAATAAAGCAGGAGAATTTAGTCAAGTGTTGTGTGAGAAGACAACTGAAAATGGTAGTATCTGTTGTATCAGTACATAATAAACATCCTAAGCAGATATGAAACGTTAGTATTCTGTTACAGCGTCTGCTTCTTGAACTGTTTTGTTGCAGACTTATATTGTTTGGAGTAACATTTATAAAATAGGATAGAGTTCTACTGTGCTTGCTTTTCCTTTCATCACATTTACAATCATTTGTTATGTTAAGCCAGGCAAGAAGATCCATTTTGTTAATGTTTTCAAGCAGGCTATAAGTGACTGCTTTGTTTATATGTATATATCTTTTCTGAGACTGTAGCAGTAAACATCCATCATCTGGAGTTATCCAGTTTACCATCTGCCATGCCTAAGCAAGACTTTGGCAGACAAGGTTCTTTGGGTAAATCCAGTATCTTTTATTAGACCAACTAAAGCAAGACTTCAGTCTTTAAAGTTTTGTAGCTGTAACCTCGCAATGTATATTCGGATAGTTGTCCAAATTCCAGCCATGCCATCTTGAAAGCTACCTATGACATGGCCATAGCCACTGTCACAGATCCGCACACTTGTCTGAACAGGGAACATTGTATTTCTGTTTAGAAAGGAAGACTGTACCCCTAGACTGATTAATAAACAGGTGTGAAGCAACTGTAGGTTGCTTTAAAATAGAAGTGTCAAACTCACCCAGGCCCTTAGTCTGGATTCAGTTGTGGCAGCAGCAGGGAGTCATGAGGTTAGCACAGCCATCAATCACTTCCTCCCTGACACACTACTGCTGGCATGCATCCCTAACGGGGCTCCATACCCCAGATTTTCCTGGTGGGTCCCACCCCTGAATTCCTAGCCCCTTCAGAAGCCTAATGACGTGGCTCCATGGGCTGGATCTAGCCTACAGACCCTATTTTTAACACCCTGCTTTAAAACATTTAGTGAAATCTTGATCAGTCTTTAGTTCTGTCACATTTTGTGAAGTCCCAATGCGTGAAATGAGTCTCTTAAAGATTTGCATAATCCAGAAGTTTAGGAATTTATAATCACTGCTACTTCCCAATTAGTTGCCATTTTAACCAGTATCCCTTTAGAAAGAAACAGAAGTATGTGATCCTGTAGTCATATTTAGCATTGATATTAAAACATAGTGTTTCAGTCTGAAAGACTGAACCTCCCTAGAAGTGCCCTGGAATATGTGTACAAATCTTCATTTGTGATCACTCTATTTTTCCCCTAAGAATTCACTGTTTTGCTTGCTTTAAATATGTCAGTACAATGGTTGTAGGCCAGAGGCGGATAAAATCCAGCCTGCGGGCCACATCCGGCCCACCAGGCCATTCTATCCGGCCTGTGGAGCCCCTAAAAATATAGTAAATGAATATTCATTTGCCCCGGCTCGCTGTCAAAGGTGGCTGGAGCAGGGACAGTAGTACCCAGTGGGAGCCCTCAGCAGGCTTGAGCAGCCCAGCATCACCCACCCCCAGTCAGTTCCCTGCTTTCCTGCCCCCACCCTGCTCCAGCTCCTGGCTGCATCCCCGAACCCTGGAGCATGGGACCACACTGGTAGGGGTGTGTATGTATGTATGTGCATGCATGTCTGCAGGCACAGGGGCAGCATGTGTGTCTGCAGCCACAGGGGCAGAGTGTGTATATGTGTTCATAGGGTGAGTTTCACACACACACACACCTCCATACACAGGCACCTATGCCTTCCCACGCACTGCCATACACAAACCCCAGCCACCCTCTCCCCATACCCACACACCCACAGCCCCCACAAACCTATATCTGCCCCCCACAATATACAAGAATAAGACTTCATTAGAAGCTATTGTGCAGTCACCACTGTGTACACTACGCAAACACATGTAAATCAGGACAAAAATATTTTTTGAAATCAAATTAATGAATGTTGTAGATGATCACCTTTGAGCATTTAACTTGGTATTTTTCTGGTTCTGAGATGGCAAAACCCCTTGCTGAAAGGAGTACTTCTGGGGACAATGGGAGTGACTTCTGGTGACAAAGTTCAGGGATTAGGGAGTGGGACTTCTGGTCACAAGATGCTAACCAGGGGGCAGGGCACCTGTCAAGGGGTGGGGCTACCCATGTGGCCCTTGACAGCTTGCCAAAACTTAGCAAGTGGTCCTCTACCTGAAATAATTGCCTGCCCCTGGTGTAGGCTCACTCTAGGACAGGGGCGGGCAATTATTTTGGGCTGAGGGCAATTTACCCAGTTTTGGCAGGCTGTTGAGGGCTGCATGGGTAGCCCTGCTTCTTGACAGGTACCCCACCCCCTGGTCACCATCTTGGGACCAATGTCTCAATGTCTCAGGGCCAGCACCAATGGGGCCCATAGTGGGACGCAGGCTGGCAGGGGTCTGTGGAGCTGGGTTGGGCTGCACCAGCAGGGAGAAGGGGGAGCTGGCCCGGCTTCAAAGAGCCCCTGCCAGCTGGAACCCTGTACTCCTGCTGCCCTGCTCTGGGCCCCGCTGGTGCTGGCCCTGGGACACCAGTGTGTGCCCCGTGCACCTGCTCACTCCCTGTGCCTCCCAGCCCCACAGTACAGGCAGAGGGCAGCGTGCAGCCTTGAACCCCTCCTCCGTGGCAGGGAAGGAGCTGGTGCTGAGCATGGGGGAAAAGCAGCCCCTCCCCCGCACCATGGTTGGTGCTCCCTGCTGCAGCTGCTCACAGCCTGTGCAGGGTGGTCCTGAGCAGGTACAGGCAGCCCCATACAGGCTGCAAGTGGCTGCAGCATGGGGCACTACACACAGGGCAGGCGAGGAGCTGCTTTTCCCTGGCTTAGCACCAGCTTGTAACCCACCCCCACAGCCAACCTGGGCCCTCCGCTGGCTTTGGGCTCACCCATCAGGGCTGTACTGTGGCGGTGGCAGCTGCAGCCCCCCTCCGCCCCCCCACTTGGCGCGCCAGAAAGTGTATGCCACTGCCGCCTCTGGGCTGCCCAGTGCGCAAGCTCCAGGCGGGCAGCAGCAGCAAACGCTGCTCGGCACAGGCTGCGAGCGGATGCAGCGGGGAGTGCCGGCCATGGGGTTGGGGAGGAGCTGCTTTTCCCCAGGCTCCTTCCCTGCCCACAGTCCTCCCCAGCCCTTCCCCCACACCCCTACCTGAGTTTTCAGTGCGGTGCAGCCACTGGTCTGAGGCCAGAAGCCCTGGGAGGGGCTTCCAGCTTGTGGGGGCGAGGCCAGGCAGGCCCTGCTGTTGTAGGAGCCCAGTGGGCTTCACCTGGGTCCTACTGCCCCTGGTTCTTGTCATTTTTTACAGGAACCAAAGACAGATGCATATTAATTGTCTAAATTTTTTAGGGGCCCTGCAGGCCAGATAAAATGGCCTCACGGGCTGTATCTTGCCCACCCATGCTCTAGGAAGTAAGAGCCTTCTGACTTGATTCAAAGAAAAACTTTCAAAATGGAGACTTTTCCCATTTGGGAACAAAATACTTTATTTCTTCATGCACCAAAGGTGTTGTAAATATGACAAAATGAAGGTTAGAAATATCCTTTACTCAGTAATTAGCATGAAATTTTGAAAGTTGTATATTCAAAACCGAATTATCAAGTATTGAAGAATTTATGTTCCTGTCTCTTGCAGGTATAACACCAGTGTGGGTGGTTGTTGCTGTTCTTCTGATATCCATGTTGGTTGTTCTAGTATCTGTTCCTGCTTGTTTCTTTTCCTTTTTATGTATATATCAACAGACCAGATACATCTTCTATCCTTCTTATTCTTTCCCACAACATTTGAAAGAGGTTTGTCCGTTGTCATTCTATATAAAATAATAAATATCAAAAATGAGCTTTTCAGGAGTCTTTTGCCTGTCAAAGACACCAGAAAGCTTTGCAGGTTTTCTGCTTAACTTAATGAACTTTCTCACTCTTACTTATGTACCTGGACTATTAGTTAAGTGTTAAGCCTAATGGATGATATTGGTATATGTAATCCTGGAAGTTATTAGGCACACAAACTAAAAGAATACAAGTCTATTATACATGTTGCAAAATAATAGATGAGTCTTAGCTGTTGTCAGGCAATTTTAGCTCACTTGTGACAAACTGCTTGTGGGCATGGTTGACACTCCAAAACAGCAAACATTTACAGTAATAATGAGTGTATTCTGCTGCTAAAGACTTTGAACTAAATAGACCAGCAATTTAATTGGTTTGTGTAGTGATTCGGTTGGATGTAAATGGTCAGTTCAATCTTCCTTATCTAGTATGTCCTGAGCAAACTGCTATATAGGCATCATCCAGGTGTTTGGTAGTCTATTAGACATTGGGCATGTTACATTTGTAGCACTATGAGTGTTACAAAAAGTGAGTGTCCACACCTGCAAACCACCTGTGGAAATGGTGAACCACTACAAAAATTCTACTCTTTCAAAACGGATCTTTGTAGTGCCGTGTTTTATAGCACTACATGGAACATGTGGACAGTTGCATGTAGTGCTACAGAGTCTCCCAGACCACTTGCACCCAAGGGGAAGAGAAGGAGAATGACTGCCTCCCTGACACTCGCCCAGCCACAGCAAGTTATCACAGAACCCTGCTGGGACCCTGCTGCCACCACCATAAGATGAGTGCTTGACCACTAATGCCCTGGGAGTAGTTGGTAAGGGCTGTGGACCAGGAAAGCAGCTTTTTTCATGAACCCAGAGGTGACTGGTGGCGGAAGGAGGTGGTTAGGAAGTTGCTGTCCTTGCCCTGCTCACTTCCACCTCTGCTCACTTCCACCTCCACACCATCCAAGCAGGTGGCAGGGCAGGAGGAAGGAGGGTTGTCTTTGGCAGATGCCATTCCAGGTGACAGCTGCCAACTGATCACTGATATTTTGCAGCAGGGAGATGGCAGGATGCCAGTGATCCAGCTCACTGATAGGTTTCCTGGGGCCAAGGGGAGGAAAGGAGTAACTTCCCCTCCCTTTTCCCATTTCTTCCGGGCTAGAGAGTGTGCTTTTGAGTCCAATATAATGCTCTAACTAGGGGACTGTGCATGTTCACATGCTCCAACTGCGCTTTGTCTTTTCTAGTGTTACAAAGTGTCTCTGTACTTTGTAGCCCTACAAATGGACACGTATTCAAGGCCTTTGCACATGCAGCTATGGTGTAATGTGTAAAACAAATTGTATGTGTTTGGCTTAGGAAACGGATGTTTTTGTTTTGTGTTCTGCCCATGACTAATGAAATTAAAGTGAAGACTGTTAAACAGAGTACAAAATAGAAGCTATGTCTGATAGATTTAAATTTTATCCCAAATATGTCCTTTAGTGGTTAGTTTGGTATTATAGCCAAGGAAAAATCAAAGTCTCTCCCTACTAGAACAGAGAAATATGTACATTTAATACTTAACTAAGACTGGTTTAAAAGAGTTTGTGATCATATGTCTTCTTCATTTTCTGCTCAGGAAAAATATATTCAGCCCTTTTTGGACCAGTGTTTCAAAAGCAGATTCCCCTGGCATATGTTTTTCAATGTGAAGGCAGGGTTCCATCCCTTGGCAGACTGAAAATGCTCACGCTCAGTGCAATCACTGTGTATAGAACCTATATAAATAGTTAGGAGAAATACCTGAATCCCATTTTAGGTGATCTTTTCTCTCCTCAATACATATACAATGTCACACAAAATCAAAGGACGTTATCTAAACATGGAGAGAAGACCCATTAGATGTTTGATATTCTTTCCTACAGAATTCTAGCATAACAAGAAGCATTCTAATATTGGGAGAATGTAGGGTGGTATCATGCAACCCCATTTTTTAAAAAATTGTTCCCAGTTCAAGGAGCAAATAATGCTGCTACCACTCCCTTGCCACCAAATTTCTAGACCTGTGGTGGCGTCATGTGGGCTGGATGACATGGCTCTATGGGCCAAACACAGCCCACAAGTTGGAGGTCTGAGTAGTGCTCAAGAAGGTATTTATTCTAAAAAACTGATCAAGGAACAGTTGGAGAGGCCAATAAAGCAAGATAAGTAAAAGTCAAATGAACTCATGCTTGAAAATCCAGCAACACTCCTTATAGGGACAAAAACTTGCTTTTTCTTAACCTTCAGTGTCATTTTTTAATTCTCACAAATGTGAAAAACAGCATAAAGGAAGCTCTTTCATGGAATTCCTTGCTAATCCCAATACGGTAAAAGCCTGTTAGCTGGCATGCTCTGGGAATGGGGGATGTCGGTTAATCAAATATTCAAATATTCCAGTTAATCAAATGTGCAGCATCTGGTGCACTCCCCAGTGTCAGTGTGCCAGGGGATGGGGAGAAAGGCCCTGCACAGGCTGCTCTTTTCCATGCAGGCTGCTTTGCCCTGGGCTGTGGGCCAAAAAAGTGGCAAAGAAACACAGCTTGCAGTGGTGAAACTGGAAGTCCCCCGAAAGTGGTACTTCTGGTTTTGCTTTTGCCACGTCATTCGGATGCCAGTTAATAGTTTTCTGGCTAATAAAGTGCCAGCTAACACAGCTTTTAGTGTAATTTAGAATGGTAACTAGTATTTTTTTAACAAATGACTTCCTTTGCAAAATAATTTTGATCTAGGTCATCTTACAAGCAGTAATAATTATTTTATACTCCTTAGTATTGAAATACTATTTTGTAAGTGCGTTAGACTTTCCGTGGTTTCTGGGGTGAGCATTTTGAGCACCAGTCACAAGATTAAAAAGGATCTGATTAGGCTATGTTGAAGGCCTGATTATATGATACATGTTGAATAACATGTTAAAGTAAATGTGTTCAAATGATACATCTAAAGTAGTTGCAGGAAGTGACCAGCCCTTGATCTTTCAAACCATAGTAAGCATCTGTCTGTCTCACAAGACAATAGATTTACCATAGAGTTCAAGAAAACCAATTGATGCTTGGAACATGTGGGAGGGGTAGGTGTAGCTTGGTTCTTATTTCTTGCTTCTTATTTTTGCTGCAGTTTTTGAGCAAGCCTTCCTACAGTTCACAGTTTTGTGCACCACAATCTCCAGAAGAGGATCACTCTTATGACAAGTTAACTGTCATTTCAGAAGAATCTGAGAACTGCAGTGGAAAGATTGAGAATCAGTCTAGCAACACAAAAGAGCAGGTTCAGAGCTCCCACCAAGAGATTTCTGATTCAGAAGTTCCAGATTTGAAAGAAGATCAAGTACAAACCTCATACCTCATTCAGCCAGTTAACTAAATAGGCTGTTTATTATGAGTTTGTATTAAATAAATATGCAGCAATAAGCACTCAGTGAAATTTCATATTTAAAATTTGTGAAGCGCCTTTTATCAGAATTGTACTTATTGTTCAATTTTTAAAACCTGGATTATAATAATGGTGCATAATTTTTAGCCACTAATTTGAATGGCTTATTTTAAAAATGTAGCATTCATTATATAGCACCATAATGTGGTATTGCTTACAAAGCAATATTAATCATCTGCTAAATATCAATTATTTTAATTTTGAGATATTATTTATTTTTAAAGTTACATTGGATTGTGAACTGTAAATGATTATTTTTAGAAAAAGTTGCTTTTTTTCAAGAATACTTTCATATTTTACTGTTTTTTATATAAGAACTTTTGTATTTTCTTTCAGTGGTTTGCTTAAAATCATATTTGTAGCAAATATATTAATATTGTTATTTTCTTCAATGTGACACTAATTTATTAATTATTTTTGACTTCTTACATACCACCTTAATAAAATATTAAAAACTTGATCTGTTCTTGTATGGGAGAAGAATATTATGGGACATATAGCTGTACAGATTTTTTGATTTGCTGATTCAGATCCTTTTCTTTGAATTTTTTTTTCTTCAATAGGGCAATGGCAATTTACACCCATTGATCTGGGATTAAATATTAGATTCACAACATAAATATGCAGATCTTGGTAATTAATCTTCAGTTCAAAACTGATTAGAAGCTAGATGAGATGAACGACCAAAAAAAAGAAGATAGTGGGTTTGCACAAATTATATGGGGCATATAATGTGATCTTAGTATAGAGTAGATCAGTGCTGTCTGCCTGGCAGCCCATGGGCTACATGTGGCCCCTGAAGGGTTAAACTGTGGCCTCTGGCTTCCTGATTCAGGCACTATCCCCCCTCCATCCTGCCCATCGCTTTCCTACTGCTGCTGGGAGAGCCTTCATGCTCTGCCTTCCTCTTCCAGTTTCTGCTGCCTGCCTTCACCCCTGGGGAGTAAGGAAGCATGGCCTAGAGGACTGAGGGATGCTGTAGCTGAGGAAGCCATAGTGAGGAGATCCACAGCACTGACACAACAGGACAATGCAGTAGGATGATGCCCACACAGGATGGTCCCTCAAGAGGTCCATGGAGGGTAATCATCTCCTTTAAAGGCATGGAGGGAAAGCCTAGATTGCCATTAGATGCAAGTCAGGCTCAAGTACTACACTACAATTAGCTGACACCTACAGACAAGTTTGCAGTTGCCTCCACTATTAATGCAGCACTCAACCCTTCATGACCTGATTGAGAAAAGTTCCCTTGCTACCCCAGCTTCCTGAGAAGAGTCCTGCCACATGCTGCCCTTGGCTTTCTATCACCAGCCTTTGCTTTGAATAGACTTGAAGAGCGTGGGGGTCAGGGGGGTGGTTGCTTTGCTTTCAGGGGTTGGGGGACCTGCTGGCTGGGACTGGAGTGGAACTGCAAGTGCAGGAGGGGGGTGGGATTTCCTTTGATGGGTTTGTACAGTGACTGCCTGCCTTGTGAAACTCAAGTTACCTGTCACTGCCAGATTTTCCCCTGGAATTGGATTGGATGGGCAGTGGTGGCAGCGGCCAGGGGTGATCATGAACCACCCTCAAGTGCCACTGAGAGTGTTGGTGGTGCCTTTTTGCAGAGGGTGCACTATCATGCACAGGGGGTGCACATGCACCCACGTGCACCCCCTACGCATCACCCCTCCTGACATAGGGTCCTTAAGGACCAACAACAGCACATCTTGTGCCCCAAGGCTGCTGGGGACTTGCTCCCTGTCACCAAGTTATTCCTTTTCCTGGGCACCTCTTGCAGGGGTGCTCTGCTGCTGACTCTTCCCCCCCACCTCCATGGTTCTGTAGGTGTAGGGGGTAGTAATGGCCCTGTTGGTGGTAAGAAAGTGAAACAGCTCCTTGTAGAAGGACTTGCTTCCTTCTCACAGGCTTCATTTTAGCATCCCAGACATGTTTGTACTGCACTTTCATCCGCTTGGTAGTAGTATATAAGCTCACCGCCCTTCAATGCAAATGTGACAGGTGGGCAGGACCAGAAGCAAGCAGGGGTAGATACGGATTCTTTCACAACACCTGTAGACCCCCTCACCACAACCCCAAGACGGCTGCATAGAAAGCATTACCGTAGAAATAGTTTTGTGGAGGAGGGCAGGCCCCTAGCCCAAAGACTCCTGACCCTGTTCAGAAAGACCCTAAATAAACAAGCAAATGGAGGAGGTCCAGGCCCCCGAAACAGACATTGAGAATTTAGAAGATGGTATCTTTGTGCCAGAACCTGCATGCAAATTAGAGTTCATTGCAGAGGAGAGGTCGATAAGAGACTTGGAGCGTGATTGTAGGGGCGGGGTGGGGGGGCACTTACATTTTGATGGTAGTGGGTTCACTTCATAGCATGTGTGTGTTTGGAAGTAGCTAAAGACTGATTAAACAGCAGCTAACTAAGGCATTTATTTGAACTCCTTTGCAGTTAGATGAAGCCTTTTTAATGACTCCAGAAAACCTACTCACCAGTATACCCATCCAGATGACACCAGAAGGAAGCGTATGTTTCTGCAGAGAACAGAGACCAGATGAGGCTGAAGAGTTCAGAAGACAATTAGGCATTAAATCATCAGGGCCTGTTTCACATCAAGAACATAAAATTTTCATGCAGTCTCTTTAGCGCATTTCCTTTTATGGTATGACATATTGCTTGATGATGTGGTGAGCATGTTTGTTATTACCCTGAAATAGAATAGTTTTCTGATAGCATACTGTTAGGTTAACAATAATTTGGATTATTAAGAAGTATTAGCTTTCTTTTGTCAAGTAATCATTTTAACTGTTAAGCATTTTTCTGAGTAAAATGCAGCAAGTGGATCTGTGTCTGTGTGCTGTAAAATCAGCTACAGCAAGGAACAAGATAAGACAAAGCAGCCATTGTTCTAAGTACAGTGATTGTGTCCTTAAGTATCTACCACTGCAAGTTTTTGCTAAGGTATCATAATGTTACTGTTACTGTTAATTAACTTTTAGCTTTTAGAAAGTGCTAGTTCAGCTTAATAGAAATATGCTGTTATGAAGATTTGTGAAGCACCGCCCAACTACTGCTTTTGTTAACCCTGTAGTCTTGCCATGTTATAAAAAGTATAAAAGATCGCCCCACCCTTTGGAGGGGCCATTTTTGCCTCTTTGCTGGCTTTATGGTCGTTGCTTGAGCAAATAAACTGCAGTAAACTTTACCCGTGTTGTCTAGTCCCTATGCAGCTAGACAATGAACCCCAGGGAGTTTTCTCCCACCACAATGAGGAGACTTTTAGATAACTGCTGGCAGTGCGTTCGTGCCCTCAGGGGTCAGGAAGCATGATTATGTTACTTGGTTAGATAAAGACACAAATCAAACAGTTCAGGAACTTTGCCAGGAAATATGTCTTGAGAGCATTTCCAATGCTGTTATAGCCATTTGGTTTGCCAGGAACATTTTCAGAATGACTGAGAAACAATTACTTCAGGTTAGGGAGCTTCTAAATGCTGTGTATTCTGCAGAAAATCCTAATGCTGCTCTTCATGATTTGATCACTGAGGAAGTTAAAACTCTCATACCCAATACTGAATGCTTAATTGGTACTAGAAATTATAAAACTTTGCTTAAGAGAAGGGTTTAGTAAAAACAGTTAAAAATAGGAGTTTATATATTTTGCTGATTTTGGTGGGAGGCTGGGAGTGGAGATAGTAAAGCACATCAACAATTTTCAGCTGTGTAGATTAGCATTTGCTTTAGTGTCTTGGATCTCTAATCATATACATACAGGGTTTTTTGTAAAGATAAAACCAATGAGACTTAATGGTCACTAGAAATTATAAAAAAACCTTTCTTAGGAGTTAACAAAATAATTTAATTTTTAACACAAAGGACTTACTTATTGTATTATTTCATTTGTATTACAGAGAGCTTATCTAGTGGAAAAGCCCCATGCCATTTTACCACAGCAAGGTAAAACTTATTTTAAAATGGTGGGTTATTTGTGTCTGCATTGACATAAGTACACCAAGTTATAACAACTGTTTGTAACCATTTGTTTTCAAACAGAGCCTCTTCTAAAATAGAAAAGCAGAACAAACACATACAGTCATATTTTTATCCAGTAGCAAAAGATAATTGTTCGGTAATGAGTTTTTTAAACTTTATGTGTTTCTTGTGGGAGGAGAAGTTGTGTGTGTGTATGAATTAGCCCCCCCCCTGTGAATATAGAGGGTGGAGTTAAGCAAATTTTAAATTTGCAGTGTGTGAGGAAAGTGAATTCTCAATGCTGAGATGTAAATATTATATTTCCTAAGTGGTCGCACGCACCACTCCTGAAAAAGAACAGGGGCCAGGATGGAGACCTCTAAAAACACAATAAAAAAACCTACAGAAATGCTCAGCCTCCAGATCATAACACCCCAGGATCAGAACACCATCAGGACAGAACAGAAGGGCATGGTTCCTCAGAAGAAAACACACCACCTACTTCTGAGAAAACCATTTGTAAAAACACAAGGATTCAACACCCCCAAAACAGGTAATCTGGGCCCCATGAATAAGAAACCCAGGATTGGTTGCTCACACATTTAGAGAAAGAGTCTTTCTCCTTTTTTGAAAGATCATGATTGTTGTGAAAAAAGAGGGGGGTTGGAGTGGTGCTGGCAAGCATGTACATCTCAGAAAAAGTGTGCAGAGTGCTTTGAAAGATCATGATTGCTACTGGAGCAAAAGGGTAAATTTTACTCAGAGAGGAGGTAGTCTGTGTAACTTGGACTGCAGTCATGGCCTATATCATAAGTGGGGGAGTCAACTTGAAAATATGATGTCCAGTGAGAAAGAACAGTTCTTAAAATGATATCAGGATAACCATGATAAAACCTTTGACATGCAAAAGCAGCTGGCCTATTATTGTCAGCAGGATATAAAAATTTTGAAAGAGGTCTGCTGCCTCTACAGGAATGAGATTTTGAAAATGACATGGCAGGTAGACCAAGTGAAAATAGATGGTGAACTCCAAAACATAGAATGCTGTATAGATCCTTTCCAATACATCACGCTGGCCTCTGTCCATTACAAATTTATGTTTTTGGAACTGCAAACCATAGCGCTTCTCCAGACAATGATCACAGACAGAAAAAGAGGTTTTCAACCCCATCTATCCAATGGCTAATGTACATCTGGAGAAAGAAAATATTCAAATTCAACATGCCTTACAGGGTGGGGAATTTCAAGTAGGCCCCTATTTTTCAGATGGCTATGCCAACATTTGAATTTAATGGATATTTTTCCCACAGTTGTGTCACTTGCTACAATGAGAAAGACAAAAACCCGTTGATGGGGACCACTTACGGGTTTCTGAACTACCAGGCATTGCACAAGACCGATTATCTTAAGAGAGACGGGTTTACCGTTAGGACCATTTGAGAGCACGAGTGGAGGGCTCTGTTAGAAACAAATGGGTTTAAGCAGAACCTCGCTGCCTTCTCCACTGGTTCCTAGGGATGCTCTTTTTGGAGGGAGAACTAATGCCATCTGCCTATATTACTAAACTAAACCTAGTGAACAAATACACTATTACAATTTTACCAGTCTTTACTGCTTCATAAACAAAATGAAACAATACCCAACAAGACACCCTTAAATCATTCATGACAATTTCCAACCCCTGTTGAGCTATTTTGGAATAGCCAGTATGAAACTGCGCACACCGCAAAACCTTTTTTTCCCCATGCTACCCATCAGGGTGAACAGGAAGCTTATGTTTACGCTGTGCTGCCTCTGTGCGGAAACAAGACAGCAAAAGTACAACCTCACTGATGAAGGGAGGGCCCTCCTAGGCATGTGGTGCACACCAGAATTTAATAAAGCTATTGCCAAGGGATACAGAGCAGCTCTTATCTATGAAGGCTGGCATTTTGCCAAGAGGTCTAGCACCCTTTTTTCATGGTACATAAAAACACACCTCCGACAGAAGCAGGAAGCCTCAGGCTACCCGGCATGGTGTACTGAACAATAAGAAAGATACGTGGCCAATTTCTTCCAAAAAAAGGCGTGACTTACGCCCACAGCATATCAAACCCAACCCCACAAAGCACCAAATACCAAAATTGTTTCTAAATTCTTTGTTGGGTAAATTTAGTCAGAGAAACAACTTGCCCAACAACAGCATTGTGAGAGACCCCGAAGAACTCTTTCGCTACTTCTTTTCTCCTGCCTATGAAATTTCATCTTGTGACTTTATTGATTATGAGGCAGCCTGCGTGTCTTGGAAGCACTCCAAAGAGCATTACACACTCTTGGGTATTACAAACATCTTTATAATCTGTTTCACCACTGCTTATGCATGCTTAGAGTTGTACAAGCTGTTAGACAGCTTCAAGACCAGGATCTGTACCACAACACAGATTCCATTATATTTGTGAGCTGTGAGGGAGATTGGAACGCCCTGCTAGGTGATCATTTAGGCGAGCTCACCAGCAAAATCCCACCAGATGAACACATCACCAAGTCTGTGTTGGCTGGTCTGAAAACCTCTGGCTACAAATTATCCAGGGGAAAGGTTTGCTTGAAGGTCAAAGGGATTACCCTGAACATAGCCAACTGTGAAAAAGTCAACTTTGACACCTTGAGAGATCTTGTTCTAGATTATGCGACACCCCTAAAACAATTGTGATACAACAGCGCTTTATCATCACGAACAAAAGTAAGTGGACAATGGAAACCAAAACCTTGAGAAAAACGCAGAAAATGACAGAAAACTTTAACAGTCTCCCCTATGGTTTTCAAACATGGGTATGTACTGGAAGCACGCCTTTTCTGTAATTTTCGCAGGCCCTAGCAACTGTGGTAAAAGTTACTTTATAAAAAACCTTCTGGATCACGCTGATAGCATGTTGTCTGTTATGCCAGAGAATATCACATGGAGCTATAGCTGTTGGCAGCCTTTATATAAAGAACTTTCATAAATATACCTTTATCAAGTTTGTGGAGGGTCTCCTGGACAGTCTCAATGACGACTGTTTGTTTCCTCCTAATAAAATAAATATGGTTGTGGTAGATGATTTGATGGACTCTGCTTGTGCCAGCGGCAAAATCGAGAAAGCCTTTTCCAAGTATGTGCACCATCAGAATCTTAGCATTATGTATATAGTTCAAAATGTTTTCTGTCAAGCGAAAAGGAGCTGCACCATTACCCTTAACACAAAATACATGGTTTTGTTTAAAAACCCCAGGGATAAGCTACAGATAGTGTCCCTGGCATGGCAGATATAGCCAAGTATCTGGTGGTTGATTTAAACGCTTCTACCCTAGATGCCTTTAGATTAAGAACCGGGCTTTTTCTTCCTGACCAACCTGCTGCTTACGCTTTTAAAAAAACAGCGGGTGGGAATGAAAAGAGGTGATGTAGCGGTGGCCTCTTCTTAGCTCTTGAGATGGTGGAAGGGAAACATGTCTAACCAGAAAAAATAAATTTAGCTCTCTTAAAACTGCTTCTTCAATCCTCCCCACAGCAGAGAAAAGCTATACTCTGTTCGGCCTCTGATGATTTAGTAGCGGCCATTTCAGAAATTGCTCTGAACACCTTAAAAGGAAACATCCCTTTGACACCGCTTCAAATTTGCATGCTGAAAAAGAGAGGTGGTATCAGAAAAAAACTAAGTAACAAAAGATTGCCTTTTAAAAAAAAGAAACAGCTGGTGAAAGTCTGAGGGATTTATTGGCCCTCTGTTAAGTTTTGCTGTCCCTCTGATTACGGGGCTTTTGACTAGCCAATGATGGCGCACATAGAAAAAATGTACCTGGTGCTCAAACATGAGCTGGAACAATTAAGGGCTCCCCCACAGGAAAATATCAGAACCAAAGCAACCCACTTATTGGATGCTGAAATGAGGGATATTCTCCAAGGGCTGAGTTTAGCAGAATTAAGACTAAACTGTATGCAACTGTACTATAGAAATACCTGACCTACGTAAAACAGGGTGATCTGGACAGAGGGAAATTAACCCTGTTTCTGCCAGAACATACCCCCCCTAGAAGCCGGAAACCCCCTAAAAACCCCAATGAACCCCAACCCTGTCATTCAGGAAGTATTGGATAATGTACATGACTAATAGAGGAAAAATGCTAAAATGTTGCTCACTAAGCTGAACCAGCACAAGGATATTTCTTCTTGGGATGATCAAGGGGGCTTTGTTGACAAAGGAATGCTCGTCAAGGGTTCTAACATGCTTGACTTGGTCCGGGGAACCCTTCAGACTCACGCCAGGTCTAGTAAACATCCACCTAAAGCAGGGGCAGGCAATTATTTTGGGCAGATGGCCACTTGATGAGTTTTGGTGAGCTGTTGAGGGCCGCATGGCCCCACCCTTTCAGTTGCCCCACACCCTGGTCACCCTCTTGGGACCATATGTCCTGCCCCCTAACCCCTGACCTTTGCCACTGGAAGTCCCTCCCCTTGCTCCTGGAAATACTCCTTTTGAAGAGGTGGCCTTGGAACCTGACCCCTCCCACAAGCAAGGACCCAGCACCCAGCCCACCCCATCAGGCCCCAGGCATCAAATCTGGCCAGCCCCCGCACCCTCCCACCAGTGCCAGCATGACCTGGTCCTGACCCATCCCAGCCCACACCTCACCCACCTCCTGCAGCACAGCAAAAGCCAGCCCAGGCCCAGGTCCCCTCACCAGCACAACACCCTCCAGTGCTGTGGGACCCCTCCTGTCCCGAGCTGCAGGGGGCTCAGCCACAGCTTTCCCCACACCCCGGTGCAACCCAGCCAGCCCATCCTGATCCCTATCAAGCAGTGGCTTCCCCACATGCTGCTGCATTTTCCCCCTACCTGTGCCAGCTGGTCGCAAAAGGCAGGAGGCTTCACTGCCACTTCTGCTGGCTAGTGCCAGCCCAGCTGGGCATCTCCAGCAGCGCATGGGAAGCCAGCTTCAGCCGCACGCTGCTCTGGATGGGACAGGCCCAGCTGGCTCAGCAATGGCCAGGAAAAGTGGCATGCAGCTGAAGCCGGCTTCCCATGTGCTGCTGGGGATGGGAGGAGCCTGGCTGGGTCAACAACAGCCAGCAGAAGTGGTGGTGGTGGGTGGAGCTGTGACCCACAGTGAACAAAGGCCATGGCGATTAAAATATATTTTTGTTTCCTCCAAGAGAACGCCCCTTCTTTCTACCAGGCTGCTTCTTGGTTTTTCATGTATGGCTGCCCCATTGACTTATCTTCTTTTTAAGGTGATGAGGAGGTCTTGCACATACGGAGTGTGGTGCATCTCTCTTTCTTTTAAGGCTCTTTATTTGAATATATACAAGGCCAGACTGCTTTGCCGGCTTGACCACCTTATCCAGGACAGCTCGGGAAACGTGATCAATCATGTCTTTGGCTATGTTTTCCACTGCATTTTTAGCATGGGGCTTAATAATCTGCAGACCCCTTCTCAAAAGTGGAATGGCTTTTCTAAAGAGGCTGTGGAATATGCCTCTCACAGGTACCCCCTGATATCCAGGAAGACCATACCTGGCCTGGGCTTTATAATAATTTCTGTACAAGTTAGGGTTCCCATAGTTTTTTACCATCACCATTGTGCTTTTACTTATTTTAAAATCTCAAAGTTTTCCAGGGGCATAGGTGAAGCTTAAAGATCACCTTACCAAAGTGAAATGAGATGTGCTTGTTCTGATCCATCTTTATTTCAATACTGATTGTGTCAATGTGGTGCTGACTAATGGGGACATAATGTGGCCTGTCATATGTGATGGTGACAAACGCATTGTTGCTCCCATGGACAGGGATGCAGCATAGTAAAGGAACCAAAAAGTCCCCAACAAGCTGATGTTCCACAATGTTCATGTAGACATACAGCGAATTGAACCCACCTGTAATATTGGCTGGTAGGGGTGGTTTTTCACAGAGGACCTGGGTAGCATTCCCAAAATACAAGCTAGCTCATTACAGGTATAAACAGCATAAGAGTTATCTTTGGTTTTATGTCTCACTTTTCCCATCATTTGATCATAGTACCTAACTAATTCCGCTGGAATAGGGTGGTAATTGTATCATTCATAAGATCCAGCAACTCTGTGATGGTTGTGTAATACCCCTGATGCAGGAGGTTTTTTAGTCCCAGAAATGATTTTCAAAGGGATGTCTTCATTGATGTTGTTCCAGCTGTGTGGGTATTGTGTTTCTGCTAACCCTATCTCCCAATTGCCCAGAAGATCCAGAGGTTTAGCCAGCTGTATGGTAAAGTTCAAGCTGGCGTTCTATGGCAAAATCCTGGTGCAAGTGTTGTTGGGCAGGGTGATGTAAAAGCTGCCATCACACATCTCAGCCTTCTGACTGAAGTACTCCTA
>JAGPOW010003316.1:35644489-35660122 GCA_030014935.1 Caiman crocodilus
CCGGCTTCCTAGGGAAGTTGTTCTTGCTCCTACCTTGGGCGTCTTTAAGAGTAGATTAGATAGGTATTTGGCTGGGGTCCTGTGACCCTGGCACTCGTTCCTGCCATTGGCGGGGGATCAGACTAGAAGGCCTGCTCTAGGCCCCTTCTGACCCTAGATACTATGAAAAGAACACTTGATAGGTTCATCTTCATAATCTTTTAGGTGGTATACAGGCATCTGCACTCATCTAAGGACTTCATCCACTATGAGAATCTCATTGATGAATGTTTGTTCATAACATTTTTCAAACTTCTCTTTGGCCCTAGACACCCTCACGTGGTCTCCTTTTCTAAACACGGGTGCTGCTTCTTTTATTTTGAAATAGTCCCCGTACATGGTTTTCCATACCAGCGGAGGGTTTGAGAAGTTCACGTCAACAGGCCTGGTGTGGATAGTTCTGTGAAAACTGTGGTTGTAGCTCTTTATAAACTCGGGTAACACATCAATGTAGCAAAAGTGTTGTGGGCTGTAAAATACTTCCACATCTTTGATTTTAATGTTCTGTTAAACCTCTCTACCACCACCACTTTCACTTCACTATTCATCACAAAATGGTGAATATTATACTGTTTTAACAGTTTGCTTAAAACGTTATTTAAAAATTCTTTTCCCTGATCAGTCTGTAATTTTTGAGGTACGTGGCCCTCTGTAAAAATGGTTTTAAAGGCCCAAGCTATTTCACTGCCTGACTTGTCTTTTAGATCCATGGCCCACGTATAGTTTAATAATATGTCTATCACTACTCGCTCCAATTGGTTTGCCATCATTCTTGGAGAGGTCTGAGGCCTCTGAAACCCACACCAATTGGTCAGGGGTGGAGGGACTGATTTTTAGAGGGGGTTCACACCACCCCACTGCCACCCCATAGGCCACGCCTGTGCCCCAGGGGCTAAAGCAGTCTGGGGCCTGTTAGGTCATAACCGTACCATGTGGTCTACAACAGGTCTTGCAGGATGAAGGGGTGGGCTTTGGGGGGCTTCAGGGGCTGTCCTTCTGATGTCATGGACTATGTGGTGGTGATGTCACACACCATGTGACTAGAAGGCAGGGGTGGGGTTACTGATGTCACACACCATGTGACTCTGGGTGGAGGCAGAGTTAGTGAGGTTACACACCATGTGACTGGGTGGGGGCATGGTTTGTGATGTCACACACCACATGGCTCGGGCAGGAGGTGGGGTTGGTGTCACACACCACATGATGGGTCAGGGGTGGGGCTTGTGATGTCATGGACCATATAAGGGGAAAGGGCAAAGCGGGTGGGACTTCTGGTCCTGCCCACGTGTCACATTTGCATTGAAGAGCGGTGAGCCTATACTACTCTTGGTCTTCACCCAGCACTGCACTCAGTCCCTGTCATGGCCCACTAGCATCTGTTGGGCAATCTGCTCAAATATCTCCCTGTTGTGGTGATGCAGTGGCCCAGATGGCAATGAGATACCTCATCTCCCTGTGCCTCAGTTAGTGGACAGGACATGGTGCCTGCAGGGTGTCAGCATCTGTGGGTGCATGAGGGTCCTTCTTCAAGGAGGAGGTAGATGGATGGATGGATAGATTGATACATATGGATGCAGGTCACAGGACCTGGCTCTCCCTCACTCTAGCTAAGTGCAGCTGCTACTTCAGAGTGACCTGAGGCCACTGGTCTCTGTGAAAGCTGTTAGGCCTTAACTGCCTAGAATATCCCATAACCTTGAGCTTTCCAGGGGCTTCCAGCTGGCAACATCCAAAGCCTCAGCTTGGAAATTGCTATTGACCTCTACCTGGCAACACTGGAGCAGCTGGCCATGCCCTGCCTGTGACCAAAGTTTCCAGAAGGGTCTGCCTGTCTGCTCCAACTGGGTTGCCCAGGGTCCCCCCCAAGATCCCAGGACCCTGTACCTGCAGCCAAAGAAACCCTGGCAGCACCACAGGAGCACATGGCCTTGATACAAGTCAGCAGTGACTGAGCTGTAGAGGTGCCAGGGTTGGGTCATACTGACCCAATCCCAAGGCTCAGCCACCCTCATCCTGACCTGCCAGAGGCGAACAGCTTCTGCTCAGGGCAGTGAGTGGATCTATACAAGGGTCCAGGTTGCAAAATAACTGTCTCTGACCTCTGAGACGCAGGGCACATGGGACAATGCCTGAGTCTCAGGGCCTGAGGGTCCCTGAGTGGGTGTGTTAGTGCTGGGATCAGGGTCCTTGGGGCTGTACTGACATCTGGGGCCCCTAGGGGTTACCAATTGGGTGTATTAGTGGTGGGGTTGGGCTCCATGGGGTATGCTGAAGTGCAGGGGTTCTCTGGGGCTCAGTGTTGGGGTGTGAGTATAGGTCATGGGTGACTTGTGATGGGGTGCCGAGGGATGGTTCAGAGACTCTAGCGCATGGGTCCCAGGGCCTGTGTGGGGGGTCACAATACCACACTTCCCCCCTGTCTGTCTGCTGGCAGCTGGCTGAGGCGGGGTGGGGGAGGCTGTGCTTGCCTGGCACTGGGCCTTGACCACAGGGGCAGGGTCTCCTGGACACTTGACCAAAGCAGCTGTCTATTGGCTAAGTGCTAGCATGCCTCCCCACCAGGGAGGGATAGAGCAGGGGTGCAAAGCACACTGGGATGCTGGTGAACAGCCATCTAATCTGATTTGATAGTGGAACACTACAGACATTTGATAGATCATTCCAATCTGAATCAGTCTCAATTTAGTGCATCTCAGCCATGATCTATTCTAGGTTACTTGCTATTTTTAGATCAGTCTATGTGGGGTGAACATCTGTACAATTACATGTTCAGATCAATCTACATTCACTTGAATGTACTTGAATCTACATTACAGTCATCTGTCTAAAAGTAATGTCTGTACATGTTCCTAGACAGTGTAACTACTTGGACTATTAGTGCTGAAAGCAGAAAAAGACCAAAAATCAACAAAAACATCAAGCAAAGTGTTCATTAGGAGAATACTACCTACAACTAATTAATTGGTTCTTTTAATGAAAAATGAAAATGGCATGTTGTTTTCAGTTAAAGAGACATAAGAGGGTTATAGATGGAGTCTGATTATCTGTAGTTTATTACAGAAAGGCTGTTGTTGAAACTCTACAGCTAATGGGCCAATTAAACTATTTTTGCTGTAATCTATGTGGCTGTCCACTTTTAATTATATTATTTTATATTTTCATATACATTACTTTTCAGATATTTTCAACATACTTTATCAACATACTGACCTTTTCCACACACTTATGAAACAGATAAATATTACCTCTTTTACAGTGAGAAAACTAAGGCACAAAAATATTAAACACCTTACCAAAGATTATGCAGGAAGTTGTAGTGAAACTAGCAACAAGCCCCAGATACATCCTTGTTTCATGCTTTGCTCACAAAACACATTTGCTTCTTAGCTGTTTTGCATGTTTTAACTCTTGAGAAATACACTATTTTAAAAGTATCTGTCACAGGGAGAAACAGGAGGACCCCAAATTACCAAGGAGGAACCCAGGGTCAAGAACCCTCAGAGGGAAAGGAAAGAAAAGGAAAGGAAAAGATAGAGATATTTACCTGCAGCAGGACCTGTGGCGAAGCCAGAACCCGGGAACGAACCGACACGGCTTGTCAGCCATGCCTTTATACAGCTGCGGCTGGACAGTGATGTCAGCCGCGATCACTGGCTGGTGGAAATAGAACAGGCCGCCGGCAAAGAGCAGGGGAGCAGGTTGATGCCGGCAGGATCACTGGCAGGAGGCATCTCCCTGAAGCTCCTATGGGAGTGAAAGGAGCCGGAAGCTGCTTTTCCCAGCAGAGAAAGATGCTTCAGCACACGCTGCAAGCCAGAGCCTGCTGGCTGCAGCAAAAAGAGCTGGGAGCTGGAGGTGGCTCCTCAAGACTGGGAACTTGGGCAAAAGGGCAGAGAAGCGCAGGAAGACCCTGACGCCAGTGGCCACAGCAGAAGGGCTGGAGAGGCCAACACAATTCACAGCACCAGGGGAGCCGAAGAAGCGCACTACCGGGAGATGGGAGGCAAGAGCAGCGTGAGGGGCTGCGAAACATGGCCCTTGGTGGTATATGGCCAATCCAGTGGGTGACAAGAGGACAGATGTCCACTGGAGGACTACAGCGGATCCAGAGAAACCAAAGGCTGGGCAACGAGGGATTGGGGGTGGAGTCCACAGGCTACCCTGGCCACGTATAGGGCCGAATGCAGGCCTATAGTGCCAAGAGTGGGTATTGGCGACTAAGCAGAGGAAGCCTAGCAAGGAGGTAGCTGGGCCCATCAGAGTGCATTAGTGATTCTCTTTGGGTTGGTTTTTTTTTGTTTCCCATTGTTGAAGGGGTTGAGAGTCAGAGCTCGTGGAGCCAGAGTGTTACCTAAGCCTCGGAGTTGGTTGGTAGCCTTAGGAAAAGGGTGGCGGCCTTGTAGCTCAGGTAGGATAATGCAGACTGCTTATGCTTAGGCAGGAAGGACCATGCTGGCGAGAATAGTCAGGGGCTCAACCATCGGGAACCTGGCCAGGAGGACAGCTGTGACCTGTCAAGGCTGGGTGCAAGGGCAAGGTAGAGGGGAGGTGGAGCCTCGCAGAAGACAGCTGGACAGACGTTCCGCCATCAAGAGACTCCCAGTGGTTGGACCCTCCATTGAAATAACATTCAAAATCGTGGCAGGAAAGATTGGGGAAGACCACACTGGAAGCAGACACCTACTCAATGGACCAGTGGGGACAGTATAGCTAACACCACCAAACATCCAGGCCAGAGCTGCACATGACTGGGTGTTCAAGGCCAGGCGGGCACAATATTGATATTCTTAGTTGGAAGTTTGGCTTTTGAATTTATTCCTACTATAGCTCTCTTCTATTCATTCTCCTTTTCATTATTTATTTGTATTTCTCAACTTCAGTGTTCAAAGGGCCTACTGTGCTGAAATTGCTATGAAAAGTTTGAGTATAACCTGGAATTGGAACTTAAATCCAGGTTCCACCCCCAACACTGGGGAAAAAAAATTAAGTTAAGATTATTAATCACATTAAGAAAGCTGCCTGCTGCCCCCAAAGAACCTCCCCACTCCTTTCCCCCGCCTTGCTGCAGCCTCAGTGCCAGCAGGTGTGTGTGCATGCACATATGCACACACGCATGGACGAAGATGGGAGGACCCAAAAAGAGGACATATCCAGGAAAGCCCAGACATATGGTAACTCTAGGTTTGACTCTTTTGCAGGCTGAGAAAGACATTGAACTCTAGTTTCCCACAGCCTGGGCCAATGTTTTAAGCATAGGCCTACTGTACAAAAGTGGGGAAGTAGCACCACCACCAGTCATAGTTGCGAATGAGCTACAACCACTAGCCTGTGTGAACTATATACTTTACTGGATGCATGCTAGAGAAAACACCTACCAGAAAAATCCCCTGCCAGGAAACAGAGGAACTCAATTCAGTGATTCTAAACACGCCAAGCTGATCAACTGTGCTAAGGCATCATCAAAGCCGGTTAGGCACAGCAGCAGAGATTGAGGCACCTCAGGAACTTTGCTGATAAACACTTAGGTGCTTACAGACTTTAGGCACCTAAGGGGCTGGGCAGGGGTTTTGAAGGTATGCATTCTTCCATGTGAGCACCTCTATACCACATAGATCCTTAAGACTGGAAGAGTTTACCCAGAGAGGTGGTGGAAGCTCCATCCTTGGAGGTTTTCAAAACCTGGCTGGACAAAGCTTTAGCTGGGATGATCTAGTTGGGGATGGCCCTGCTTTGAACAGAGAATAGGACTAGATGTGGCCTCCTGAGGTCCTTTCCTACCCTCATTTTCTAGGATTCTATTATTCTAAGACCTTTATAAATTAGCCTGCCAGGCTCACTTATAGGAGAAAGGATTTTTTCAAAAGAATTCAGCAGCAGTTGCCTGCTGAGGACCACAATTCAGCCAGCTGCTTTTGAAATTGCTGGCTGGAAACCCCACCCAAGCAAAGAGGAATGCCTCCTGCCGCCTTGCTAGCCTGTTCAGGGTAGGCAGCATTCCTTGATGTTTTGTATCATGTGCTACTAGCAAGTTGAATACCATGACCAACTGAGGTGGTTTTCCTAGCTGCAGGTGAAATCCACTTTCTTGGCAGGGGGCAGTACCCTGACTGAGGTAATTATAGTTAACCTCCCTTTCACTTCCAGTGGAAAGATCTTGGCTATGCCCTGACTTTATGAATTGGGAGACATCACCCTTGTGTGGCTCTGTGGTTAAAAGAAGCAAAACTTGGGGGCTTCCAAACCCCCAAGTCTCCTGGTTTGGGCCTGCACATAGGATGCCAGCCAAATGATTTGGAAGCATCTGAAGCCCCAAGCTGAGCAGGGCCACATATGTTTCTTGAATGACTCACAGATTTAGAATTGATTCGGCTGATCTGACCTAAAAAAATACCCCAAAACTATCAGGTTGAAGGCCATCTTCCCCACCCCCCCTCCTCAGCACTGTCATGAAGGATATACACAAGCCTACAAAGAGGCTCAAAAAGGGCAAGGGGATGGGGCTGCTAGGGGCTCTGATGCCCAGAGCCTCCAGGGTAATCCAGGCATCCTGGTTTGCATTTAAAAAAAAAAAATCCCCCATTTTAGGTTTAAAAAAGTAACCCCAAATCCACATTTTTCCATGATTAAAATGATACACCACTATATATCTGTGTATTGTGGTGTTTCATTTAAATCACGGGAAAATGCGAATTTGGGGTTATCTTTTTTTTAACCCAAAATTCGGGATCTTTTTAGAGGAGAGAAATCCAGGGTCCCTGGCCTCTCCCGAAAAACCACGCAGAAGGAGGGGCGCAGGGAGGCTTCTGAGCCCCACTACCCGCAGGCCAAGCCTAGCACCCGTGCTCCTCACCGGGCTTGCACTCTGCGCCGCTTCCCCTCACAGAACCGCAAACTCTGCCCCCTGCATCGCGAACGCAGTGGTAGCGACGAACTAACGGTCGCTTAACCGAAGCAGCAACGCGCGAGTAAGGCCAGGCCGCGCATGCGCAGAGCTAACCCCCTACTTAGGCCCCGCCCCCTGTGTCGCGAATACTGTAGGGTATGGGGGGGAAGGGAACTTCCCTTCCCCGGAGTTGCGGCGGTTGGGTGGGGTTGGGTTGTGCATGCGCAGAACGCGAGGTCGGCGAGGGACAGTAGTTTGACGGGATGGCGGTGGCTGGGTTTTCGCGCAGCGGGTGCGCGCTGTCGCTGGCGGCGCTGAGCCTCTTGGCGGCACTGAGCTGCGGCCGCTGTTCAGGTGAGCGGGGCCAGGGTTGAGGGCACGCGTGGGCGCTGCAGCCGTCGCCTGAGGGCGGGGCCTGGGCTTGCATTGCCCGGGGACCCCCCCCCAGGTCCTTTGAGTGTGCAGTGGATGAGTGCAGGCTCCCGGCTTCTTTCCACGCCCCCCTCCCACCTGCCTGGTCTTGCTAAACGTTACATGTCTATGGCGCATCTCACGCTGTAAACGGAGAGCAGCTGCCCCTGCAAAGTGGTTGACACCGGATCAAGACTAGACAGCTCTCATAAGAGCCCATAAAGGTCAGAGCTGGAGGACGTGTGGCTCCGGAAAACATGGGACGGCTGTGGAGCCGGTGGGTCTGGGTTGGACAGCATGTCGGGGCTCAGCACTGCTCCCCGAAGCGAGGGTCTGGGCAAGTCGAGACCTGCTGCTTGTCCCCGGGTCTCACTCCCTTTCCACAGCCACTCTTGGCTACCATGTGAGGTAGGGAAATTTGATTCGTGTGGGGAAGGGGGTAAGCCCACGGAGAAACTGCAGCCGCCCTCCCCTCCCCCGTTTGAGGGCATCGTGAGGTGTATATTGACTGTTGCCAGGGGACAGCAGAACTGAAACAAGGGACAGGAGCGAGGGTCAGATGTTCAGAGCAGGTGCTCCAATGGGGGGTGCCAAGCAGAGTACAGTAGCCAGCACCCCTGGCCCCAGAGGGGTCTGAGGACCCAGTAGCTGCCACCCAGCAAAACTCTGCCCAGCTGTGAATGGATGAGGAATAGGAAAACTGCCCCGCAGTGGCCAGGTAGGGCATGACACAGGCCTATGTGGGACACAAAACTACCATGAATCTCTTAGCTCCTTCTGTTGTGATGGGGAGCTATGAACTGCACCAACCAGTTCTTGGGACAGCTCAGAAACAGTAACAGGAGTGAGGGTCACAGGTTAACAAAGTTATCTGTGGGTGGGAGGGAGATACCAAGCAGAGCACACTAGCCAGCGCTCACTGGACCCTCAAATGAGACCAAGGAGGCGCTGGACGCTGCCCCATGGAAATCTGCCAAGAGATATGACCAGATGAGGGACAGGAAAACGGCACTGGTGTCACTGGGGCTGTGTTACCCAGGTCTATTTGATGTGCATTGGGAATGTGGACTAGTGTCCTCTGAGTAAAGCTAAAAGCCCCCCTTAATATGGAGAACCTCTACATGCACATCAAGTGATTACTGGGGACATATAAGGAAGAAAAGAGGGATGGGAGTGTAGGTCATAGGTTAAAAATCAGTGCATCCAGCAGGGATACTGAGCAGAGCACACCAGACAGTGCCCACTGGCCCTTGAGCAAGTCCGAAGAGCCAGGGGAGACTGCCCAGTGAAACTTTGCCTGGAGATGTGACTGAATGAGAGAAAGGGTGGTGGCTTTGCTGTCTCCTGGGGGCTGCGAGACACAGGCTGTTTGATGTACCCGGTGGATCATGGGCTTGGGTCCATCAAGGAAGAACTATAAATCTCCCTTAGTAGGGCGGCCACTGGGGACATGTCAGCTGAGTTTGGGGTGGGACTACTAAAGAGAAAACAGAGACAGGAGCAGGCTAGAGGTTTAAAACAAGTGCTTCAAGGGGGGGATGCTGAGCAGAGCACACCAGACAGTGCCTGCTGGCCCTTAAACTACTAATCCAAGGAACCAGTGGATGCTTCCCAGTGAAACTCTGCCCTGGAGACATGAGCAGACAAGGGACAGGAAGGCGGCCCTGCTGTCATGGGAGGCCATGTGACACAGGCCTTTGATGTTCTTTTCCAGAGCATGGGCCAGAGCCTACCAAGCAGAGTACACAGGACTATGGCCCTTGGCCTTCTAATAAACTCAGGAAAACAGTGGACACTGTCCAGTGGAACTCTGCCCAGGGACGTGAATGGACAAGGGGTAGGAAAACAGCCCAAAAACAGCCCTGCTGTTGCAGGGGTCTGTGTGACTCAGGCTAGTGGGCAAGATGGACCTATAGTCTTACCCAGTAAATAACAGTTCCTATGTTCCTATGTTGTGGTCTTATGCTCGAGGTTAACTTGTTCAGAGAGGTATGAGCTTTCCAGATGTAGTCTATGTGGTCAGGTGCTATGACTAAACCAGTGATTCTCAGCCAGGGTGATGTAATGACCTTCCCTCTGCCCCCAGTGCCTTGAGATCCTCTCAGGGGTGCCATTCAGTGTTAGCATGGCTAGGTATCCCAAATGTAATTCACAAGATAAACCCAGAGCTTTCACATAGGAATCTATAGTGTTAAAACAGTTCTACCCTGTTGTGGTCCAACTTCTTTGCAACGGAAGAATACCTCTGTTATTTTTCTGTAGTCAAAAAGGAAGTGAAAAGTAAGAGCATTTTCTGAGGGGTGCCTTCAGTCTAACAAAGTTGAGAGCCACTGGACTAGATATTGGTCAAATATCTATAGTATCTGATCTAAACTGTAGCCTACAAAAAACTTATGCCTCTCCAAAAGAATGAGTCTTACACTGACAGGTATGCTGTAAATTAGCCCTACACCTTCCCTGAGTGCCATCCTTATCCCTTTCCTCTACCCAATCTGCTGCTGTGCTCCCTGCTTCTGGATCTGCTGCATGCCACACACATAGGCTACCCATGGCACCTGTGCCAAAAGCTGTAACCTCTGTATTAGGTCTCACTCTGCCCTGCCTGCCTTCAAATTAACCCTGCTAACTACTTCTCCATGTAGAACGAATAATTGTCCATATATATTTAGTCTTAGAATAGATATTGGTATTTTAAAATTCAAAATAGAAAGATACTTTTTTTTTCTATCAGTCAGAATGTAAATTTTGTCTCATCCTATTCACTTGCCTCTTCTTTTAACACTTCCCACTGGAAGTCTACCTTCATCTCTTTACATCTACTACTTACCTTCCTGTTTTCTTTAGCAGTTCTCCCTCACAGCAATGTCATGTAAGGTTTTCTGTTGAACAGGGTGATTTGATTTAAGTTACTGATGTTAAACATTAGTTGGTAAACATTCAAACATGTTTATAAATATAGTCTTTATACTCATTTTGAAACTCTTTGGCGCACAATCCGGATACCGTCTACTCTCCCTACGTAAACAGTTATATCCTGTGGCATACATTCAGTTGGGTTCTTCTTTTTTACATTTTTTATTTCATTAAAATGGTGATCTATACCTGTTTTACTAAGTGATAAATTATTTTTGTATGACTTGTGTCAAGCTCTGCTTCAGATGGAAAATTGGATTTCAGTTAAAAAGCTATTCTCATGCATTTTTAAAATATTTTAACTAGTTAAATACAGTTATTTTAAGGTAATATAAATATGTAATTAAGAAAAAAAGTGTAAGTTTAATGTTAAACAAACTATGTTAAGATAATATGTTGATCTAGTAACCAAAGACTTATCTGTTGTGAGGCAATAGAACTAAAACTCTCTTGTTACCACATCCTGTAGCATGCTTAGGACCAGCAATTGATGTAGGAGGTCAGACAGCAGTTGCTGTAACTTTACATCTTTAAAGCCTGATTTAAAAGTAAAATAAAAGCTTCCTGTAGTGCAGTACCATATTACAATTGAAAATTATTCTTCCTGAATATTTTTCATTTTCTTTCCATCCCTGCCTCTCCCCGGCCAGTTTATTACTACAGTCTACTTATTTACATAATTTTGCTGGGAAGCAAGATGTCACTGTACACTGACTCTGACCTTTTGTGTATTCTTACTCTTGACTATAAAATAAATTTTTTAAATTACTATTACAAATCAAATTTGAAATATGAAACCCTCTTTTATTGAACCTATAAAGCCGTATTGATTTTTCTTAAACATACTAGTTTTGAGGGATTAGTGTCTATATGTGAGTGTTACCTTGTTGACATTTTCAACCTCTGCATTTTGTTTTCTGAAGAGACAAAGACTTAGGATAGCTGTCTTTACACCTAAACATTATTTTCCTGTAGTTCTCTGAAGCTGCTTTTGCATGATGTTAGTCTTTTTCTGAGGGTAAGGTAGAAACTATTAGGGCTGTGTGAAGCTTTGGTCCCTAATTCAATTCAGCAGAGATTTGGCCTGATTTGGTGGCCAAATCTCCAAATCAAATTAGACCCTTTAATTTGTCCAAAACAAATCAGAACCCTCTGAATTGGAGAGATTAAGAAAGATTCACGCTTCAGACATAGACACAGCTTTAAATGTATTTTCTACATGCCTCGAGGTACCAGGCTTGGCTCATGAAAACCGTGATGCTGGGGTTCATGGACTGTTCGGGGGGCTCCCCAGTGCACTTGGCAGCAGACCCAGAAGCACCCCAGCTTGGCAACTGGTGTCTCCTGGGTCTAGGGGGCCACCTGGAGTCCCCCTGTGGCTGATTGCCAAGCTGGGAAGGGTGCAGGGGGGGCCCCCAGTGTGCTCTGCAGTGGACTGGAAGTACTTCTGGTCCCTTCCAGGTTTGCCACTGAGCATGCAGGGGGCTTCCCCATATTTCCATGGGACACTCCATCCACTCCAGCATCTCAGTGTTCATGAGCCGCACCTGGTACCTCGAGGCATGTAGAAAAAACGTTTAAAGCTGTGTCTATGGCTGAATCACTGACTCTCCAAATCGGCTTTGAATCTTCATATTTAGTTTCAGGTGATGCAAATCAGGGACAATGATCTGAATTAATTAATCGAATTGCTCTCCCCAACCTGATTCGGGCCAAATCCAAATTGTCCCTGATTTGTGTCACCATTTTGCACACCTCTAGAAACAATGTTTCTGAGAGCAAATAGGGAACCTCTTGTGTATGAAAGTGTTCTGGGAACTTCTGTAGTAATTTGAAGGACCCTGTTTGGAGACTCCCTGGACCTAAAATAGTAGAGTAGGGTCTGTAGCAGATGGATCAAAGTAAGCTTTAACTCTCCAATCTGTCTGTAAGTATTCTTCAGGTGTTTCTTGTAACTGAAAGTTAGTTAAAAAAATGTTTTTCCTCCTCTGCATTTGCCAGCATTTTGTAGTTTTACTGCACTGGTTCTGTTGTGTAGCCAATTAGGTCCCAATTCTACCAACATTCAAGTGTATGTGTAACTTTATGCACATGAGCATACCCATTACTTACTTTACATCAGGGTATCAAACATAAGGCCTGCGAGCCAGATCCTACCTGCCAGAATTTGAGCAGTGAGGCAAGTTATGGCAGGGCTAATGCCCATGACTACCAGAGCTGCTCTGTAGGTGGGGCCAGCGCCCAGGGAGTTAAGCTGCTTACTGCTGGAAGTCAGGCTTCTGACCTGCAAGAAACTGCAGGGTCTGGATCTTGCCCTTGGAGTTAAGTGAGTTTGACACTCCTGCTTTAAATGTTTTGATGTAAGTTAATTTGAAGTAATTTATGTGCTTAAAGCTAAGTCTAAGTGTTTTTGATTGATTGGGTCCTGGATTGTTCCCTTAGCCAAAATAATCCTTTTTTCTTCTCTCTTTTTAACATTTAAAAAATAAACTGTGACATGATCTTTCTAAAAAAAAAAAATTGTTGATGAAGTGCTCTTTAAAGTAATCATTTAAAAATGAAAGGTGATAGTGATCCATTAAAATCATATGAGTTATTTTAAAAAATGTTTTAGGCTTTGATCATCCTTCATTTTATCATGAGAAGGCAGAGAATTCTTTAACATAAGAAAAACTTTTCCAGCAATAGCAAATGAGCACTGATTTTTAAAAAAAGTCCAAATTTGGAGGTGTTCCAACCAAATACTCAGCAGCTCTCATATTTCTGTTGTCCAGCCCTGAAAATTTTTACTTACTCTGAGAGTATTCTCTCTTTTTTCACCATTACTTGTCCTTGTAAGTTGGTCTGTAGCTGAACTGTATCTATCGTGTTCGCAGACATTTTGTCTAGCAAGCTACTTCCTCTTATTTCCTTTCTGGTGATCTAACAGCAGAATTTAAGTTCTAGTAGAACCCATTCTGTTAACTAAGGAATTTTGCTCAACTTATGTGGCTTACTATCTTCTCTATCCTGTCTTTTGACTTTACTTTATCTAATTGGGTGATGAATAATTTCTTAAAATTGGGGCTGACATGAAAAATAACCACCAACTATCTTTTTTGGTGGAAAAAAAAATGCTTGTGATTGTCTGAAGCTGTTTTCCATGATGTTGTAACTATGTTCTCATAATTTACTGGATGCTCTCAGTTTATGATGGATGTGTCCTATTATAGTGGACAAATATGTTTGCTAATGTAAAACTTTACTAGGAAAAATATAGTTGTGAAGTGGGAAATAATGAGGAGCATAGAAATAGGCTTCCAAGTCAAAAGGGTAAATCTGGATATTTGTGGTTTGCTTTTAGTTATTAAAGTTAAGTTTTTACTAATAACAAATATAGTTTTAGTTTTAAGAATGATTTGTATAAAGAGAAATTCCTAATTTTTACTGTTTCGATGACTTTCCAGCTCAGATTTGCTTAGTTTACAGATGCTTTACTAGTCAAACTTTGGCACCATATGCCTCTTTCCATTGCATCTATGCAGCAGCCTGGCCAAATAATGAAGTTGCATCTCTACTACAGTGATTTTTCAGTTGGTGTTGAATAACTTAAAGATAAGGTGTTGCAGATATTGTTAAATACATTCCATGTACATGGCAATCTAAGTGCAGTAGTCAGAAAATATTTTTTATTATCCCAGAGCAATTTTAGTTTTGCCTAGCAGGCATTAGTAAAAAGTAGGAAATTATTCTTTCATGAAATTGAACACATCATAGGATTCAGCATGAACAAATAAAAGACATTTGCTGAGCAAAAGGGAGCTCTTTTATCCCCTCGATTTTGAAATTAGAACCACTTTAAAGGTGAAGTCTCATTTCAATTCAAAGCTTGTCTTTATAGTACAATTTTTTTTAAATGAAGGCAGCTTTACTGGAAAAGGTTTACTTCCTGTGTTTAGTAACGTAGGGGCAATATACTTACTTGTGCTGTGTTCTACACAGTACAACTAGGAAGCAGTCTTTCTGTATGGTTTCTAAAGAACTATTCAGATTTGGACAGTTACTGTTTCTGCAGAATGATCGTGTTTAAGATCATGTTTAAGAAAGTTATTGGAAGTTCCTTTTTGTCTCCTTTTTCCCCCCTGCACTTCTGACTGCACACCCAATAAATATTCTCTCTCCTCTCACCTGCCATCAATATTTTTTGTTCCAAATTAGCAAGTATTTGTTTTAAGCCACAGTCCACTTTCTTACTCTTAATCTCCTGAAGTAAGATGCAGAGCACTAGTCCAGGAAAATCTTGGGGTACTACTTCATAGCAGAGGCAACCTAGTGACAGATGATGAGCAAAAGGCTGCAGTACTCCATGCCTTTTTTACCTCACAGGCAGGCACCTGGCAACACAGTTTGGGGTGGAGGTGAGCAATAGTGGTGAACAAACAGGCTAGGCCTATTTAGAAACGCTGGATGTGTATAAGTCCATGGAGCTGGAAGTGATGTACCTGAGGGTGCTGAGGGAGTTGGCAGATGTGATTGCAGAGCCACTGGCCATTGTCTTTGAAAATTAGTGGTGATTGGGAGAAGTCCTGAACTATTAGAAAAGGACAAATAAAGTGGTCATCTTTAAGGAAGGCAAGAAGGAGGATCCAGGGAACTACTGAGGTCAGCCTCACCTCAATCCCTGAAAAAATCAGGGTCTCAAGGAATCCATTTGTAAGCACTCGAAGGAGAAGAAGGTGGTGAATCCCATAGTTATTAAGCAAGCTTTTGGGTTCAAAAACCCTTCGTCAGGCTAAGGAAGTTTCAGCAGTTGGTGTGTGCTCTTCCTGGATGGAATGAAAAGTAAAAAAGCCAAGGGCTGGGCTGGGAGTATGTTTAGTCCATAATCTCTAGTGTCCAGAAGGTTAATGAAATGGAGCTCATAGGCTCGTCTCTGGGAAGTGTTGTGTAAGTTCCCCTTGAGGATCAGGACTGAGAGATTGGAGAGAGAGTGGCCCTCCTCTGAGAAATGTGCCCCACCTTGATGTTAGCAAGGCGTTCGGTGCGGTCTCACACAATATTCTTGCAGGTAAGCTAAAGGAGTACAGGTTGGATGAATAGACCATAAGGTGGATAGAAGACTGGTTGGATCATCAAGCTCAAAGGGTAGTAAACAGTGGCTGAATGTCTAGTTTCATAGTTGGTATGTTTGAAAGGGACCTGAGCAGATCACCAAGTCCGACCCCCTGCTATGGCAGGAGAAAGTCCTGGGGTCAAAAGACCCCAGCAAGGTATTTGTCTAACCTCCTCTTAAAGACCAATGTCAGACGGTGGTTGGGAAGGCCAACCGGACCCTAGCATGCATTCAACGATGCATTTCAAGTCGGTCCAAGGCAGTGATCCTCCCCCTTTATGCGGCGTTGGTCAGG
>JAGPOW010003316.1:35668570-35691074 GCA_030014935.1 Caiman crocodilus
CGGGCTCATTGGCTGTCTCAAGGCCCGGCAGTTCAAGGTCTCCTCCGCCCTCCTCTTCCCCCTCCCCCGGCGAGCCTAGTTTAAAGCCCGCCGAAGGAGTATATGTCAAATATATTGATAGTAAATATAAATGCTACAGTCCCTGATAATGCAGAAGAAAAATTAAAGGTTTATTCCTGACAAGATTAGCATTGACAAAGTGTGAATATTTCCAGTCATGTAAAAGTAGCTCAGGTATCTCCTGCCTATTTCTCAATCTCTGGCATTCTACAAAGCAGCATGACTTCTTGCAAGGCATTTAGAATGGAAATTGTAGGCTGGTTTACTAGCATTTGCTAGATTGTTTGTGTTTCCTAAGCATCCAGCATAGAAAAAACCTGTCTTCCACTTCATACAATAGCATTAGTATAAATGCCAAACAAGTGGAGATGTACATGGTGAGGAATTTGGTTTTGTAAGCCATTTTTAAAGGAAAAAAATTCTAAGACCCTACCTAGCACATTCTTGAATTTATATTTTAAGAAAAGTGTAAAACAATTTAGATTACATTCATTTGGTTTGACCATTTTAAACTCAACTCTTATAGATTTCAGGAGATATTAATGAGCTTGAGTATACATAAAGACTTGGGTATATTATGGCTTAAACTAAAGTAAAATCAGTCTCCACAAATTAATGTTCAAAATGATGTTAAGAATGTCAATCATGCGTTATAATGCAGTGCTCCCAGAATGTACCTAAACATGTCTGATGTGCTGGGTCGGGTTTTCAATGGTTTTTAGTCTGTGTACCCCCAGCGGCATGCAGCAGTGGAAAATAAAAGCAACAGCAGCACACGGCATGTGGCGGCACAAGCAGCACAAAGTGCTGGCAGCCCTGCCCCCTGTTTCTCTGCGCTGCTGCCACATATCCCCTGTGGCCTTCCCAAGTACCCCCAGGGGTACATGTACCCCCAGTTGACAACCCCTGTGCTGGGTGATTCTTTAGAATGGTCACACTTCTTGTTACAGATTGAATTGATTTGGGAAGGAACAGTTCCTTTAATATGGTATTTTGTAATGGTCTCTTACAGCCAAAAAATAGAACTATTTATCCTAGAGATACAATTGATGATCTTGAACCAGAGACAGCTTACTGTATGAAAGTTCAAGCACGCCTTATCTCTGAAGAAAAAAGTGGTTATTTCAGCCCAGAACAATGCATAAATACAACTAGAGGTAAGGAGCTAAATCCTTTAAATTTAAGCAATTAACCTTAGAATTAGCAAACAGGTTTGTAAATGCATTACTCCAAAGTACTTTGTGTAATATTCAATTACAAAAGATGGGGTATGACTATTCACAGAAGCAAAGCTGGTGATGCTAAAAATAGCCTTAAAAAACCACCTTTCCCTTCCGCATGTAATGCTAAGTAGCCACGTACCCTTCCCCTTTGCACACCAATTAGCAGCAGTCTCAGGTAACCAACCCTCGTGAGACATCAAAACTATAAAAGGAGGCGCACGAAGAAGGAAGGGAGGAGTCTCCCTAGGACCTCGCCAAGCATGGACGTGAGCCTGATCACCTCACGTGTCCTATGTCATTGCGAGAGCTGTCATCTGCCTAACCATCAGCCAACCACCCAATGACTACATAGTTTACCCCGCTGCTCCTAACTTTCCCTGCTTGTTGTGCTAATCTGCCTGACCTCTGAGGTCAGGTGCCCTGTAAGTACTCTGTGATAATAAACCGTGCTTGATTACTAAGTCCAATTCTCGACCTTACCTGTTACGAACGTGCAACATACTTGAACTGTACAAAGTAATCAAGTTTCCCACAAATTTCAATGAAAATTGGATTCAAGGTGAAATTTCATGTTCTGTTCCTGAAAGAGGGTATATGGTGGGAATTAAGGGAAAATGCATCCTTCTGGCAAAATCACAAATCAGCTTGAACCAAGTTAGAAATAGTCTGGTTTTGTTCTAAACCTAACCATGCCCTGTTTTTAATCCTCAGAGGCTGCTCCGTGTGGTCTTGAGGGTGTTTGCTTGAAGTATGTGAATTACATAGCACTTTTTTTTTTTTTTTTTTTGCAGTCTCATCTTATGTTCCGCTGTCTTTTCAATAGATATTGGAAAGATTTTAGACTTTATTCCTAGGTACATAGGTCTATAGAAATTGCAGTACTGGATCAGTAGTACAAGTTCTGTATCTTGTCACTCTGGTTGTCTTTCTGGATGTTAAGGCAGTGCTGTTCTGAGACATGCAGTAACTCCTGAATTGGAAATAGTATAGCCATATTTGTTCAGTGCTGTTTGCATGTCTGTGACACAGTAACATGCTAACATTTTCACATTGCTTCTGGTTCAAGATCTAGGTGTTTTGGTAATACCCTAATAGCAATTTGATACTTCAGAGTAGCTATAAGAGACCCCTTAGAGTACTTATGAAACTGTGTGAGAAACGGGGGAAAAAAATCAGGAAGTGCCATGAAGCATCTCAGGAGTTGCTTATGTTTTTCTGTAAAACCTATAGTGAGAGGGTTACTTACCCCAAGTTTAAAGTAATGTGCATTTACTCCTGAAATGACAGAAAGCAGATTTTAATGTTCTCCTCAAACAGCTATTTTAAATTTACTGTACCCATTCCTTAATATGAAAAAAATACTGTACATACTTCTTGATGACTGGCGGGTATTTTTTTCCTCTGGATTTAAGCATCGAATGGGCTTCCTTGTCCAACAAATGTCACAGTTCATGCTTTGAACATGAAATTTCTTCTCAACTGGGATAATCACTACAATAAAAATGTGAGCTTCAGCGTACAATATCTCAGGTAAGTTTTAATTAATCTTAAGTTTAATGGATCTTATCCAAATCTGTGCTGCACATACAAGTCTTGAATATTACCATTTAAATTGTCCTGGATTGGATGTTGGAAGCTCAGCATTTGTAGAAACTCTGAAAAGTGCCTACAGGCCCTTATTGAGGCAAATAACACTTCATTTAGTTGCCTGTTTGGTTGCTAAAAGAATTACAAAAATGTCTTGATTCTTAGGAATTCAGAGCACTTAGTTCTCTATGCACTGCTAAGGAATAAATTCCCAAATATGACTAAAAATGTTAATGTATTATGGTATGCCTACATTAAGAAAAATTATGAAATATAAGGGAACTAGCTGAGTTGATGTTGAGAATATAAACATGAAATGTCAGGGCCTTCAGATATTAATATTTATACATTATATATGTTCTAAGCTTTCAACAATTTGATATTAAGACACAGGTTTACAGCCTAACTATTTATACATGCAGTATGAGCACACAAGTTGCTGTCAGTCTCAAAATATTTGAATTTCTTAATTGGTACTTAGATTTTAAGTGAAAAGGTTGCACTATGTATATCCCCCATCTTTTTTAAGAATGACCATACCATAGAAAAGATGACATTGTCCTGGAGTTGTTTGAGCATATCAACAAAAAAAAAAGAATGCTGAGAACTGAAGATAATCCTTATTTGGTCTTCCAAGAAGTATTTTGCATCAATGTAACAAATGTACATTATTGCCTGTGAAATAATAAATATATAAAGCAAAATGGGAAATAAATGTAGGCTTTAGTGTTTCAACTGTAAATGAAAACTATTGTCATCTTGATTTAATATAAAAGCTTCATACTCATGTAGAATGTCTCTTCTAGTGGATTTTATAAGCAATTTTATGAAGATTACTCAAATAAGTGGTACATTGTAGCTGGATGTGAAAACATCTCTCATACACAATGTGACTTCTCATCTAACGTCGGTGCTAGTGGAAATTACTACATCCGTGTAAATGCTACAAATGGATATAATAGATCATGTTCCTCAAAAGAAATAAAAGTGGATCCTTGTGTAATAAGTAAGTAGATGTATTTTTATCAATATTTTTCCACTTCACTTGTTTTTACTTTGTTTGTATTCATTTTTCACCAATCTGTTCTTTTCATATCGTGTTGCTATTCTGATATTTGTCTTGGACAGGGGACTTCGTTCTGATAGGGGAAACAGGAAAATTGGATAATCAGTCAATTGTGGAATGCTGTAATTAGGGGAGAACAGACTTCTTAACTGGTCTGACTCTCTCATGCACACATACAACCTAGTTTATACACTGTAGCAGGGGTTTTCAACCTTCTTGGATCAGTGTATCCCTGGCAGTTAGATGCAGAGCAGTATACTCTTGGTGGCCCGACACGAAGCAGGTGGGAGGGTGGCAAACAGCTGGATGTGGTGCAGTGGCAACTGCCGCATGCGAGCTTCCCCTAATTGACCTTCGATGCATAATCTGGAAGGGTTGATGCTTTTCAGGGGGAAAAAAATGTAATAAATAATTTCTTTTGGAAATTGGGCATTGCTTTGCTAGAATATAACAACCAGCCTAGACAACTGTTTGTATGGATGGAAGCAAAAAAATGATAATGCTTCTGACTATTTAGAAGTATAAATACCATTGTAGCCTTTGTTATTGTACATCTGCTGAACTAATAGCAGATATTGGTGGATTTCAGGTTGGTTTCCTGTTAATGAAGGAATCTATTACATGGTTGGGTGTTTTGTGGTTTGTTTGGGTTTTTGACCCAGATATGCCGGTCCTTGAACACAGATGGTAATCCCTTCTTTCTGCCCAAAGGCCAGTTGTTAGGTGGTCTACCAAAGTTGAGGCAGCTACCAGCCAATTCTGCAGGCAGACTACAGACCAGGCAGCCATTTTTGCAAGCAGCGTGCTGCAGGCCTCCCATGCGTCTGATTAGCCCCAGTGGCCCCACCTTTCACTGCTGATTGGCTGCAAGGGCTATTCATCATATGACCCTATCCCCCACTGCTGATTGGCTGCAAGGACTGCCTGTCATGAAGTCCTTCCCCTCACTGCTGAT
The DNA here is from genome assembly GCA_030014935.1 of Caiman crocodilus. Classification (NCBI taxonomy): domain Eukaryota; kingdom Metazoa; phylum Chordata; order Crocodylia; family Alligatoridae; genus Caiman; species Caiman crocodilus. The sequence goes on from JAGPOW010003316.1 coordinate 35,673,462, forward strand.
TTAGTGCTGAGGGGTAGGCCCATATAATAGATAGCCCTCACAGCCAATCAGCAGGGGGGAGGGCAGCCATCTTGCTGTGCTGGCAACCCCCTTTGCTCCCCTCCCAGTGGACTGCACAGTTAGCCACAGGAACTGCTGGGAGCCAGCATTTTCTTTTTGGTGAGGTGGTTGTTGTTTTTTGTTTTGTTGTTATTCAGGGAGCCCACCAAAAGTGTGGACCCTGTGCTTTTTTGCCCAAAATTGTGGCGTCTGCAAAAAATGTGAAATAACAATTTTGGTAGGTTCTTACCAATCATCTGTTCCTATGAGGCAGTTCTACTAAGAATTGACTCTAGTTAGAGAAAGTAAGGCAGACAGCATGCTCTTGTGCTCTTGTGGCAGTTCCTGAAAAAGGAAATTGCATCCCAGAAGCAACAATATTCTTTAGGGTCCCCTTCCCCCATAAGAGTAGACCAGGCTTACAGACTTGCAAGGCTATATAACTGACAGCACCCTTAGGTGACTCCCTTAGCAATATGATTCTAGCTAGTAAAAATGAATCATAGCAGTAGGGTCAGAAGGGACCTTGTAGATCTTCAGGTCTAACCCCCTGCCTGGGCAGGAGGAAAATTGAGCTCAATTGATCCCAGCCAGGTAGGCATCAAGCTACTTCTTAAAGACCCCCCAGGGTAGGAGCCAGTACCACTTCCCTTGGAAGTTGGTTCCAGATCCTAGCCGCCCTGACTGTGAAGTAGTTCTTACAAATGTCTAATCTAAACCTACCGTCCAACAACTTGTGGCCATTATTCCTTGTTATCCCAGGAGATTCTAGGGGAAACAAGGTCTCCTCCAAACCCTTCTGGTCCCCCCCCAGTGAGTTTATAGACTGTCACCAGGTCCCCCCTCAGCCATCTCTTGAGAAGGCTGAACAGTTTCAGGTCCCGTAGCCTCTCATTGTAGGGTCTGCCCTGCTGTCCCTGGATCATGCGGGTAACCCTCCTCTGAACCCTCTCAATGTTGTCCACATCCCTCTTGAAGTGGGGTGCCCAGAACTGGACACAGTACTCCAGCTGCAGCCTGACCAGTGTCACATAGAGGGGGAGGATCACCTCCTTGGCCTTACTTGAGATGCATCTGTGGATGCGCGATAAAGTTTGGTTAGCCCTGCCAACTGTGACCTCACACTGTCAGCCCATGTTCATCCTGGAGTCGGTGATGACTCCAAGATCCCTTTCTGCCTCCATGCTCTGAAGAAGGGAGTTTCCCATCTTATAAGTGTGCTGCTGGTTACTACTGCCCAAGTTCAGCACCCTGCACTTGTCCGTATTGAAACGCATCCTGTTTTTGTTAGCCCACCCCTGCAACCTATCCAGGTCTTGCCGCAGTCTTTCCCTCCTTACTAGTGTGCCCACCTTACCCCAAATTTTGGTATCATCAGCAAATTTGAACAAGTTGCTTTTCACCCCGTCATCCAAATCACTGATGAAGAAATTGAACAGTGCAGGCCCAAGGACCGAGTCCTGGGAGACTCCGCTACCCACTTCCCCCTAGGTCGAATACGACCCGTTCACCACCACCCTCTGAGTACAGCTCTTCAACCAATTTGCAATCCATCTGACTCTGTAGGCATCGATGCCACAGTCGCCTAGTTTTTTGATGAGGATGGGGTGGGAGACAGTATCAAAGGCCTTGCTTGAAGTCCAGAAAGACTACATCCACGGTGACACCTGCATCCAATGCTTTTGTGACCTGATCATAAAAGGCAATCAGGTTGGTCTGACATGACTTGCCCCTAATGAAACTGTGCTGGTTGCCCTTGAGCATTATCCCCAATGCGGGCCCATCACAGATGTGTTCCTTGATGATCTTATCAAAGAATTTCCTCAGGATTGAGGTAAGACTGATGGGCCTGTTAGTTGCCCGGGTCCTCTCTCCTCCCTTTTTTAAAGATGGGGACCACATTGGCTCTCTTCCAATCATCTGGCAACTGGCCCGAGCACCACAAGCACTCGTAAAGCTGTGCCAAGGGCCCTGAAATAACCCCTGCTAGCTCCCTCAACACCGTGGGGTGGAGAGCATCTGGACCTGTTGATTTAAACACATCCAGCCCCTCCAGAAGCAATCTAACCTGGTCCTCCTCAACCTTAGGTCTTGAGGCATTTCCCTCGAGTCCGTCTTGAATCACGGAGTGGGGTCCTAGTCCCTGCACAAGAAAATGGAGGTGAAGAATTTGTTAAAGAGGTCTGCCTTCTCTGGCGCAACCACCAGATTGCCAATTGCATCTTGCAGGGGCCCCACATTTTCTGGTGCCTTCTTCATCCTCCCTATATATTTGAAAAAGGACTTTTTATTATCTTTAATTTTGGACACTAGTCCTAGCCCTCTGTCTGCCTTAGCTTTCTTAACAGCCTCCCTACAGGCTCAAGCATTGGAGGTATACTCTTCTTTGGAGATAGCACCCCCCCCCCACCCTTCCACTGGGTGTACGCTGCCTTTTTGGCAACCGGGCATTCCTAGATGCCCTTGGTGAGCCAGGAAGGCTTTTGGGCACTCTTGTCCCCCTTGCTTCTTGTTGGGATTGTCACCCCTTGGGCCCTGAGTATCGTCTCCTTAAGGAATGACCACTCATCTTGGGCACTGAGTTCCCCTGCCCTCAAACCCCAGCACCTCTCCCACCAGTCTCCTCAATTCTTTGAAGTTGACCCTCTTGAAGTCTGGGGCTACCGCCTTGCTGCAGGCCTTTGTCACCCTGTGCTGGATGATGAATTCCAGCAAGTGATGATTGCTATCACCCAGGTGGTCAAGGACCTGGAGCCCCCTTACCAGATCATCTCCTATGGCCAGGACCAGGTCCAACAGGGCATTTCCTCTGGTTGGGACTGTGCACCTCCTGGGTTAAGTGGAGGTCCTGTATCTCAGCCAGGAACATCTTGGAATGGTCTGACCCGGCTGACTGCTCCTCCCAGCAGATGTCCGGGTAAATTAGATCGCCCATGACAACTACATCCTTTGCCTTAAGTGCCTCTACAAGCTGGCCCAAAAATTCCCAGTCCAGCTCCTCCCTTTGGTTGGGGGGTCTGTAGTAGACCCCCACCGTTAAATCCCTCTCCCCACGACCCCATTCTATCTTGACCCAGAGCACTTCAGCTTGTTACCTCCTCGGACCCCATTTTGCTGGCAGAGGATATGTTTTGCTCTTTGACATAGAGTGCCACACTCCCTCCCTTCCTTCCTTCTCTATCCTGCCTGTAGAGCCTATAGCCCCTAATGCTAACTGTCCAGTCATGGGATGAATCCCACCATGTTTCGGTAATCCCTACTATGTCTGGGTTTGAACTAGCTGATCTGAGGGTAATTTCCTCCTGTTTATTCCCCATACTACAAGCATTGGAATACAGGCATTTAAGGCCTTGCATAGCTCCGCATGCCACCCCCCGATTTGGAATACTATCTGGACCCCTGTTTCTTACCTGGGCACTCCTTGTATGTGTTACCTGTGTTCTTTGGGTGGCGTCTTCATGTCTTCCTGTGGCCCCCTTCCCTGGCGAGGCTAGTTTAAAGCTCACCGTATGAGATCAGCCAACCTGGAAGAGAAGACACTCTTGCCTTTAGGACAGAGGTGAAGCTTATCCTGCCCCAGCAAGTCCCCTGTCCGAAAGCATGGGTCATTATCCAGGATCCCAAGCCCCACCTGGTGGCACCAACTCCATAAGCACTGGTTGACCTCGCCAATGCAGACCTCGTGTCTTTTTCTTGTTTTCACCGTAGTTTTCCCTATTCAACTAGATTATTGACCAAATATTGTAATATACATTTTTTTTTAAATGTAATAGCTCTATTTTATGACTGGTAAAGAACTATAGCATAACTTTAATATATCACTTAGTGTTACTAACTGATAAAACATGATGAATCATTACTTTAAAATATTTATAACTTTACTGCTTTTCCATGTTACCATTTTGTAAAGGTAAAAGTCAGATTTTGGCTATTTCAAATAAAATTTTTGCTGTTACAGGGTCTCATAGCCTTTGTCTAACTGTTTTGTTTGTTTTAAACTCTTCTCCACTATGCTTTAAGATGAAATTGGCCCTCCCAGCGTAAAAGTAAACTCTGGTCCCAGTTTACTCCATATCCAGATCACTTGTCCAGGAGAAGAAAACAAGTCCATGAGTGAATGTTATGAATTCGCTTACAGAATTCAGTACTGGGAAAATTCATCAAAACCTGAGGTAGGAAAACTTTTTTCAAAATCCTTTTCAAAACTACAGGCAACCCCTGCTTAATGCTCTTAATTGGTTCCAGGAAAATTAACATTAAGCAGAACCATGCTAAGCAAACCCCATTTCCCCATAGGCATTAATGTAAATAGAAACAATTGGTTACTGCCGCTTCTTGCTGTAGCTTCTCATCATTGCTACCGCCTCTCCCCACCCCTCTGCCTGCCTGCTGGCTGCTCTGGCCCCATGTGCCAGCCCACACCCCATGCTCCTGCCAGCTCTGGCACCACGGGGCCCTGCACCCACTGCTTCTCACCGCCACCACTTCTTCTTCCTACCCCCTGCCCGCTCCAGCACCATGTGCCTGCCCAGGCCCCATGCTCCTGCTGCCGCACCCTGGCCTTCTGCCAGCACTGGCAGGGGCCCCACACTCATGCCTGCCCTGCCACTTGCTGCTTCTTGCCTCTGTCGTTTCTCCCCACACCCCTGTCCACCAGCCTCTCTGGAACCATGTGCCAGCCCAGGCCTTCGGCTCCTGCTGCCCCACCCTGGGCCCTGCTGGCCCTGGCCCAGCGGCAAACAGTATTGGATACTGTCAAGACCTGATAACAAGCTAGCAGGAGGAATAAAATGTGTTGCAGGCCAGATAGAAGGACAAAAATGGGTTCTGGGAATTTGGAATTGTTTAGTTAGTTAAGAAGTGTATCTCTGTACAGGATGCGGTGTAATTTTTTTTTAATTGTTAAGCAAGACAAAATGCAAGAAAACACACAAGTTTTCTGCAGAGCAGGATAGGACTAGGATTAAAACTGGAGTCCCATGCAAAACTGTACACTAGGTAGATGATTTTGGCCTATATCAGTGTGTCAAGGATAACACCTGTTGGCCAGATATGGCCTGTGAGGCCCTATCATCCAGCCTCTGGTGCTACCCATGGGTCTCAGAGTTGCCATGTGGCACCTGCTCCAGCTCTACTCCACTCGCATACCGGAGTGGCTGTACATGTAGTGCAGCCCCAGACCAACCCCATAGCATTCTGCCAGGCCAGGTACTAGGTTCCTGGAGCCTAGTCTGGATTCTACAGGACATGTACTAGATCTGGAATGTAAAGCTAGTCCATAGATCTGTCTAGTCCACAAACTAAGTTCTGTGCTACTCATCCAGCCAGGAAAACTAAATGAGTTTGACATCTGTGACCTTATATGAAGTGTCTTGCACATTTCAGTTCTCATTTTGATTTGACTTCAGTAGTCAGAAATTCTCATTTTGTTTTACAAAAATACAATAGATGTTGTAGCAGTCTTTATACAATAACTAAATATGTGAAACGTAAAAAAAAACAAACAAACCTTATATTGCCAACACCTTTTCAAAATGGTAAAAATGGTTTGTGCTTGCTGACTAGCACTTGCTGAAGTAGTTTTGCAAAGTTTTTACTTGAAAATATGCAAAATGCTGTCAAACTAAATTTCCATAAACAAATGTATAATTTAGCAGTGCCCAAAATTTTAATCTATTTGAATCACTCTTATAATAACCAGCATCTTTTCTTTCTGCAGGTAGAAAGTGAAGTGACACAACAGTCATTCCATACAATCTCAAACTTGATGCCCTCGAGAACATACTGCTTGAAAGTACAAGCATTTGCACGAGCATATAATAAGAGTGGTCAGTTCAGCAATGTGATATGCACTGAAACACTTAGTGGTATGAAAAGTTTAAATATATGTTTGGCATATACTATCCCTGTTGCATGCAGCGGTTGTTATAATGACTCCAGCATTTTTTGTGACCTACTCTAAAGTACAATGTTGCCACAGTAAAGACATACTCTATATGCTATAAATTTCAACTAGTTACTAAACTTGGCAATTTATAGTGATATATTTAAAAATGAGCAGAATTTTTAATGTACATTTGTTACATGGACTATTACGTGCCTAGAATACTAAATGTAAATTGAGAATTAAATTTGAGCGTGAAATACATGGCATGTATTTCCACATTTTCTAGATCACAACATAGGAAAGTAATGCACAGGATGGGAACATCCTTACACTTCCTGTTTAAGTTGTGTCCCAGTACAAAACATAAGACTCATGAAGTCAGAAAGAGAACAAAAAGGAAGGAGCATAAGTGCATCCTCCACTCAGTTGTACATTTTACAGTGTTTAGATCTTTTTATTTATTTGTGGAGGGGGGTTTAAATAAAAAAAGTTTGAGAATGTTCAAGCATGTCCTAGGTTTATTTTTAAAGAGTCTTTTAAATCTAGAAAGTGTAGTTTATCAAACAACATTTTTCTAAAATGATCTTTCATTTATTTTTAGATCAGATGTCACCTCTAGTTGTTTTGACAACCTTTTTCATTGCTGTGGGAGTTGTCCTTGTTTTGGCATTAGTCATCAGCTCGGGTATATATCTTTCATATAAAAAGATCAAATATGTATTCTTTCCATCATGCAAGCCTCCTTCTAACATAGAGGTAAGGTACATTTTTATCTTTCAAAAATATAATTGTTCAAAGATCAAAGATGTAACCATTGCTATATGTATATTTTATCTATCCTTATGAAGGCCTAGGAAAATGCCCATAAAGAGTGACGGGGGCAGGAGAGGACAGAGCCCTGTGCAATGCAAGATGAGGTCCCACCCCATCCCCTCCCTTGATCAGCATTGGGGGGGGTGCCGTTGTTTCTTATTTGCATACAACAAAACCTTATTAAATACATTGTTTGTCATTAAACTTCTGCCAGAAACAGCATGTGCCCAGTAATGGAAACTAACTATGAAATTCATTGAATGCAGCCCACTCTGAACATGAATGTAAAACTCATGGTCTGTATTGGGCAAACATACTGATGGGAACCTTCCAAGGCTAGATTAATACAGGCCATCGGAATAAGGTATAGTGCCTGGTGGATTCGGTCCTTCTCAATGCCAGCTTTTTTGAAGTCGTAGTCAGCCAGTGCATTGAATACATGTTGTTTTCCTCTTCACTCCCACAGCTGAGCATTACTTTTTCTTTCCTGTTTCCAGTGATTCCTGTTTCTTCACTAGCCTTAAATGTCTGGCAAACATTATCAAATGTCTGTGTAGATGAAAGGCTCCATTGCCCCTCTCTCAGCCCATCACATGTGAACAGTGTGCCCCACCTCCTTAGGGTGGTGCCTGACCAGGCAACCTCACGCATCATCTCTCTATATATTTTGGAGGGTTCCAAGATGTGTGAAAAGAACACCCAGTTTCAGTTGCAAGTGGGAGGCTAATTAGCATGTAGATCCTTTGGGGGGGTATCTGAAATACATGCACATACTGAGCGGTGCTGAGTTTACATTGTTGGCTCTGCTGGATCCCAGCCCTATGAACTGTATAATAAATCATGAGCCTTTTGGCTTTGGATTAATATCATGCATAGATTGTACTATGTATACGTTCATACAAAAGTGCTGCTCAAAAGTGTTTATGGAGTAAGTATATGCTAAAACATGCAAAAAGACAAAATGCATCAATTCTGATGAGCTAAATCTTAGTGTACCTATAGTAATTTGCATATATGAAAATTGAAGTGGGTATTTGTTTTTGGTCCCTTGCATTTCAAATTAACTGTTTTCCTGTACAAAGCAAAATTGGGGGTATGAGGCTGCTGTGGCTCTGACTCTGGCCCTGAGTCATTTGCAGCTTCTGCCCCTCTTGCTCTCTTCCCTGCTCCCACCCCCTTGCTGTTACACACAGCTCACTTCCATGTGCTGTACTCGGGGAGGGAAGAGAGCTCAAGCAACATTGGCAAGTGGGGAGGAAGAGGCAGAGACTGCAGAGAGCAGAGGGGGAAGGGGCAGAGACTATGGAAAGCTGGAGTGGGGGATGCTGGTGGCAAGGGGGCAGGAAGGCTATGAGGGGAAGACGTGGGGACATCTGATACCAACTTCTTCCCCAGCCACTATTTTCTCTGATGTAGTAGTGGGAGGGGGACGAATTCAAGATAAACCTATGATAATTAGATTCTATACCTTTATAAATGTGTTATAATTGTCACATTTACCATCTATAGAATTAATTATTGGGTGGGTCATTTTAAATTCAGGGTCATCTTAGATTTGAGTAAATATAGTAAAACAGATCTTCAGGTTTTCCGTAAACTATTTCTATAAACATCAATTAATTGATGCTTTTGGGCTAAAATGTTTTAATTGAGTAGATAAGAATCACGGAAGCTCTTTTAGACTAACCTGCATCTTCCTCCATAGCTTTCAGGATATATATATATTTTTTTTGATAGAAGGTGAGAAGCAGCATAGTTTAATAGCTCTATTTTCTATGTTCAGCTCTTTATTCAATATAGGTCAGTTCATTAGCTCAACTTTTGTGTTTTCTTCAATTTCTGGTTCCTTTTTTAATGTAAAAATTAACTTCTTGAAGGAGTTTTTCCCCTAATTAGCAATAGCTGTTCCACTAAGATAAGCTTCGTTTTATGTTCACCCCCAGTCCAGCAACTTCAAACATTACCTCCAAAAGTAATGTAAGATGCGCTCTGTCTCTTCACTTTTCACTAAAGGTACTATTTGCTGCTTTCACTCACTTGAACAAAAAACCTGCAGTTATTGAAACTGCAGTAGCTGAAACCAGGGTGGGTCAGGCTTAAGACTGTAAATTCCTAAATAGATAGGGATAGGAGGGATTAAGATAAATTCCATCTTAATCTCTGAGTTGCTCTCACCATTATAAAGTAGGGTCTTGTAAATTATCTGCAGTCTGTACATATTCTGATAGTGATTTTTGAGGTAAAATACTTCTTGAAGTTATTTTGTTTGAGCAATAATACTTGGGTTTAAATTATACCTATTCCTGCTGCTTGTTCTCTTTTCTTCGGAGAAGGGTTTATACTATCTGGTTCCCAGAACTCCAGTGTAGCAATCAGCAGTGGTTAACCAACGACAGGTTAAAACAATACAGCTTGGGTCTGAGGCAGACTGATGCTTCCAATTTAACTTTTGCTGCTACTTTTATGTGCTATGCAGCTGTGGTGTGGGTAAAGCCTCCTGCTAGAGCACCCAGTATTGTAAACTAGTTCCAGCCTGCAGGGCTCTAGTGTACAAGGATAGTCTGAGACTGGCACTAATAATGAAGAAGCTGAACAACTACAGTGGATGTCATAGCTGGTGATATGACTGTGACCCTCTTCTATCAGATCCTGAGCCACACTGAGTAAAAAAGCAGGATACTAGCTTAAGAGGAACTTGAATCAATTTTCACAGTGCTCTCTGAAAACATTATACTGTAGGCAGCATGTAAATTGATTAGAGTTTAACAGAAAAAAGTTTTAGTTGAGTCATAACTTTAAAAAGGATACCACAGTTAATATCCAAGTGTCATCAATAATCTAAGTTATAAGGCAAAATTCAGGTTTTTGGGGTTCAGTAGTAGGCTAGCAACACATTTCATGTAATATTTCATCTTTTTTTTTTCCAAATGCTGTTTTTTTGCGGGGGGAGAAGGGAGGGTTCTTAAATAAATGATCCCTACAAAAGAATGGATGTTAAGTGTATCCAGAATTCAGTTAAGTACTGGAGCTACTTAAGCCTGGAGAGTTCCCTATATTACCACTCAGATACTTTTATTCCTTATCACAGTACACTCAGCACTTCAGTGTGTGGTTCTTTTTTGTATTATTCTTCAGCACTTTTATCACCTCCGTACAAAGAATATAAATAGTGCCTGTCAATAAAAAGTAAGTTTTGATATTTTTACCACCACTTTCCTGCTCTTAGAAATTATTCTGAATTGAAGTCTTCCTCCACACATTTGTGTGCTCACGTGATGATGTATTACCTCTCTGTTCAGTAAGTTAGGTGTCTTTGTACAGTGCTTGAGATGTTGTAAATTCCTAAATACTAACGTGGTAAGTGATTAAGAAAACAAATTAAGACTCATATATCTATACTCTGTGTAAATACATATTTTATATATAAATACATGTATGTGTGTGTGTATATGTACGTATATAAAAATTATATTTCTTTCCCGTGGTTGCACACCAAACAGTGTTTATAGCTAACGTATACTTTATAACTTATACTTTCGAGAAGGTAGTATTTTAGGTGAAGAATCTGATTATGATATATAGAATACAATGAAAATGTGATTGTAAGTAGCTTTATTAGCTAGCATCATTTAAGGGTTTTTTTGTTTGTTAGTTTTTTAAGATGAATGATCTTTGCTTTCCTTTCTCTTTTTTCCTATTTATCCCCTCACCTATAGTGCTTTGGCGGACAACTCTTCAGTAATCTATATATATCGACTTCAGAGGAACCAGCAGAAAAGTGTTGTATAATTGAGAATACCATTCAAGAAGAAGCAAACCCAACTGACTTTAAAAACTACAGTAACTCTAAACAGAGCAGTCGAGATTCAGGAAATTACTCTAATGATGATGATACCTCGGGAAGTAAAGCGTCAGAAGAAACTCTGGAACAGGAAATAGTATAACTAAGAAAGCATCTCAGACACGAGACTGGGAACATAACTATCACTTTGCTGTTGTTCTTGGATAGAACAGAGACTTTACCTAGTGAAGAAAGGCTGACTTTGGGCTGTTGTTAAGTTTTCTGTTTTGTATTTTTCTACTGAAAAGAAAAAAAAAAACATGGAGAACCAGTATTACAACACTGTTCCTCTGCTTGAAGTAGCCAAAGGAAACGTTTGGTTTTGGGTACCTTGTACCATTTTGATTGATACTTTGTTCTCATCTGTTTACAATAAAAATATTTGTTCATCTAAACAAAGGGTGATCAGGACACCATGGAGATCTTGCTAACATCATTAAAGGTGCACTAATACAGCGGTAGACGGCCCCCGGCACAGATGCCAGAGCGTGGCACATGAAGGCAGTTTGCTTGGCATGCATTCCTCAGGGCAGACAGTGGAAAAGGGGTCAAGGCTGTACTGCCACAACAAGGATCGGGTCCCTTGTGGCACCCCAACCATCTGTCCCTTTGGGACAGATGCAAATCAACATGCAAATCAAGGTTGCAAGTGTTTTAAGCACTCTGCCCAAGAATGTTGCTGACACATGCACTAATATATTCAAGGAAAGATAATCTTGGCTTGTCTGTTGCTTGTGGCAGGTGTTGGAATGTTTACTGTAGTCTGAAGAACTCCATTAAGCATTTCATCTTCTGTTGTTTTCCAGAGGCAGAAGAGAACTGATGTCCTGAGAAAAAGTTCAGTCCAAAACATTGGGTGGGATCAACTTACAAACAGCCTGAAATGGTAGAATATAGTTTGTTGATTCACACAGCAGTGGGATGTAAGACAGCAGAACACTCTTTCAGTGATGACTGAAGTAGATGCTAAAGGGGAAATTAAGCCAAGTGAATGTTATCTGGAGCAGTTAAAGGAAAATAGCAGGAACTGGGTTTAGAGACAGCTTTGAACACCTTGTCTTCATCACTGTCCAACTGAGTGCTGTCTGCAGAATAATAATAATAAAAAAAGAACTTCCAAATCAGATGAAAGTAAAAAGCAAAATCGCCATCTTGCACAAACAGAGTATGTTCTATTCATTTTAATACAAACCCAAATTAGGGACTTTCTACTTCAGAGGCGGGCAATTATTTCAGCCAGAGGACTGCTTACTGAGTTTTGGCAAGCCATTGAGGGCCGCATGAAAGGCAGCCAGGGGCAGATAAATACTAACTTTCTAAATTTTTTAGGGGCCCCAGGGGCCAGATAGAATGGCCTGGTGGGCCGTATCTGGCCCACTGGCAGCATTTTGCCCACCCCATTCTACTTTGATTGCTGTTACCTGGCTATGAAGCGGACTGTAAAATGCTAACTTGCAATTGCATTGCAGTCAGATACCTGAAATTCTGCCCACCTTTGAAAAGAACAAAAACCAAACATTATTCCTAAGTATTATTAGAACTATATTCGAACCGACTAGTCTAATTTAAGGCAGAAACAAATGTCAAAACACCATAACTATCAACCCTGTAAAATAGGATTATCTAATTTGTCTCACTATAGACCAGAAACATTATTACAACTGTGATAACTAAACTTGAATTCTGGTTTCTTCTAATATTGTAAAGTATAGCTCTAGATGCTAGTATTATTGTAACTTTTTTTTACTTAAATCATGGGCATCAAAGTTGCAGCCTCTGGGCTGGATCTGGCTTATGGAGCCCCATTATCCAGCCCCCAGTGCTGCCCCTGTGTCCAGAGTTGACCCATATGAGATGTGCCAAGACTGGCCCTGTGCATAGGGCCCGGGACGTGTGCCAAACTTGGCCTGTTCTGGTTGGCTCAGGACCCACATTGTAGGTAGTATACCTAGCTCAGTCAGTTCGGAAATGCTCTTCATTTGGCACCTCCTTCCTCTTCCTTCATCAGCGGCTCCAGGGTGGGTACTGTGTGCAGTATGTGTCCCACAGTAGGTGTCCTTTATGGCACACACCCCGGAGTGTGCACTGCAGGCACTGGATTTAGAATGGGGAGGGTTGGGGGGAAAGTCTGTGGACCCCATCTGGCCCACAGGGCTGGTAGCACCATTCGTCCAGCCCAGGGACTGGTCCTATACCATTCATCTAGCTCACATGTCCAAAAGTTTGACATCCCTGATTTAAATAATTCCTCCAGTGTGCTATAATTATTTTTCTGCATTACCAGGGTAAGTATTCTGAGAAATCCCACTGGGAAGAATTACTAGTTTGATTTTATAATGTCTCTTGATATGATGGCAAGAATATTCATCTAATAGCTTCTCCAGCTCATTTCTTGTCTTCTCAATAGATCTTCATACAAAACATGAAGATACGTGCTATACCAATAGGTTTCCAATTTTACTTCTCATGAATAATTTTTCCTTGTACTCACCTGAAACTTTAAACATTACTTTCCTTTTTCACAGAAGAACCGTCAGAGTAAGGACCAGAACTCTTCCAGGCTTTTTGTAGGCATTTATTGCTGTCAGAAGGAATTGTTGGTTTCTGTCAGTATTTTAAAAATATTTTAATCTCCAAGATATGAAAAATTTCTCCCAACACTTTGTATCCTGTCTGCTTATTGAACAAGATAGTTGGCTTTTTATGCCAGTTTTTCCCCCTTCCAGTTTTCTCTAATCTTGCAATAGTGATTTGTAGAATTTGTATTCTGTTTGAAAAGTCAAGATACCCAGCAAGTTTTACAATGGCTTAGTTGATTAAGATGGTGTTTTTAATGCAGTACACTTTGGGATATACTATTGCTTCATTTTCTACCAGGGAATAAAGTAGAGAAGGGAGGCATCTTAGAAAGTAACTGGTTCAGAAAGGCATGAGCTTTGAGAGAATAATTAAACATTCTTCTTAGTACTTTATATAGTAGTTGTGTGCTTTGAGGGGTATATTTGATTTCTGAACAGCTGCTTTGAAACTAGCAAGGTTGTTTGAGTTCCATTGTTGCATTCTTTTTCCATAACTGAAAAACTTCCTGCGGAACTTGGTCTGTAGTGTCAGGTTATACTTGAAGTCATAGATAGCCTATAGCAGAACTATCCAAATTGTAGCCCATGAGCAGTTGACATACAGCCTATGGACCATGGCAGCCTCTTTTAGAGTCTAGGATCTGTGCAGTGAGGTTCTAGATACTCTGTATACATAGTCCACACAGTGGGGGGCTGGAGGAGGCCTGTACACTGGTAATGCTGCAACTTGCATAGCAAGGGAGGCTATATACGGGCTACAGGTACCATGTACAATCTCCAGCTGTGCTAAAGTTAGGTATCCCTGACCTAAAGTATAGAGGACCAAGCGGGGGCTAATGAGACCTGGATCTAATCCCAGTTCTGTCACTGGCCTTCTGGGTGAGCTTTGGTAAGTGGAAATTTCTTTTTCATGTCAGTTTCCCCACGTGTAAAATGGGAATAATGATACTTTGTACTCTACTGTTGACCTGCTGTCGGTCAAGCCTCTGCGGGCCTTTGGTGCTCTAAAACACCTGGTGCCTTATGGGCTATAATTGGGGCCTCTGTCTGCCCCATAGCCATGCCCATGCCTCTCAGATATTACCAGTTATAACAGGTATGAAATGTTTTTGGCCGGAGTGCTGAAAAAACTGCAATGGCTACGTTGTAAGGTGCCAGCGTGTTGGCATGCTAGAAAAACAAAACCGGGGTGGGGGGCATGTGGCAGGACACGCTGCATATTAATATGGTTAATAATCATGTTGGTGGTATTTTTGTTTTGGGTTTTTTGGGTTTTTTTAAATACAGTAAATCCCAGGTTTTCTAAAAATTGTAAACCTGGTGACAATAAATAAAACTTCAGATACATAACAGCAAAAGTGGTATTCTTTTTTGTTAAGCATGTTGTGTTGAGATAAAGAGAAAAGAGTGAAAGAAGAGAGAAGGAAAGAAAAAAGGGAGGAGAAAAAAGAAATAGGAAAAAAGGGGATAGAAGAGAAGAGAAAAGTACTAACCACCTGGTGATACTGGGGCAGGGGGCAGAGTTAGGTGCTTGGTCACAGGGTCCTACCTCCCCTACTCCCGTCTCCTCTTCATTCACTTGCCACATCTTAGCCTTAAATGGTAGGTAGAATAGAGAAACGGGTTGGCACCTGATTGTCCTTAGCCTTTACAGCGAGGCTTGGATGATCACATCGTGGGTCTTTGCATGGCTCCTCCACCCCTACACCACACCCACACTTCTCCGAAGAGATGTTACCATGGAAGATGTTGGTTCTTTAATTCCTTAAAATAGATGCTCTGTATTCATTGCCATAAATGAGAAAAAAAGATGTCTTGGCCCTGCTTGTGACAGCTGAGTTTGGTGATGTTAGGCTGGTAGCTGGTTGTCATCAGATGCAAAAAGAATCCAAATTGTTAGTTGTCAGACAGTTCCTCATAAGACTGAATGTAACAGGGCAAGGAACAGCCCAGTTCCTTTGGTGCTACAAAGCTGTGAGTGTGGGGGAGAGTCAGGTCAGAGACAGGGTAAGGATAATTACTTAGTAGGCACAGTTGGATCGCACTGGGGTGAATGTTGCCTGATTAAGAGCCAGCGGCTATTAAGGTCCATGGCAGGGGGGTATTCTTTGCCTCCTGGGGCACAGTGAGGAGAGTCAGCAGAAAAAGCCAGGAATGGCAAACCCAGCACTGGAATGGATCGCTGATATGACTGGCTGACCAGGTGAAGGTAACAGCAATTGGTGAAGCAAAGAGGTGTGGGGGGGCGGGATACTTACTAGATTCTTCCTGTGTGGGGCCTTCTCTCCCCCTGAGGATCAATCTGCTGACACCTGCGAGGGAAGGGAAGAGAGCGAGACTGGAGGCAAGCTTGACAGACTCAGGGGAGTGGGTTGCATGGTAGTGGAGGGTGAAGGAAGACCACATGCTATGAGAACAGCAGGGGTTATCCACAACCTGCTGGGAATTCACTAATAAACAATTTATTTTTATCCTGCTTCTACGGTGATTTACTACACCCTTTCTCATTGGGGAATTAACTTCTTATTCTTTCATCACATCAAGGCATGGCAAGCAAGCCCCAGGGAGAGAGATTTCGTTAGTTACCCCAGACGGCCACACTGAGTATTTCATTTGTGAAAACATTTGTTCACAGTGATAAGTGGATCCAAAGACGGACAACAGGGCACAAGCTACTTTTTTTCATGCAGGCATACTTTTCAAGAAGGAAAGACCAACGTGCTGTAATCTTGAGTTGCCAGTCCATTTCATTCACAAGTTCACCTCACAGTGAACTTCAACACACAGATGCATGAGCTTTGAAAATCAATCAGTTCCCATTCAAATCCTTCAGTGCTCATCCACTGAAAGTACTGCAGTTCTGTATCACTTTTCCTAGTACTGTCGGGTCACAAGAAACAAAACATGGGTCTTCTGTTGAAAAAATCTTGGGACTGTCCTGAGAACTCATCTTCCATCTGTCCTATATAGTTACATAGATCCCTATTGTTGAATTGATGCTGCTCAGAATGAATTTTCAGACTTGGGAAGTAATGGAAGACAGACATTTTGATATCTTATCTGAAAACAGACAGCTTATTACAGAAAGCTTTCCAGTTTTCATACAGCTCAAAGGATTGTTTTCTGTGTTCCTCACAATCTAGTATTTAAATTGTTTAAATGTGATGAGATAGCTGTCAGAAACATCCATTTTGTTAGCTATCTGTCATCAGTAAGGTCTGTATATTGCTGACCACTTTCCTCAAGAAATAACTTGATGGAATTGAGACAAGCAACAAATCACTTCAGCATATTATCTCAACTCAGCGTACATTACTGTGCAGCACTGAATATATGCAGAATCCATACCATTTAAAAGTTCACAGAATCTCTTGTGGGTCAAAGAGGAGTGGGCAATCAAAAAGTTGACAATTTTCAAAACCATTTTTATGATTTCCTTTAAATTAGAAGATGAGATCTTAGTGACACAGTTTAGGAAGGTGTTTGTCACAGTTTCACATCCTATTCTCGTAGAGAAGCTAGCAGGCTGTGGAGTGGATGCCTACACAGTCAGGTGGGTAGCTAGAAGGCTTAGGGACCGCACCCAGAGATGGTGGATGGGGTCGTTCTCAGCTTTGAAGGAGGTGTGCAGTGAGGTCCTGCAGAGTTTGGTCCTTGGACCGGTGTTATTTAATACCTTCTTTAGCAATTTGGATGAGGGTGTGGAGAGCACACTCTCCAAATTCATAGATAATAAATACCAAGTTATATGGCAAGGTTGACACACCAGAGGACAGGGAGCAGATACAGGCCAACCTGGACAGGTTGGATCAATGGGCGGAATGAAATAAGATGCAATTCAACAAAGATAACTGCAAGGTACTCCACCTAGGAAGGAGGAATCCCCAGCACATCTATAGGTTGGGGGATGACCTCAGCAGCTCAGAGGCTGAGAGAGATCTTGGAATCATAGTTGGCTCCAAGGTGAACGTGAGCCAGCAGTGTAACAAGGCCATCAACAAAGCCAATTGCACCTCATCGTGCATTAGCAGATGCATGAACAACAGATCAAGGGAGATGATGTGCCCTCTCTATGTGGCACTGGTCAGGCTGCATTTGGAGTACTGTGTCCAGTTTGGGGCACTGCACTTCAAGAGGGACACGGAGAATCTGGAGAGGGTTAAGAGGAGGGCCACTCACATGATTAGTGGCATCCATGAAATATTCTATGAGAGTATCATAGTATCTAGGGTCAGAAGGGGCCTAGAGCAGGCCATCTAGTCTGATCCCCCGCCAATGGTAGGAACGAGTGCCAGGGTCATAGGACCCCAGCCAAATACCTATCTAATCTACCCTTAAAGATGCCCAAGGTAGGGGCAAGAACAACTTCCCTAGGAAGCTGGTTCCACATCCTAGCCACCCTAACTGTGAAGTAGTGTTTCCTAATGTCCAACCTAAACCTGCTCTCCAGTAAC
>JAGPOW010003316.1:35691174-35705258 GCA_030014935.1 Caiman crocodilus
CCAGATGCATCACCCTGCACTTGTCCACATTGAATCCCATCCTGTTCTTTTCTGCCCACTCATGCAGTCGGCCCAGATCCCGCTGCAGCCTCTCCCTCTTCTCTGTTGTCCCAACCTCAGCCCACAGTTTGGTATCATCAGCAAACTTGGACAGCTTGCTTTCCACCCCCTCATTCAAGTCAGCGACAAAGATGTTGAACAACATAGGCCCAAGGACTGAACGCTGGGGGACCCCGCTGCTGACATCTCTCCAGGTTGAGTACGCCCCGTCAGCTAGTTTCTGACCCACTCAACCGTGTAGGGGTCAATGCCACAGCTCCCCATCTTTTCAATGAGGATGTGGTAAGAGACCGTGTCAAATGGCTTCCTGAAGTCTAAAAAGACTACGTCAACAGGGGCACCCGTATCCATGGATTTGGCTATCTGGTCATAGAAGGTTGAGGAGAGGAGGTTGAGGGATCTGGATCTCTTCAGCCTTCAGAAGAAACATCTGAGGGGAGACCTTGTAGCCATCTATAAGTTTATCAAGGAAGGACAACAGGGAATCGGTGATGCACTATTTACCAGAGCGCCCCAAGGAGTGACTAGGAATAATGGGTGCAGACTACTGCAGAGTAGATTTAGGTTAGACTTTAGGAAGAATTTTTTTACAGTAAAGGTGGCCAGAATCTGGAATGGTCTTCCGAGAGATGTAGTACTAATCACCTAACTTGGATGTCTTCAAGAGGAGGTTTGATAGTCTCCTGGCTGAGGTCATTTGACCTCAGTCCTCTTTCCTGCCAGGGGCAGGGGGTCAGACATGATGATCCTTTGTGATCCCTTCCAACTCTACAGTCTATGAATCTAACCCTTCCCTAACGCAGTGTTTGGTCTATCGGGCCTCAAAGCCTTCATTGGGACTTTGGTCTTCCCAGCTTTGGCCCCTTTTCTCTAGCTGGGCCCTTTAGCCCAAGATCCACTGTCCTGCACTTCAGCTTCTGGGCCCCAGCCCTGGTCTTGTGCTCTCGCCCTTCCCAGGCTCTGGCCCTCTAGGCCTCAGGCCATCTCTGCGTTGCTTCCCTCTCCTGGTCCAGGCTTTTTCCTTTTTGGCTTCCACCTGTTTGTCTTGTGCCTGGCCCCTGACAGGGCTCAAAACTTCCTGTATCCTGTAGCTTCTCTTCAACCATTTTAGCCACACCTGGTTCATGAGCATAAGAACATAAAGGCAGGCAAATGACTGCCTTAACAAAAACTTTCCTCCTTCTGAGTAAACAGATAAGTGATGCTCATCCGGGGCTCTCACTTCTCTGCTTTCAGGATGCTTCAGCACCTCCCAAGGGCTTCTGGTGCAACTGCTCTTCTTGGAGAGCTTGACTCTGTGCAAGGCACCAGTCCTCCCTCTTTCCCATGCCCCAGATGTTCAGCCTATCTACCCTGGAGGCACTGCCTTATCAGAGTCAAGTGGCTCACTAGCCTGCACAAGTGGTCCCCTTTCGGTCTAATAGGCAGATTGCTCTTCTCTGTTGCAGCTTAGGTTTGCTGTGTGCTGCCCCTGCCTCAGAGGCCTGCCTGCCTGCCTACACAGCAGGCTAGCCTGCCATGTTTTTCCTGTCTTTAGTAACAGAAGCCTTTGGTTCCTATTACAAAGAGCAAAGTGTTATTATTATTATTATTGGCTATTTGGTAGTGCAGTCATTGCATTACTGACTTTGTCCACAGTTGTTTTGGTCAGAATCTGTTTGTTGGTTAATGCATGCTTGCTTTATCATTTTCAAGTTGAAATTGGAGAGTTATGATATTTCCTATTGGTGAAAGAAATGGAAAGGCAGTATCTTCAGAGAACTGTCATTCTAGGGAATGTATCCAGGGGCATGAGGCAGAATAGCACTCTTTAGGTGATTTGCAAAGGCATTCATGCAGTCTCTGAGAGTTCTGTGTTCGTGGGATTTTTTTTTCTTTCTTGGGTCATAGTTCAGTTGTAGCAAAATACTTATCCTTCTTACGTGGATGGCCAATATTTCTTGATATTAGCATTGGCTTTAGCCCTGGTAATGTGCTGATGTGCAAAGATAAGCCAGTATTTTCTAAGCTTAATAAGCATAAGTGTATTTTTAATTGTTTCAGTGTATTTGGTCTTGCAGTAGTCCTGAAGTTCTGCCATCATTTAACTCTTTCTCCCAGGATTCAGCTACAACATTTTAAAATGAAAAGGCTGATTTTTTCCTGGCATTTCCCCTGGCTTCTGAGCTGGTTATTTTCATTTGTCTGAAGTCAAGCAAGCAGATAAAAAAAGGGAGGTGCCTTAGAAAGTAGCTAGTTCAGAGAGAGGCTTGATACTTTAATGTTCTCTAATGAAGTAGGTTGTTGCCTGTCCTAGCTCACACCTCTCTGAACTAGTTACTCTCTAAGGTACCACCCTGCTCTACTTTCTGCCAGCCTTCAAAAAGGCATGACCGCCATTCTGCGTTGATATTTCCTTGAACTTTTGGGGACTATTTTTGCATTTGTATTTATGGTTTTGTCATCCTTTTCTAATACTAGTTCGTAATAGATTGCTATTTTTCTTCTTTTTTGGGGGGAAGGAAGGGTGTAGGTGTGTGTGCAGATTTAAAAGAAAAAAAATCCAGGTTTATGAAACTATTATTTCCTTATTTCTGGAAAAAATGGTAGTGCTTTCATTTAATGCAGACTTTTCAAATTGGATTCCATTATGATTGGATTCCATTTTAGGGAATGATGTTCACAGTCTTCTTGGAAAACAGTTTTCCTGGCTCAATTTTGACTTTGAAAACTAAGATAATCCAATCCAGTTTACTGGAGACCACCAAAAATGAAATGGCTTCTTTCTGATGCTAAAATATTTTAAAATCCCCAAATGTAATGAAGCTAACTACACTGCCTACACTGTCTTATTTTTAGAGTTCAGAAAGTATCTCTGTGTAAGAAGAGCTGTGGGGAAAGAGTGCATGCAAACTGAAGGGCAGCAGGTGGGGAAATTTCCTGTCATGGGAGTTGTTAGTTGAAAGGGAACTAAATTCTAGCTATGATCTAGCTGTAGCCCAGATCATATGATCTGTAACATTCCCAGGGGCTCTGATATTTGTTTGCTACTCATTTCAGTGTATCACATTTGATGCTGAAACTTGAATAAACATGTCATTTGACCTAAAGAATTGAATTAATACTAAAATCTTTCTATAATGCTGAAGAGTTCTTTTTAATTATATTTTTTTCCAGTTGGTGTTCTGCCAGGTGGTATCATTAAGACTTAATTCTTTTTCTGGTAACTAAAGAGCCTCACATTTAGGATGGGTTACGTACACTAAAGGTTCTTTTAAAATTAAAAACAAAGAGACTTTCAGCACTGCAAACTTATTTTCACTTTCACTCTTTATTATGAGCTGCTTGAACATCCCAGAAATGAGGAACGACATTAGATGGCTTCTTCTCTATCTAGTTCATTCGCATCATATGCTTATTGCAATGGAAGCAGTATACTTTTTGTGTGCCTGCAGAACTGTTTATTTAGATGTCTTCTTTTAATAATGTCAGTTGAAGAAATATAAGATAACAGCCTGAGCCTGTAATAACACAGAGGCAGCAAGCCATGGTGCTCTGTATTTGCTTGACCCTCACCCACCTGTTTCTACCAATTATTAAGGGCTGATATTAGTGGTGTGATTTTGTGAAATTTCCAAATGGAACCAGGCTGTAATTGTAGATAAGGGCGCTTGGGTTTCTTGGAAGTTGTTACACTTAAAATGGGATTGACTTGTTAATATCACTTTAAATAGTAATCTGGCTACATGCTGAAGTCAGTTTATAGTGGGACAATACAGTAAATGAGCCACAATGTTATTCCACACACAAAATGTAACATCTCTGGGGCTTTGTATCTTCCTTTAAGTTTAATGTACGGCAAGTTGGGGCTGACCCATGACGCGTCCTGATGCTCATCTGAATGTCAGGATTCAGCATGAGACAATCCTGGGGTCTGGGACACAGCCCCCACTTGAGCTGGGAACAGAACTAGTTCCTAGACCTGGTGTCCTCCCATATCTATCCCCAAAGGCAACTGGGGGAGTGCCTTGAGCCTAACAACAGGGAGCATCTTTTCCATCTGAGGCTTTAAAAAGACTCAATACCTTTAAAAGCTGCACTTGTGGTTTTTAAAGGTCCCAGTTGAATGGGACCCTGGAATCAGGGAAAGGTTCCTTGATCCCAGTGCCCTGGTGTGCTGAGACCTGTAAAAACTCTGTCCAGAGCTGGGCTGCAGACAAGGTTTTTCCCCATCATAGTGCACAGAGACCTTGGGATCAAGGAGCCTCTCCCCAGTACCAAGTACTATGGAATCTGACATTCTCAGGAGGGAATGTCGTTTGGCTCTCCCCCGGGAACCTCTGATCCACTGCATCTGGCAAACAGAACAGAGCTGGAAAGCATGGCATTTTGACAGTTAGCCAGCTGTCAGCCTAGTGGGGACTGCAAAGGAGCTGGGTTGAGACCTTGATGTGGCCCCTGGAACCAGCTGACAATCAGCTGATTGTTGGCTTAGTGCGAATCACACAGAGGCCAGTTCAAGACCCTGATGTATTCTCTGAACTCAGCAAACAATCAGCTGCTTTTTTGGCCAGGTAGGGACCATACTGTGGTATGGCCCAACCCAATCTGACAATCAACTTCTTATTAAGCACTTGGCTTTCAAATTGCTGGTGCAAGGGAAGCCCAGGATTATGTCTCCCTGAACTGGCTGGTAGAACATGATTGGAAATGGATCCCAAAACTGCACCATCTGCTATGCATGACTAGCATGGCAGGAGGCGTGATTGTTGGGATTGGGGATTAGATCCCATCACATCTTCAAATGAATGCCTGTGAGAGGCTTCTTACTCATCTTTACAATTGGCAAAGTAATTATCTCTAAGCTAAAGGGAAAACAGATAGGGCATAGTCTTGCTAACAAACTTGGCTAACATGGTTGCCTATACACTTACTCAGGGGTTAGGAGGGGTTTAATTAGAACAGTGCCCAGAGAGCCATTCTAATTAAAACACCACAGCATCACATGTATTAAGCCCCTTCATGTTTAAAAATGGCTGAGGGATGCTTAAATGGTCATTCAATTAAAGCACCCCATTGGCCATTTTTAAACCCATGGGGGCTAATACATGTGACACTGCAGCGATGCTAGAGCATTCTAATTAGAATGCGTTGGAACTTTGTGAGTGCTTATACACATGCTCCATGTCAACTTAACGCTGTTCCACTGGACATCTCCCATCTGACAAATCTGTATCAAGATGCCTTCAGACATCTATAGTTAAGCTGAAGAATATGAATGGAAAGGATATTTAAGTGTCAGCCACCTGATAATTGTCAAAATAAATGCAAATTCCATTACAAACCCACATTGCAGTTGCACTTTTTTTTAACCCCAAAAATACTGTCTCCCAGCAAGGAATTTGGAGAGCAGTGGTAGGTTTTAACAAGTACCAAGTGTCAGAAGTGCCTCTGTTTTGACCAATGGAGAGTGCAAATAAACCTAACTATGGTATTCTAGTAAACTATACATGGTGTAAAAGAGTCTAATTTAACTAATATGGCTCTCTACTGCTTTAGCAATGTGGCTATGTGCTGCTGTAGCAGTATAAATAGAGCAAGGCTATTGTTACTTTAACTCTGTTTCATACAGGGTTAAAATTCCAGTAGTTTGGTTCACTTAACTGTTGTCTGTCTGCTTCTTTAATAGTATATGTTGGAACAACAAATATGAGCCCCGGAGCAAGAAGTCTCCCTCCATTTAAAATGGTTTAAAGTTGCATCACTGCACAGCTTGATTTGGTTGTGTTCATAAAGTGTCACAGACAGTACTGTAGGTTACTGTTTACTGTTTCTTGGTCTTTCTTTTTTATTATTTAGACAAGTTCCTAAATGAGAGTTGCAGTATCAACTAGCCAGTCTCTTAGTTATTTCAGCAAGAAGTAGAGTTATGATGTATAAAGTGACCTTTTCCTGTTGCCAATTTTCCCTTTGACCTGTGTGTGTCTGGATTTTAGAGTGGTAGGTACAATATGCCTAGACGTAAAGTAAATCAATAAAACTGTATTAACTCACATAGCTATATCTTCCTCTTTAAAACTGTCTTTAAAATAAATAGACATTTTCAACTTGAACTTAGTAAAAAATAAAGCCCGTGAGGTTTTAGAAAATTAGGACAGTCAGTTTTGAATATCGCCTTTGAGGATGCAAAACTTTATACCAAACTGAAATTATATTATGAAAAAGTGCTTTGATTTCAGGGGGAAAAAAACCCCCAAACCCCACAAATCCTAGATCAAAACATGGTGAACAGTTAGCTTTCCTGTTGCATATATGTCGGAGAAAGTAATTACAATGATATCCTGGGTGTTCTTCCTGAATGGATACAGTTTTTCAACAACATAACTGAGTATGGTTATGTGACATGATGATGAATTGTAATTGGATGAATTGCTTAGTTCTTTGGAATAGTTTTAATAGTGAAAGCTATCTAATCATGTATATGCCTGGATTTGACCCAATTCAATATGATAGGGAATCAGACAAGGCCACACAAGATTTTGTCTGTGTCACTTGCTGGAAGCAGTCATCAAGGCTTCAAATGACTAAAATGCTATTTTTATATACAACTTGCCTCTTTCCTTCTACATGGTCTCCAACATTCCTAGTTTAAATATGGCTAACAATGACCTATCTTCCTTCATTATGACAACTGTGGATTTGTTTTGCTACCTCACCTATGTGCAAAGTACCTTCTAGAAAGAAGAGAGAGATTCTAGCTGCAGTGGTAGCTTTTCTTGCCTTTTACTTGCCCTTTGACCTTTTCTTTATCAGTGCTCACTCACTCTAGTTCTGTCAGTGTCCATCACTCACACACTTGTAAGTGATCTCCTGCCACAGTGATATCCTGTTCTCACCCTAGTAATCCATCAGTGTTCTGCCCTCCCTTGGAAGCTACAAGGTCACTAGTAGGAGCCATGCCACAAGCTCAATACTTGCCATCAGCCACAGCAAGGAATCTGCCAGCTTTATAATACCAAAGTATTCGGGACACATCGGGGAAAAAAACAGAAATGTAAGGTTAAATCCATATTACCCCTACGATGATTAGTGTGCGTTTCCTTTGTGGGCAAGGGAGAGTCAAAAATGGTGGTTTATCCCACTCACTATTTCAGGGACCAACAACAAGCCTAGGAGGTCAACAGACTTTGTTGACATTACAGTACAAAAAAAAATATACATCCAAAGTTAAAAATTATGCTGGAGAGGGCAGGTCCAAATAGCATGGCAAAAGGAAACACTTCTATTTCAGAGCCATTAAATAAACCCAGTTTAAACAGGGAAACAAAATACTTAGGGAAGTTTTGTTAACACTAAAAAGGATTGAAAATTCAAATCAAAATATCTGAAATTAACATTCAGGACCTATGTCATTTTCTTCACTCTGCATAGCTAAATTCTGGTGTGTGTGTTTATTTACACTTGTATCTTGTTCACGTATGTAAAGTGTATATCATACCATTCTGTAGTTGTGATTTTGAAAAAATAAGGTTTTTTACATTAATATTTCATCTTAAAATTTCCTTGGAGAGGCAAATTCACAAACCACAACCTGAAACAGGGTTGACATGTTAACAAATAAGGCAAATGTGTGAGCTGTGTTTGCATGTAACACTTAAGTAACTAATCACTTTCTCCCAACCATTAAAAAAAAAAACCCTCTATAATGTTTACTGCTTTTTAATTTGTTCATAATACCAGTTACTCCTGGGAGGCTACCTGAAAGGTACTGCCAGTTGCTCCTGGGAGGCTATGTAATCTTCAGGGAAAGCCCAAAGACTGTTGTTGATTCTGCATATTAAAATTGTTACAGTTTCTGACTTAATTGCAACCTCAACTCAGGGCACTCTTGAAATCATTCCAGTTAAGTTTCAGACCTCTTGGCTGAACTTTTCTTGAGACTGAGTCCCTGCAATCTACTCCTTCCAACACTGGATCTTATAACACAGGGCACAGACAGAAGTTATTTGTTGCATAATCAGCCCCCTGAAAATGCTCTACATGCGCACGGCTGCAGAACGTGACCAATCATGCAACAATTTAACCCTTATCTAATGAGGGATCAGATGAAGGTGCTCCAAAGTGGAGCACCTTAGAGAATTTATGTTCCCTAGGGTAAATCTGTCAGCGTGATCGGGGCTGGGGTGCAGACCATCCCCATCCTCAATACTATCTGCAGAAATGGAGGGGGAGTTGCAAGCTGGAGTTTGCCAATCTTGGGTTGCAGAGGGGAGTAGGTGAATTGGAGCTCTCCCTGTCTTGCAGTCACCTCTTCTCCTTCCTTTAGTCCAGGATGGGCAAACCCCAGCCCACAGTTCCCTCTCCTCCCTCCCCCCTCCCTTCCTGCAGACAGTCCTGATCATGAGACTGGCAACCAGGCTGAATTCCTCTCCCCACTTCAACCCATCAAGCAAACATCCATTGTGTTGGGGGAAGAGTTCTTTTAACTCATGGTGCTTTATGTAAAATGCCATGAGTTAAAGGGGGAAACTTCACTCCTGTCAGCACCCACAGACTAATAGTTCTGTTCTCTCAGGGGCAGTAACAGAATTATCCAATAACCACCCTGCTCTCTTACAGCAAAGTATTACCCAATTATAACAAACATATTTTGGTTAAAATACATCTTAACAAATAAACAGCTTTTATTTGTATATATAATGTGCATATGTGTGTGCCCACACACATATAGACAGATGCTTATTTTAGCAGGTGGTTACTGATCTACTACCTGGTGTTCCTAGCAAGCCTTAAAGTACTACAGTTGACTGCAGTTCCTTTATTCCTCTCTTGGCCCCAGGTGCCTATCTGTCAGTTTCCAGACAACATGCCAGTTTCCTTACCTGACTTAGGACTGTTTTTTTTCCCTTATATTTTCAAGTTGCCTGTGTTTGACTTTTTAATCAGATCGAAATTATCTATGGGGTTCTTCACTAGAGAACTGAAACATTAAAAAGAAAAAAATAAAGCTTCAGTACTGATGATTTGCACTACTTTACTCCATTTGGCTTTAACTTCTGCAGAATTTTTTAATATTTTAAACACTGATGCAGGAATTACAGTCTCTGGCAAGGCCATAGTAGTAGTCATCTGTCTGTCTCATGAGATGATAGCATTATCCCAGTGAGACATCAGCTTGCTGAAAGTAATTCTTGCCTGAAAGATAAAGCAAAGGTGGAGTGACCTCTCCAGAGTGCAAAAGCCTGGGCAGTGTATAAGGAGACACTGAGCTACTCACACACTAGTGACCTTCTCTAGGGCTTGCTGGTTTAATTCAAAGGAAAGGCAGGTGTTGGTAAATTTGGAACCAACATGGCTGCAGGAGCTGCTGGAACAAAGGAGATCATCCATTTGCCCATTGGTCAGGGCTCCACTCTCAGACTGGCTGCCAACCAGAGCTAAAGAACCCAGTCTAAACTATCATGGACATATAAAAGGATTTCTTTATTAAGCGAGTTCGAGATCCTACATGTCTGAATTAAACAGAGCACATACAATACTGGAAAAGGCAGAGATGTAAAATAGTTATTATGCATCAAAGGTACAAATACTGTAATTGGTTAAAACTTAAAGAACAGTTATGCTGTGTATGTCACAAATGCATTGCTTTTAAACATTTCTCCAATTAACTAATGGGATTAATAAAAATAAATAAAAATGTAGACTATCTTGTTTTCTTACCTGTCAGAATCTCATTAGCTGTTCAATTGAAATTCTACATGTGCTCTCAAAACTCTTTTATACATCTAGTATAATTCACCACTGCTGTATTTGTTAACAAATTTTTATCCTTAAACAAAATAGTTTATTCAAAATATCTTGCAATGGTATTTTAATGTATAAAACAGTCTTGTTACAATGCTAAATAAAACTGGGGTCTCCAAGAAAGGCAACAGAAATATTTAGATAACATTTTACAAGATAAAACCACAAAAAGCTACTTGTTTTTAATAAAGTGTATTGTTTCTATTAATTTAACTCTGAAACTCTTAGAAATATGTTCAGATGCACATTCAGTGTCTCTATGGGTCCTTCATCACTTTTAATGACAATTGTAATTAACATTGCCTGGTTGAAGACCTAAATTTCTATGCTTTTAAGAGAAGCCTTAATGCTAAAAGTGGATTCCTGTAATAATTCAGAGACTTTAAATTACTTTTTGAAGCTATGAACATCTTGCCAGTACAGGAATGTATTCAAAACTGGACTATAACAATATGTATAAGCATTAATACAATTGGTTCCGAATAGTTCGTAATAGCTCTTACAGAAACTTAACAAAATACCAGACTGACTGTGTAACCCACAAAAATTACTGAGCCTACAGGCACCTTCCATTTGGAATCAACATAGTCCTCCTTCAGGACATAAGCAAGTGTTAGATGGCTGTCTGTTCATAGGTGCAATCCTATGGATAGTACCTAGTCCAAATACCTTCAATATGTACATGCTAACTCATCTTCCAAGGTTCCTATTTTATATATTGGCATGTACACCTCATAAGAAGTATTTGTCTACCTCCAAACTATTGAACTGAGAAATATGTACACGTTTTGTGACTTCAGTAAAAAAAAAAAAATCTTAAATCAGTGTCAGGCCACAATTACGGGTGTTTTTGTGTTTCCATATATAGTGTGTGTGTGTGTGTGTGTGTGTGTGTGTGTGTGTGTGTGTGTGTGTGTGTGTGTGTGTGTGTGTGTGTGTGTACACACAGCAAAAGCTGTGTTAACCAGCATTTTATTAGCTGGAAAACCGGCATCTGAGGGATGCGGCAAAAGTGAAACCTGAAGTACCACTTCCGGGTTTCACCGCCAATGCGAGCAGCAGAGTTCTTGCCACTTCTTCAACCCATGGCTCAGGGCAAAGCAGCCTGCTCGGGTCCCCCTCCCTGTCCCCTGGCATACCGATGCCGGGGAGTGCACCAGGTGGTACACATTTGATTAACCGGCATATTTGATTAACCGGCATCCTCCATTCCCTGGGGATGCCAGATAAGAGAGTTTTTACTGTATATATCAAGTGTATGTGTGTGTGGGGGGGGTATATACTTCATATACATGGGAGAGTTGGCTTTCAAGAGAAACTGTTTAATGCTTTTACTATTTTAATGCAATTTACTATTTTAGTGCAAACCAATAACATCTTTGCATCTTTGTTTGAACCTCCTAAAGGGACTGACTGTTCCTTCTAGATTAAAATTGCATATGTAAAAATTTTTATGAAGTTGGGATTGACCAGAAGAGTGCTTCCAGCATGTTTACAGGTTTCCACAACAGACAGTGAAAGACAGACGTGGTAAGCTATCATTTTCCTGTTCTGATTTTTAATCTTCTTGTTTGTTTTTATCAGCATTTCAGGCAAAACACCAAGGTATGTGAACTTTGCTAGATGCACAACTGGATGTAGTCTATTAAAGAAAAATGACTCCAGAAAGCCCTGCAAGATTGTGAAGTGGTTGTAAATGTACTTCCAAAAGGCAAAGAAGAAAAAGGTGAAAGTTTTATTGGCTACTTTATTAATGTAGCTCTCACGTGTAACTTTTTTCCCCCAACTTCTATTGGTATGTGTTTTTCACTTGCCAAGGATGATGCTGTGGATGGTTCATCATACTGGAGATGGTTCTCTAAGTGTCAAAGTAGCTTATTAATACAGCCAATTACTCCAATACACAATCTAAGAGTTAGTTACATGGTACACAACAGTGTTATAAGTGTTGAATGTGCTGTTCAAATAATGTCATATCTTCTAGCTAACAGTTGGCATGCTCCAAAGGATCAAAAACTGCCCAAGACAGAAAACATCTGATATCTGCTGTGTTGGTAAAGAGCTGTATAAGTGTGGACACTTCACTGTTTTGCACTTCAGTTTATCTGTAAAATGAAGGTGACTGTCTTTCAGAGAAACACTCATAGATCTAGCTATTATTTAAAGTTCATACGTAGACTTAAATCTTAGGGATCCTATAGATGTACAGCGAGGCTGCTGTGGCATGCTGTAAATCCAACGCATTGGAGCAGATTCAATTATTTGAGTCTGTTGGAACACAGAAATTAATGCGCTCCAGCAGCCTCCAGAGTCGCATGTATCAATGTCCCTACATTGAAAAAAGGCAGCAGGGCACTTTAAATTAAAGCTTGTTTGAGTAGCTTAGTTCAGAGTGCCTCATCGCCATTTTTCAAGATTTTATTAAATTAGTTTTATCTAAAAATTAAGAGGCTGTGTGAGTTGTTTCACTTATATAAACCATTGGGCCTAAGTTTTCAACTTTGTAATATTAAAATGTTTTTCTTGTCCCTTAATGAACATCTATAATGTTGGAATGATTTTGATTAGAAAAAAATTCTAAACCCTGATTCTAGAATGATTATAAGGTAACTGTAGCTAGTATCTTCCCAGGGATGGTTGTGATGCCCCCTGGTGGCTGTTCAGCTCTTGTCAACCTGTCTCCCCTTGGGGCCCTCTCCCTTTTACTTGTCTGCCACACCTTGACGTTATTAATTTCTGATGAAAGGGAAGCTGCCCAAGGGCTTCCCAAGCCTGGTCCTACTATTAGTACTACAGGTGCTCATGGTCATTGCCTTAAGCGTTAATTCTGTGGGCTCCATCCTCCCCAATACCCATTCCCATGCCTTGCAGGTGATCTGCTAACACAACTCTGCCCTCTGGCAGGCCCCAAGCACAGAAGCTTCCCTCAATGCACCCTGGTCACCCCTCCCCTTCCACCCAGCACCAGACCTTCTCCCAAATACCTAGTCCTTCCTGGGCTCAAGTTCTCTCCCTCTGTGGGCCTCAGGCCCACTCTGGCCCCACACTCTCCCTCTCAGTGGGCTCAGGATCTCTCTCTCTAGGCCCTAGGCCCTCTTTTCTTCTGCCTCCCTCTGTCTCACTGGGCTAGTTGGGACCTCCATACTTCCCCTTTAGTCTCTTCCGCAACTACCAGAAGTCATTCACCACCAGCCCTATCAGGCCACTGCTCTTATCCCCAGGCCTATTGGTGCTGCCCTACTCACTAGCTGGGGCCTTGCCCACCCTGACCCTCCACTCTCTGTCACCCTTCCCCAGGCCATGGGCTCCTCTGCTCCTGTTCCCAGGCCTATCTCTTGGCCTGTTTCTGGGCTAAGCGCTGCTCACACCTAGCTCAGGAGAATTTATTCTCACAGCTTGACACCATCCTCTCAAATATCCCAACGGACGATAAAACTATCCTTCTCAGAGATTTTAATGCCAGAATGGGAAGAGACTCAAAACTTTGGAATGACACTACTGGAAAAGAAGATGCTGGAAATTCAAACGTTAATGGGGTCCTTCTCCTGACAAAGTGTGCAGAACACAGACTTGTCATCACCAATACTCTGTTCCGTCCAAGGAACACGTTCAAGATGTCCTCGAAACACTGGTATTTGATCGACTGCATAATTGTTCTGATGTAACCAGGGATGCTTGGGAAATGGGTCGGCTTGTGACCAGTTTTGGCAGCTTCAATTGGACCGGGCTGCTGAGGTCAGACAGGGGATAAAAAGGCCCCGGGGGTGAAGCGGGGGAGTAGCCATTAGCCATGAGCCATGCGGTCATCCAGGTGAACCTGAACCGGCTCTCTCTGCATGCCCTAAGAGTAATCTGACTCCAGAGGAAACTCCAACTACCTCTGGATGATGCGAGTGAGTAAGCTACTTGAGATCCGATTAGATATTTAGAGTACAGTATTTCAAATGTGTGTTTAAATGACTACCTCAGCCACTCTGGTTTGCTCTATGGGATTACTTGATATTCCTCTATTATTTCTATGATATTGCTCTACCTTTTACCCTGTTTCTGCCCTACCCCCTGTAATCAATAAAGTTCTCCTTTGTGACTGGTGTGAGAGACTTATTGAGGGGTGGGACTAAATTATTCTGAGGAGGCCCCTTAGGTCTGCGGACTAAGGGAAGCTTTCCTGATAAGCCCCTGTCTTGGGGAAAGCGCCCCAAGTGCTGGTATTGGGTCTAGGACCCATTGGACGATCAGGC
>JAGPOW010003316.1:35706172-35726438 GCA_030014935.1 Caiman crocodilus
AGTGCTGGTATTGGGTCTAGGACCCATTGGACGATCAGGCCTGTGTTTTCCAAGGTGCACAGAGCCAGGAGTAAGTCCAGAGCCTTGGATGGTGGCAGCAGAAACCCCAGGCTAGCGGGTGTGCTCCAGGGAAGGGGTCGGCCGGACGGAGGCACCCCAAGGGAGGCACTGGGAGCCTGGAAGGTGGTCGGGCGCAGGGAGGTGGGCGGCTCAATGCGGGAGCGCCCCCTACTGGCCCGCCACATGGACAAGAGGGAAAGAGCCCAGCAGAGAGCAACAAAAATGGTTCGGAGACTGGGGCACGTGACTTCTGAGGAGAGGCTGTGAGGGAACTGCGTTTATTCAGCCTGCAGAAGAGCAGACTGAGGTGGGATTTAATAGCAACCTTTAACTACCAGAAAGGTGGTTCTAAAGATCATGGAGCTGGGCTATTCTCAGTGGTGGCAGATGACAGAACAAGGAGCAATGGTCTCAAGTTGCAGCAAAGGAAATTTAAGTTGGATATTAGGAAAAACTTTCTCACTAGGAGGGTGGTGAAGCACTGGAAAAAGTTACCTAGAGAGGTGGTGGAATCTCCATCCTTGGAGGTTTTTAAGGCCTGACTTGACAAAGCCCTGGCTGAAATTATTTATTTGGGGACAGCCTTGCTGTGAGCAGGGGTTTGGACTAGATGATTTCCTGACGTCCCTTCCAACCCTAATTTTCTATGATTCTATGTTCCCTTTGTACCCTTAAGCAGAACATGAAAGGGAATTGATCAGTCTGTTGGTAGTGACCAACACAGTGCTCTGCTTCCCAAATACCCAGTATTCTAAAGTGGTCCCTCCATGACTCTCTCCCAATTCTACTGTCCAGGTCCTAAACCCTGCCCTATGTATAAATGTGCCTTTTTAAAGATAGCCATGAAAGCACACTGTGTTTGCCCTCTTCTGGCTTGACACCCAGGAAATGTGGTTTTCACTCACCCACTTACTGCACCACCTATATCTGAAAAAGAAGTCCATCCAGGAAATGAATGGAAGTGAGTAGAAGTCATGGACCTCCTCCCTATCTGAACTGAAGAGAGCACCCAGGTGTCCCTGAGGAAGAGTCATCAAAACCAAGGTGTATACAGGTTGACTGCAGCAAAGATGGCAGCTCACACCCACAGCCACAGCCAAAATGGGTATAAGTGTTGGGTCAAGATGAAAGTCCCGAAGACACAGTAAAAAAGAGCCTGCGATGCCAACCAAGTTTCAGGTGCCCGGTGGGTGACTTGCCCCGGCTACACAGAGCTGTCAGTTGTGGTGAAGACTCCATCAAACTACACTACATTGCTGAATCTGGGTTAAACCTGTTTAACCTGATGATGGGGGTTGGGCCCCGAGAGGTGCTGCATGAACAGGCGGGGACGAAAGGGCTGCGGGACCTTGCTTCCCTTTCCCTTATCTATCTTCCCGTTGACGAAAAACAAAGAAATGGTGTAACGAATAAACGCTTTACACGCAGTTTCGTATAGGTGGTTTCTTTTACAGCAGTTTCAGGGTTAAACTTGCCAGTAACTCGAGAGCTCATAACACGTCTGAACGATACATTTGGTCGAGATGGGGGGGGCATCTGGGGGAAGGGATTTCGTGGACACAGGACCTCTGGTGAGGGTGATCAGGCCTCTCCGATATCGCATGGGTCCCTCCCCCATCCCCTTTAGGTTTCCTTTTATAGTGCTCAGGCAGCTAATAGGATTATGCTATACATCCGGTAATTTTTTTTTTTCTCTTTTCTTTACTCCCAGCGCGCCAAACGGGCTGCATGAGCTGGAAACTTTGCTGCATGCACTGATCACGCCCGGAGCACGCGGTTGCCTAGCCAATTAGATTAAGTCTCTGACTTTACATCAGAGGCTTTGTGCGCGGGCTGGGACCAGTGATCACGCGGCTATCATGCCGCGTCCACCATTTCCCCCATGCCACGAGCACGTGTTTTTGGCATTTGGTCATTTTTTCCTTTATCACAAAACCAAAGCCTAAAGGACCTATGAAGAGGCTCCAACCCAAACTCTGGTTCAAGTGCAGCTCCAGGAGGGACAGGTAGATATGGAGGACCATTGATCAAGAGATGCGCCAACCCTTGGAATGGGACAGCACTGATGGCACAAACCTCAGGGAGGTCAGTCATCTCACCATCATAACTAGTTGTCCTGCTACCAATCCACCACACCCTTCTGCCATTGTTCCACACCTATGTCCTGCCACTCTATTTTCTAACCAATTTGTCTTGTCTTCTCTGCCCAGACCCCAGCAACCTAAAAGGGATGGCTAGATGCTGACCCCACTGGTGAATAATGGTACACATACCATAGCAACATCACTGGTTTTTCCCCCCTGCAAAAAATTTAAAAAGCAGAAGCACCCAAAGGCCTGCTTTGAGCAAGGCCCAAGACATGGCTGGGTTCACAAGTGTCAACTTCATGTCCCTTGCATCTAGTTGGGCAAAGGTTAGTGAAGGGGAGTCCTGGTACTGGCCCCCATAAAGAGGCAGGTTGGTTAAAGCATGCAGGGAAGGGACCTTGAGTATAGAGGGTTACCATCTCTGGGGTGATGAGAACTGCAGAGTAATAGCCAAACTTAATGTGTTTGAAGGTAACTGTTGATGCCTAGAAAACCTTATGTGAAATATTTTTTTTTATAGAAGGGATCTCAGATAAAATACTAAATAGCTGTTGGAAACAAGAATTTATTCAAGGCTGGTCTAATAAATTAAAGTAAAAGCCTTCTGCTGTCCTACTGCTCCATCAAATTTCTGTTATTTTTCAGCTCAGACTGCAGGTTGCATCAGTATTTGATCAATACATAACACTACCCACAGACACAAAGAAAAATTAAAATGAAGTGGTTTCATGTGAACAGTTGTACATGCCTTTCCCATTTCTTTTATCCTCCCTCCACAGGCATGTATGCTTGAAAATATCCTATACAGATTTTCTGGAACCAGCACTTGGACATACTGTAGTGATCCTATTTTCTAACCGAAATGCTCCAATACACTTTTATTGAGTCCTTGATGGTAATATTAGGCAGCTAGAGATAAGCTAGCATAGACTTTCTCGTAATCAATTTCTGCATTCCAGAAAAGTTAAATGATTGTCCTCTTTAGCATAATATAATAAAAGATGGTAGTTTTACTATCTGTGTAATGACAAGTATTTAGTCCTGTTAGCTACATAGTGATCTGCTATTTAATTCTTTACAGATGTTTTGGCAGCTCAGCAACGCCAGCTACTGTGAGTCAAGAGAACTTACGTCAGCAAAACTTCTTCATGTAGACAAGGTCAAAGATGTTGAGGCCAGTATCTGATTGTCTCTAGTGAGTTATGGAATAGAGAAGATCCCACACAACTTACTGATTCATTTGATGCGCTGGCTGGGAGAGTAGTTAGTTGACTGCATGATTTCACAATGATTGCACACTTAATTCATTCAACACAATTTTATTTTAAAATTCTTTGCTACACATATAACACTGCTTAGCTTTAAGAAATACCACAAACATTAAAAACGCAATAACTACATATATCAGAAACAATGCTCCAAATGCAGTTCTTTAAAACAATTACAATTCAAAGTTAAATTTGAATAAATACTATTATTTTTCATAATATATTTACATCCTAGAATCCCGAGAAGCCAAACACCTAAATATGGTTTCATTCCTCAGTAGTGCAATTTAATGGGTTGGCCTCAGTAGTATGGTTCAATGGGCTGGCCTCAACAGTATGGTTCAATGGGCTGGCCTCAATACTGATAGGACTAAGTCCCCTTCCTTCAGTCCCTTCCGGGTGCTCTGCAACTTCAGCATGAACTAAGAGATTCGTGTTCACGAAGAGGGTGGTTCAGGTGATCAGTCTGATCCGGCCTACACTTGTGATTCTTCCTTCATTGTTCTGCAAGTGAGATTACCTCCAAATTAGAACAGTAGGTTACAGTTTTTATTGAGTGAGTTGCTATCTTGGACCCCTCCTACCCAAATCTGTCACTACTCTCAAATTTGGGCTCAGATCTTACTCAACAGATTCTTTTGCTTGGTAATCAGTTTCTTTTGTTGATCATTTTAATTACTTTGAGGAATTTCCTTTCTTTCCAATCTTTTAAAAGGCTCCTAGGGTTTGATTTCTCAGAATGTGGGATATTTGCTTAAGGGTCATTTTTAGGTTAACTTTGTTAAAGGCCCCTAAAGATAAAATTCAAGAGTTAAGACTTTGAGCAAAGTTCATGCCCAAATAGGGGTGTAATCTTAAACCTATGTACTAGCAGGAACATCCTAGCTATACAAATAGATTAGTTATGTCCAAACAGAAAGGACAACATTAGCTTTAAGCACAATATTATCCCGGATTTCTTTTTCCTAAGTCTCTTCGCAGCAGTTACAATTATTTAGAAATACCATGGAACACCAGTAAGATTCATGCTCTATAGGTCACTTTACTGTGAAAGATGCTTTCTTTAGTGGCTCAGGAAGTATAACGGCTGTGTGGGTGATGGACAGTTGTTCAGGAGGTATAATAGCTGTTTGGAAGCAGCACAAATTGCTTTACTTATTTTGTTATGTTGGAAGGATTTTTCAGTCCACTAGTAGAAATAGTTTATTTAGTTACCAGTGTGGTCAAGCTCTGTGTTTAGTCTACAAAAGTAATTAGAGCACTACCAAGCTAAGTATGGACACCAAACAAGTTTCTGTGGTAGTTACAGGCCAAATAAAGGCAGTTTCAATCAGCAGTGTACCTAAGTGGGAGCGACAGGGACACCAGACTTAGGCACAGGTTATGGAGGATTGCAAAACAGCAATCTCTTCATTGCCAGCCCAGCCATTGGCACTGCTTTGTGCACCACTGCCACCCAGGGCACAGAAGTGCCCAGGTCCATCTTCAATTTCAGTGGTTTAAAAATATTTTTTAACTTGGAACTTAGGAAATTTGCAATACAGTGTTACAGCTTTCAGTGTCACTAGGCAATGCTGGTCTCTGCATAGGTCTGAATTTAAGAATAACTTTTTTATCATAGGCTCTGTATAGAAAAGAACATTTCTTCTGATGAAATGTTCCTTCCTAAATGAGTAGATAGGTATAGGATGAAGGTTTCTCTCTCTCTTCTGCTTGCCAGAGTCTTTCATTAGTGTGTTTTCTTGATTAATTTCCAAGCCACCAATCAAATGGTATTTGTTTTTTGGAGCTGTGGTAGAAGGCAAACAGACTATTGTCACTGCCATGGTTCCAAGAGCAATCACAGTTTCCAGTAAAGTTAAGAAGTAAAGAGTAGAAATAGTCAATAGCACTGCTTTATAGCATTTCTCCAACAAGACTTGTCTACAGAGAAGCCAAATTAGGAGCTGGCTTTCTGGGATGGTAACTCAAACTTCTGTACTGTGGTTTTTCCTCCAAGTATTTCCTTCCAGGCTCAGAAATTATTCTTACAGCTACTTGAACTTAATTATCCAACCAATTCTGGGGGACATTCCCAATTAAAGTTAAGTTTCAAAGTTCAGATGACTTCTTTTCTTTAAAATTTGATCTTTCAAACAATTACACATTTGGCTAAGTTTCAGCATCTGATTAATTCTGTTTTCTATGTCAAACATGTTTTGCTGACTTACTTAAATTCAGGGATCCTGGTTTTCTCTGATAAAAAAAAATTCCCAATTTTTGGATTAAAAAAAGTGACCCAAAATCCACATTTCACTACTGTGTATATATATCTATGTATTAGTGGAATTTCATTTTAACCACAGAAGAATGTGGTTTTTGGGTTACTGTGAGGGAGACAGAGAGGAAGAAAGGAATGACTATCATCCCGAACTCACCATGATGTTGAGCAGCTCCAGGAGCAAAATCCCAGAAAAGCCGTGGCACTTCCAGAGCAGCTTGAAGCTCTGGACTGGTGGGGGGAGCATCCAGAACAGTACTTCTGGCCCTGGAGAGCGGCACAGCGATGGCAGCAGTGGGCAGCTGGAGTAGCAGGCTGAATTGCCTCCAGGCAAGGGACAGCTGGATGCAGCCAAGCAGTTTGCCCAGTCAGAGCAGCAGGGTGCTCAGAGGAGTATCATCATACAACCAGGACAACTGGCAGAAGCAGAGCCAGGCACTAGCACTTGCAGCCAACCTGGAGACATAAGGACCAATTGCAGGGACCCTGGATGGAGAAAAACCGAACAGAAGATCTGAGTGCCGAGCCTGAATAGACCTCTTAGACGGCATTATTGGACTCAGGGGTAAGGGGAGAGTTTGGGGTCTCTGTTCTTTCCCAAGCCCCAAGCTCTGTACTAGGGCATGGGCTACAGGAGGCATCAGAGTTTATGACTGTATCCTTGGAATAAGGGCTGGTGGGAGATAAAGGCCTACACGACTGCCACAGGGACCTTGCACAACAAGCCCAGGGCAGTAAAACACATGACTCAGAAGATCCCAGACTGAGAAGAAGTTTAGAATGGATGCCAGTGTGGTGAGCTGACATCAGCCCTTCCCCATGGGTTATGGTTTGATTTTGGAGTCTTTGGGCTCAGAACTGGGCTGAGCTGTTTAATTGGCAACAGCTGAGACTCAACAGGAACCAGGCCATAACTGGACCAAGAATAACTGAGAAAATGGCTGCTACCACGATGGCTATAGAGAATACTGGCCATTAGAGTCAGCAGAGACTCCAGGCAATATTCATCTCCACTGGAGTCTGGATGTGGTTAGGTTAGTGTAAACAGGCGGTTTGGAGCCCCACAAAGAGAACAGAGGAAGAACCTGGAAAATTTCATATGGGGAACTGCCTCCCATAACTTACATCAAAGTCAAGCGAGAAATGTAACATCATGTGGCAGGCGGGAAAAATAACATCACATAGGCAGACCAAGCAACCTAGACCAGGCTCCTCCCTGTCACCACCAGTAAGGCAGAGATCCCTAGGTCAGGGTCTCAAACTATATAATACCTACAACCAACACAGTTACTTTTTTGAATCTGAAAATCAGGGATTTTTTTTAATCAGAGAAAACCAGGAGCCCAGCTTGTGTTTCTAAAAAAACACTACTTCTGTCTAGGAATTCACCACTACCACAGTATTTCAGCACTTTAAAATTAATAGATTGATTGTTGTGCAGAAGGTTAATTTAGAAGCAGTAAGGAAAAATAAGTTAATCTCTAACATACAGTCTATCTACTTCCTTAAATCTCTGTAATTCTTCTATGTTTCAAAAACTTCTGTTTTACTAAACAAGTGTGACTAATTGATACTACTTCCTCTCCACTTCTGGGAGGTCTGTTTCATCATATACTGTAAATGAAAAACTAAAACTGTTTTTTTCATTTCAGAGCCAGAATGAATAAAACCTCAAAATCTGATGTATATCTTCCTCTAGAAAAAACAGCACCACTTGTCATCCACTTTTATGACAGTTGGATGAACACAGGGTCAGCAGTATTCTAGCTCAGCATGTGTCTGTAGACAAAGCAAGGAAAAATTGGAGAAAAATGGAGTGAGGAGATAGGAAGTCTAGCTCTTTTCCTTAGGTGGCAGCTACTTATGCAAGCAGTTGAATTCAAGTGTGCTGTAAATGAATACACTTGCTGGTGAGGGGAGGGGAGACATGCATGCAAGGTGGGAGAGAGCTTTGAAAGAAGCAAAATAAGTAAGGGTTTTCTGGGCTTGGCCCTAATAGTAAGTAAATGTATATATATATTTAAAAGAGAGTGTTTGTTTGTTTTTAATATTGTTCCTGAGTCCCATAGCTCAGTTCAGAGATCGTGGCTGTTGTTTCCTTGGATGACAGCTGCCTTCTGGAGCTTTCTGTCAGGGAACTTGATAAAACTCTCCAGACAAGGAAAAGTTTCATAAATGGGTCTGAGGCCCCTATAAAAAGGTGCATTGTGTCACTTTTTTTAAAAACTAGTGCAGCTGTTAAAACTAACTTGGTTTTTTGGGATGGAATTTGTTCCAGAACAGCTCACAGAAACATACACATTTTCCTTTGTTTTACAGTGGGCTTTAAGAATTGATATGCCCTCCTATGCATTGCTGCCAGCCAAGGAGCAACAGTTTCTCTGCCCCGCCCACACACAGACAAAAGTCCTGTTCACTAAATGGCAAGACAGAAACAGTAATGTAAAATGTAAAAATCTACTTAGTGATTAAAAAGCCTTATTCTGCAAGATACTGAGACACACATCAGTCATCCAAGGCAATTAAGAGTGCTCAAGGCACTGACCCTGAAAACCCATGCTCATGTCCATAGTCCTGGTCAAGCTCTATTTGCTAGATATGGGGTGGCCAACCTGCAGCATACTTGCCACAAATGTCATGGGCAGCTTCTGTGTGTCATGCGGCTGATTGGGGAGGAGACAGGCATCGCAGGGGCAAGCGTAGGTTGAGGGAGAAAAAATTATTTGGCGTGGAGCTGAGTGCACACATGCACATGCCCCCCCAGCAAGTAAGTGTGGGGGAAGGGCCATGGGGAAGAGAAGGAGCCATGGGGAGGGCAGATTGAGGCCCCAGCAGTGAGGGAGGGAGCAGGGCACTAGCAGGGGCTGGGGTGAGTGGGGCCTTAGTTGGGCCGAGTGATGGGACAAGCAGAGGCCTGGGGGAGCCTGTGCATGGGGTGGAGGTGGTTGCAGCTGCACGCTTTGCTTTGAGCCCCACTGCCCCAAGAGCCATGCGATGCCACGTGTGTCCCACCACCGGACAGGCAGGGGGCATGAGGCAGCTGAAGCAAGGAGCAAAGTACAGAGTGCAGTAGCAGCTGCCTCTGTCCTATACACAGATTGGTGCGGCACATGTCCCCCAGGCCCTCCGCTTGTCCCACCACCCAGCCTGGCAGGGTATTAGGCTATGCTGCACTCAGGCAGGAGGAGGCGGTTCTGGGAGGAGGTAGTTGGAGGGCTATGGCGAATTTTGGGGTGGCTGCAGTCCCCCTATAATCTCCTGCCCAGCATCACTGCCACCTGCCCCAAGTGCAGCCTGGGGCCCAGCCCCCACTGGGAAGAGCCCAGCACCACCCCAGCCCTAGCCCACAGTAGCAACTCACCCTTACCCCATGCGGTTCTGGAGGCACACACCCCTCATGCCCTCCCGGAAGAGCCATTTGTGGCTCCAACCCATGCCCTACCCTGGCTGTGCAGTGCCTGCCCCAGCCCCATCTCTCACCACTGAGTGCGCACCTCTCCCCATGCCTGCTGTAGCCACCTGGAGCCTGCAGCTGGGCTCTCTTGTGGCCCTGCCCACTGCCCCACATTTGTGGGGGCTAAGCCCTGTTAGCTCCAGCCTTCTACTGCCTATGGGGGTAAGTACAGCAGGAAGCAAACAGCAGAGCAGCAGACTGGGAAGGGGCACAAGGAAAGGGACAGAAAGCAGAGCAGCAAATGGGGCAGGAGAAGGGGTTGGGATGGCACTCAGAAAGGTGCAGGGATCATTTGCAGCATGCCTGTCAGAAAGGTTAGCCCTTACTATGCTATACCTACATACAGCTGTGGGGTAGATGTTACACATTTCAAGTTCATGTGCTTTCTTTTGTCTAATAATGTCTGGGCACTGATTCTGACTCCGCATTTTTAGGCACATGTGTTGAGCTTTTTGTCTCATCCCTTTATGGGAGCTGCTATTCCAGCAGTTGGACTGCTGAAGCACTGAGGCTAGTGTTGACATCCCCAGTATCTTAAGTAAACCCTTTTCCACATCTACAACCCTGTTGTCACTCTGATAGAGAGTCCCTGTCTTCCAGAGCCTAAAATAGTTGAAGTTGGGAATACACAGGCTTTGGAATGGTTTCTGATGTGATTACTCATCATGTTGGGAAACCCCAAACCCAGACAGATGTAGACAAAGCAATAAAACACCTTTGTGCCCTTCCCTGCCATAGTATAATCAGGACACATGAGGAAACTGAAAGATTTGGCTAGAGTTCTCCTGATCCAGTCCCATGCCTACACAGGCATTCTCCTTCTGAGGTCTGGTCTAACCTGCCAGTGAAATTTTGGGTGCAGCCACACTCAAAGCCCCTATAGCACACCCAAAATGTACAAGTCATTTTCTGCTATAAAGTGTTTGGCTATAAAGCATGATTATGTTTTCTGTGTGACATAGTTGCTGTATATATTGTGTCTCCTCTAGGACTCCAGAAGACCACCTCCCATTCCTCTCATTGTGTCCATACCATTGCCTTAAGTGTCTTCAAAAGAACCTGTAAAACTAGTTTAGTGACTCCTGCCAAATCTTGGTGTACTAACCACCTTTGAATTGATTGGTCTGCATTAGCCAACTTCCAACGATGCTGCTTTTGTATTGAGACTATGTGATGAGGTCAGAAAAGTTATTTAGGGTTCAGGCTACCTGGGCCAGGGAGCTCTCTCTTTGTTTTTCCCTTGGGTCCCCCACAGTAGGGAGGAGAACACTGGAATGATTGCTGGAGCTTGAGGCCTGGTGTGGTACAGAGAGTCATGGTTTCAAGTTAAGTAGCCATGTGGGGTTTGGACTGGGAGTCCAGGGCAGGAGCTAGTAGCTCCTCCCCACCCTGACCCCACAGACACTCAGGCAGGAGCAGAGATCAGTGCTCCACAGCAGCTTCGCAGAGTCACATCAACGAGAATCCAGAGATCGGCACTTCCTTGCAGCTCAGGGGAGCTACATCAACTCACCAAAGGGCCTTTCACAAGGCAGAGGAAACTGGTGCACCCAGCAGACAGCGACGTTGAGGGAGACCATGCATACGAATTTCCAGGTACTACCTCTTTTGGGTCAAGACTCCCCCCCTGCTCTCAGACTGCCAAGCTTGGGATTGAAGTCTTCACAGTAGGGGTTGGAGTGATACAGGGTATACTTTGAACCAGGACAGTGTTTTTGTTTTTCTTGACCATCTGTTGTGTTCGGGTGTTTGCCTCTGTGATAAATCAGGGGTTTGTGTTCATACTGCTTGCCATGGAAGGGTTATTGGCTTTATTGGACACCCTAGTGATTCATTTAGTGTCTCCCAGGTGGTCTGGGTGGGGGCTCGAGCCAAGGTAAAATATATTTAGTATCCCAGAATTGAACCCGGCCCTTGCTGCTGCAGACAGGTGCTCAGCAGAACGGTTACACCCCTTTGGGGCACATGAATCTCCCTTTCTCCTGGTCAAACTATGCCAGCTTTTGTCCAGGAGAATCAAGCTGCTGCCACCCACTAATAGAAGGCATGTTTCTGTAGCTTCTTTGGCCAGCTGTAGTAGTCTCTTTAGCAGCTGGTGCCTTCCTAAACAGCACATCAGGTTCAGTCAGTGCAACTATTATAGTGGAGTTGAGTGGAGCTGCCAGAAGCACATGTATGTGCACACAAGCTGGCAGCTTGGTGTGGTGCTGCTATCTGTTGCCAAAACTTTTGCTATCAGAGGCAGGTACCTGTAGACTAGAAACTCTGAGGGCTGTCACATGCAGCCAGATTCCTTTCAACTCAGCTGGCCCTACAGTCAGAAGAGGTTCTCTCTCTAGGGCTCTGCGCTTTCAAAGGCTAGTGCTGACAACTTGTTTCTTTGTTTTCTCCCTTCTAGGGATTTTCTGCTGCTGCTTAGCCCAGGCTCTCCCAAAGAAGTT
Organism: Caiman crocodilus; assembly: GCA_030014935.1. Taxonomy (NCBI): domain Eukaryota; kingdom Metazoa; phylum Chordata; order Crocodylia; family Alligatoridae; genus Caiman; species Caiman crocodilus. The sequence goes on from JAGPOW010003316.1 coordinate 35,717,743, forward strand.
GGGGGAAAAAATTTAATTAAGAAGATGGCTGTCCCATTGCCTTATGATGTTTCTATTTCAGTGGGAGTTATTCAGACTAGCAAAGACCCAAATGTCCATGGTCTGGGAGGGACACAATACCAGCTGGTTAACTCTGTCAACTAAAGCATTCAAGGATACAACAGTCTCAGTGTTTGAATTGTCACTGGCATAGTGTATGAAGAAAGAGAATAATCCCCAAATTGTCAAAAAAGAAAAAAATAGATACAGATTTTCTATGGCATCCATCACCAGAGTTTCTGAGACACTTAGACATTTATTTTCACATCACCTTTGTAAGCCTGGGCAGTGTTATTTAACTCTTTGGTATACGTGTGTGAATTAGAAGGAATTTTGTCTTGGGCTCACAATGATACAAGAAGCTTCAGCCCTGTGAATAATCTTGTCTGTGTTTAAGGACAAACCCTCTTTGGTTGCTTCCTGTCTCACTTCTCTGTCTTCTGGGGTCCAGCAGTCTATCTTGACTTCTCAGGGAGTAGGCAAAACTCTCTCTTCTCCCTGCTCATCAGGCCAATACTATTTTCACAGGCTGCAAGAGGGAAAGCAAAAGAAAACCAGCAATCCAGAACAGCTCCATTCCCTCTGCCCACCTCCTTATCAACAGATAGGATTCCTCTGTTCTCTCTTCCCTGCCCCCTTCCCAACACATTTTTCTATGAAAGAGGCAAGGAGTAAGAAGTCCAGGAGCTGCTACTAGACTGGGGAAGGGAAAAGGGGCCTCTGCTGCAGCTGCTCCCTCCTCAACAAGTCAAAGACCCCAGGGAAAGAAAAAGTGATGCTGAGAGAGCAGAACTGATAGGGGGCTGGGTAAATGTGGGTACTTGTGGGGAGTAACTAATGGAACACAAAAGTGATGCAGATACTGGGAAAGTATTGACTTCTAGGGTGGGTGCAAGCGCATGTGGAGAGGAGAGCTCTTACAACAGGGCCCCAAAACACCTTAATTTTAGGAAAATAGAGCACATTACTTTTCTTACATGTACTTGGGAGCAAGCTGGTTAGAAATCAGGACACTAAAAAACCATAGCATCATCTTTAACAAAAATCCTATAACTTCTGGGCCATTCTTGTGAGTCTTTTTACTTTTAAACCTCTGAAGTTGGCAATACTGAATAGTAGCCTTCTCGTTTTACAGATTAGGCACTGGAGCACAGAGAGATGAAGGGTCATTGTTAAAGAGCTGTTTCCTACGTAAAGACACAGCCTAATCAACAGGATCTGTAGGTACCCAGCCTGTCTGAAATTCTGACCTTGATGTCAAGAAGGTTTAATTATCTGGGGGCCAAAAGACATAAAGAGGTACCTACAGGGTACCTACATGGCTTGCGTGCTCAGTTGGGTCTGCTACTTGAGTTACCTAACTGCCTTTAAAAATCTGTTATCATTATCACAGGATCAGACCCTAAGTATTAACTAACCAAAACAGTGTTTCTTGAAGCTGCTTTTAGTGTATATAAAGATTGTGGCAAAGCTCAAATTTCTTGCAGGTGCCAGAAAGTACCATAGTTTAAAAATAACCAAAAAACAGCCTAAAGAGACTGAATCAGAAGCAAGGAGACATGTTTCTATTCACATTCCTAATGTGTCAATATTAACTTTTTATTTAAAAGCTTGTTTACCACCCCCCAGTTTCCTGTTTTGTATTATCAGTTTTCTTTCTCTCTCCTTGCACTTTCTGTTTCCAATAGGTTTTATAAGTATCCCTTTTTATTGCTTCCTATCTACTGAAGAAATTCCTTGGAGGCCGTAGTTTCCAGAGTTTGTTATTTACTGCAGAAGAAAACCAGTAGTTTTATTTTCCATCCTTTAGCTGTCCCTTTAAAAGAGAGCGCATTTGTTCCAAATTTAGGAGGAACGTGTGCCCCGCTCCATACCTCACATCCCCCCCACACACCAACCCCCTGGCCCCGGTACTGGGGAGCTGTAATTGCTATTGTGATGGCGAGAATAGTAGAGGACAGCTTCCTTAAAAAATTATGTTTTGACTATTTCATTTAATCTTTAGCATGTCCTTTTGATACATTATCATCTTTTAATGCATGGATAAAGCTCATCACCCCAGTCAGTATGTTTTCTGGGTATGCTCCACCTATATAATTAATTAGTTTTTCTATGCTGCTGATACATTCTTGGCCGTCCATTTTTTTCACCATTTGCTCCAGCTAAAAACAGGTTAATTTTAGTTTTCACCAATATAAAATACAATATCCCTTCCTGATTGAAGGCAAACTTCCTCATTTAAATGTAGGTTTACAATTAAGCAACTATGACATTCATTTTGTCTAACAAGAGTTACCAATATGGTTAATGAGTCACTCTTCTGAGAAGAGTTCAAGAAAAGGTCAGCTAAAATCCCCTAGGGAATGGCACAAAGGAAAGCCTTCTGTTTAAACGGTGATTTGCATATAAAATTTACCTTATTCACAAAGGCACTCCCTAGCATTTCACTCCTGAGATACTAGATCCTTGTCGCAGGCTTTGCACCAGATCCCTAAACTCTGAAGCTGAAGTTGTGTTTGCAGATGTTGGGGATGAATTTGATCCTTTTACTTTTCACTGAGAAATCAAAGCAGACAGTGAGGAAACCATCTTCTGGGGCTATGGCACAATATTAATTACAATTGGAGCAGCTACCATTCCCTTTTAATAAGAGCTCAAACACTACTGTGATAACAGGTCTCCAGGTTGTAGTTGTATTGGTCTAAAGGAAAAAGCAATTGGGACTCATTTTTCTATTATACCAACTAGATTTTTGCAACAAATAAAATAAAATACTTGCAAGTATTCGGGCACAAACGCCCTTTATCAGGCATCAGAGAAAAGATTGTAAAAGTTCTCCTGAGTAGAAATGAAAGTTCATATTTCATAGGAGAGTTGAAGGTGTGGTAAGAGCTCCTTATAACAAGTGTTTGAATGGTTGTATGAATAGACTTGTTTCCCAGCAAAACCTTGATTTTTCTTTTTTCTCTTTTAAGGGAAGGAGGTCTATTAGCCTGTGTTACTCTGAGGGGTATTGCTCCTCTACTGAAAACAGACACCCTACAAATTTGACTTATCTGAATTGTCACTCTGTTTTACTGAAACTGATGAAGAATTGGCTGAAGTAAAAATTCAGGGAGTTAGGTAGGGTGCTAGAGAAAAATACAACCCTGCCAGTGATTGTTTCAATAATTATTATACAATATTCACATAGCAGTTATCTGGAAGACTACTGGCTTGTATCATTAACTACATACAAGCTGTATAAACTAACTATTGTGTACAATCAACATGAGCAGTGAAGGTGTGTGGTTAGACAAAAAAAAAACCCATGTGTCTATAACATGCTAGATATGGCTAGAGAAAGCTAAGTGATTTTAACCACCCTGATGCAAAGTTTTCTCACATAAACCACATGCCATAAATACATACATAATACTTTGCCCTTTTAAGGAAGACTCATACCACATAATGGGCGTAGACAGAAAATAAGTGCTTTTATTCAAGAACCAAAAAAAAACCCCATTTTGGTTCTTTTCAACCTTTGGCCTCTTCCATAAGAGACCAAACAAGAAATAACTCTTAGATTGCAACAAGGGAAACAGGCTGGATACTAGGAAGAATTTTCTAACCAGGGTGGCTACTGGCTAAATGCTGGAACAGATTATCTATCTTTGGATAGATGTTAAGAGCAGCCTAGACAAACACTTGTCTGCAAGAAGCTTTAAACAACTGCAGTTTTTCCTGGACCAACTATGGGGCCCTGGCTAGATGAGGGGGGGTTAGACCAGGTCAGTGTTTCAACCCATGGGTTGCAAGAATATACGAAAGGGTTGCAAACAAACTTTAAAAATGGATCAACAAATTAAAAAAATGGATTTTCCTTTAAAGGAGAAAAACATGGGGAACTCTGGCCTTTCCCTTGCAGGCTGATAGAGCCCACACTTGTGAGGGGCTGCTTGGGGGCCCCATGTCCCACTCACCCACTCCCTGCCCCACACACTGGGGGCAGGGGCCAGTGGGTCAGGAGTGAGAGGCACCTAGGCATCGACATTTACAAATGGGTCCTGGTACAAAAACGGTTGAGAGCTGCTGGACTAGGTGACCTTAGTGAGTTGCAAACCAAATGCATGGATTGCAGTGCAAATCTCTGCATAGGCAGCTTTCAGCCTGGGACAGTTCAACAAATCAGAAAACTGCATCCAGCTAAGGCCCTGCAGCTGGATTCAGCACAGCAGACAGACAGATCACCATTAAATCAGGACCTAAAACCTTCTTTTGCAGCGATGCAGATCACCTCTTCTCATTGCTTCGTAGTTCTAGCTAGGCTATTGCCTCACAGAAAGGCTGAGCAACCTGTATTTCGTCCTGGAAATGTAACGGCTTATCTTTCTGCCTCAAAGACGCTGCCAAAGTTTCTGAGTTGTTGGGTGTAGCCGTGTTGGTCGAAGTATGTAGGCAAAAAGATTGTTTGGGGAAATGTGATCTCTTTTACTGCAGCAACTAAGTTCAGGCTCCCCGCCCACCCCTTTTGCTTTGTTTCTCCCTGAAAACCCCTCCTGGCTTGGCTTGCTTGGGAACATTTGCCTCAGCACTTGAGCAGAGTCCAGTCTGAGCTGCTGCTCCGACGAGCTACAGCGAGGAGAAGGGTGCGCAAGCCCGGCAGGCGCTAAGCGGAGCTCCCGGGGGCTCCGGCGGCCCTGCGTGTGGGGGCGGGCTGGGGAGCGCGCGGCTCCACCCCGCTGCGTAGAGGGCGGTCCCCGGCGCAGGCCCTCCTTACTGACGCCAGGCCAGACTCGCGAGGGAGGCCGGAGCCCGTGCGCGGGCGGGCAGCGCTGGTTGGCTGCCCCCGGCGCCCGCGCCGGGCCATGCTGCCGCTGCTGCTGCTGTTGGTGCCGCCGCCGGCCCTGCCCCTGCCCCTGCCGGTGCCGGGGGGCCTGGCCCGCACGCTGTCTCCAGGTACGTGCTGCGCGGGGCCGCCGGGGCCGGAGCTGGTGCTAGGCGGGGCCGGGCCGGGCGGAAGGAGGGAGGCGGCTGCCTTCTCCAGCGACTGTGGTTGTGTAGGCATAGGTATATGTGTGTGTATGTGCGTGTATGTGTGTCTGTGGGCAGGCTTTGGTCCTTGTTTCCGAAACCACGGCCTAAAACCCGATTCCCTCGGGATTTCCCAAAGTCGCTGTGAGAAGAACAAAGTGAGCGCTGTAGTCTGCGGTACATCGCCCTGGGTTGCTGGCTGTGGACCCTTACTGGGGCTGAGAGAGAGAGAGGCCCTGCCGCAGGGAGGGGATGTACAGCAGTGCCCAGGCGGGCGGACACCAGGCGCCTGCGTAGCGCATGGCTCTCTCCGAGGAAATTTAAGGGGAGAGAAAGGAAAGTCATGTGTGCTAGCCACTCCCTCAGGAAAGGGAAACTTTGGAGGGTGTTTCCAGTCCTTCCCCGCAGTTTGTGGGAGAAACTAAGGCCTGCCTCAGTATCTGCTCATCCCAGCAGCAGATTTTTTGTAATGTCCAAGCAAAGTCACAAATCCATATTTATTTCTTGTCCCAGAAACTGACTGCTGTCTCCTTTATAACTAGCTTTTGCATCTTGGAAAACAGCTATCCTATTCCCTTGCCCCAGCTGTCCTTCTAGAAACAAGAAAAACAAACCCATGTCTTTCAGTGAATGCTTTGTTGTATGTCATAGGCAGACAAGGTTCTTTGGGTGAATCTGTTATCTTGTTTTGGACCAACTTAAATAGTTGGAAACATTTTTCAAGCTTGCAAGTTTAAAGACCCTCAGCCAGGCTGAGGAAGCACCTGCAATTGATGTGCGCTCTTCCTGGATGGAATGAATAATAGAGGCTAGAGACTGGTGTGCATGCAAGACAGGCAGTCAGTGAAGATGTAAATTGAAGAGTCAGTGGGTGAGAGACAGACTGAGGGGGTGGGGAGAAGGGGAATGAATGTAGCAGGTAAATAGAAATAGTGGAGAGGTACCTGTGGAGTCAGATGTCAGACAGGTTTTTCATGGATTAATAGATTGTTAGGGGCTGGAAGGAACTGAGCCGAGTATAGTCTGGGCTGCTGTTCTGATGGGCTACAGCGAGGAGGAGGGTGTGCAAGCAGGACAGGCACCATGGGGAGCTCCCAGGGGCTGGGACAACCCTGTGTGGGGGGATAGCTGGGGAGCACCCCTCCCCCCCAGCTCTAGGCAGGAAGACAACTGGGGTTAAGTGACCCCAACAAGGTGACTGTCTGGCCTCTTCTTGAAAACCTCCAGGGTAGGTGAATGCACTACTTCCACAGCCTGGACACCCTGACTGTGAAGCAGTTTTTCCTGGCTTGAAGTAGCCTTCCAGGAGTTTGTATCTGTTGGTCCTGGTCTTCCCTGGGGGTACCCTAGTGAACATTTGTTCACCAAGCTCCTGATGCACTTTTCTGATATAGCGGTAAGTGCTATCAAGTCCTCTCTTAACAGTCTCTTCTTTAGGCCCAAGATCCTCAGCCTTTTCTCATATGGCTTGTCTTGCAAGTCCCTGATCATACAGGTGGCTCTTCTCTGGACTCTCTCAAGCTATTCCATGTCCTTGTTGAAGTGTGGTGCCCAGAACTGGACACAGTACTCCAGCTGTGGTCTCACCAGTGCGGAGTACAGTGGGAGTGTCACTTCTGTAGTTTTACACAAGATGTATTGGGTGATGCATGCCAGCGTGTTGTTTGCCCTGATGACGACCACCTTGCACCGATGGCTCATATTCATGAGATGGCCAATCATTACCCATAGGTCCTTTTGGGCTGTGGTCAGGTCAAGCTGTCACACTGAGCCAGTATGTATGTTGAGGGTTGTTTGCCCTCAGATGAAGCACCTTACATTTGGAAGTGTTAAACTTCATCTGGTTCAGATCTGCCGTACTCTCAAGCTTGTCCAGGTCCGCCTGTATCTGCAGTCTCTCTTCTGCTGTGACCTCGCTGCCCCACAACTTGGTATCTTCTGCAGACTTGGCCAGTGAGCTTTTCACTCCCCATCTATATCATTGATAAAGATGTTGAAAAGTACTGGTCCAAGCACAGACCCCTGAGGGACACCACTGGCCACTTTGCACCAGGATGATATAGATCTGTTCATGAGAACTCTCTGGGCCCTATAACCAGTTTCTCATCCACTGAACCGTCAAGCAGCTGAGCCTGCAATCTTCCAGTTTTCCCACAAGGATATTGTGGGATACTAGATCAAAAGCTTTTTGGAAATCTAGGTGTATAATGTCTACCACATCTCCCATGTCCAGGTGGCAAGAGACCTGGTCATAGAAAGACCTATTGGTAAGACTGGTAAGACAAGACCTACCCATGACAAAGCCATGCTGACTATCGTTCAGAATCTTACCTTCTGCAAGCATATCACACACAGATTCTTTAATGAGCTTTTCCAAGATTTTCCCTGGGATGGAGGTTAGGCTGACTGGCCTATAATTGCCCAGGTCCTCCCTCTTCCGCTTCTTGAAGATGGGCATAATTTTGGCCCTCTTCCAATCCTCAGGGATTTCCTCTGTATGCCACGAATTCTGAAAGAGCTTTGTCAGGGGTTCCTTGATGACTCGAGCCAGCTCCTCTAGCACCCTCGGGTGCAGTTAATGTGTTATAAATCCAATGTCCATATTTAGTCCATGATTTTTTGTATCCAGAAGGTTGTTGTAGGCCATGTTTTTCAGTGCTCTTGTTGCTTCCTTTGGGACTCAGATTTGTGTACGTTTCCCAAAGAGTGCCATGCCCCGAGCTGGGCGTATGGCAGTGTTCTGTCCAAAAATACCTGCTAACTAGATGTGTATGTATCTTCTTTTCTTTTAAAGTTTGCTAATGAGATATGAGCCACACAGCACAATGTATGTTTTAGATTGTTTCACAAAGATATGATAAAAACAAGGGCTTTTCTTACTGCTCTAACATCCTGGCAGGATTATCTCTGGTTGCAGCTAGGCCTCCACTGCTTTGCGATTTTTACAGGGTTGAACCCTGTATCTCAGGCTAATCTGGATATAAACTTGCTGGTAAATACTATTACAAATGTAACGTAAGTCAATCTTGCAAGAAGAACACTTCCTTCATAACTAGTATTATCTTTTATTGGACCAGCTGCTTGCTTGGGATAGACATAAGCAAGCTTCCAGGTACTACAGTACCCTTCCTCAGACCTGACTTAATTGACAGAAAGGGTACTGTGATACCTGAAAAGATATCACCCACAAGAATTCTTGCTTTGTGTATTTCCTGAACCATCAGATTAATATCACCTTAATACTACTTTTATTTATTTTTTATTGGTTTTTAGTTGTAGCCATGTTAGCCTAAGGTCATAGGCAGGCAAGATTCTTTGGGTAGATGTGATGTCTTTTATTAGACCAACTGAGTAGTTGGGGGAAAAAATTCTTAGCAAGCTTTCAGGTGCAGTCTTATTTTTTTATGTTACTCCAGGACAGGACCTTATTTGGCTTATTTAAGATGTTTGTTTAACCCAAAAATTAAATGTGAGGAGTGTGGCTCAGTACAAAGGCTGAATATGATTGCCATATGTTATCACATCACGAGCAGGGGTAGGGACCAACCGCAAACCCCCAAAAACAAACAAAAAAAAAAAAAACAACTAAAAAAAATAAAAAAAATAAAACACAACAAAAAAAAAAAAAAAAAAAAAAAAACAAA
>JAGPOW010003316.1:35726538-35785048 GCA_030014935.1 Caiman crocodilus
TTCTCACATAACCCCCCCCCTCCCCCCCCCCCCAAAAAAATGTAATATGCACCTTGTTTTTGAAAAGCAAAATGAAGACATAGAACAGGGACAAAGCCTAAGCCAAAGACTCACCCTTCTTTCCACGTTTAACTAAAGCTGATAACCCAGAATCTGCTGAAAACTGGTCGCCATGGGTAGATCTATGATTTTGAAAAGAACTCAAGAACCTCCAAGGCTGTAAAACAGGAAAGAGGCCAGGAATGCCACCGGATAATAACATTGCCCTAAGAAATCAATACCATGAAAAAGGATAGATGGTTATTAACACCTGTGGAGTGAAGAACAATAAGCCTATTAAGTCAATTGACTTCTTCAGCTGCCTGAATAGTAATGTACCAGTTGCTGCTCAGCCCTGCCAGATTGAGCTCCTGGAGCTGGGGCTGTGTAATCAAGCCTATGGGACTCCCCAAGTGTCTGGAAATTTGGTGGCTGGCAGGGGAGATGTGGCACAGTTAATTGCTGCTCCCCTGCGCATTAGGGCCGGCCAATGAGTGGCCGGATCTGGGCACATAGTGTTGGAAGGTTGTGTAACAAGTTTAGCAAACTGCTGGTGGTAGAAATATTAAGATACAAGTTATAATATTCAGGCTGACAATGAGTATTAAAAAAATTAGAAGTTTAGCAAGGAACTCAATTTTATATTTTGGTACATTATAACAATACTTAAAACGATATGTAACCTTCCATAGTTGTTCAGCTGAATGCTAAACCTGTAGAAAAAGGACCATTCTAGACAGCATTTCATGTCTGGCTAGGAACTTTGTTACAGTCTGTAATTTAGTCGCATTTGTCTGTGCTGTACGTGTAGTGCTGTAACACATTTCACTTCCTTTTTGCCCCATTTATTAATCTATTGTTCAGTTAATTCTTATTGTTTGAGGAATTTCCAGCTTGTTTGGTCTTAGATTTACATTCTTCACAATTTTAAGTTTTAAGCCAATTTGATGAAATGTTCTTTGAAATTAGAGTAGTTCTATATGGCTGGTCTTGTATTCAAGTTGCTGGCAGGTTTTTTTTGTTTATGTGCAAGTTAGTAAGTTGTCAGCAAGTTGGCATCTGAATAATGAATGTTACAGGACCTGGAGTAATATAAAAAAGTGTGTGCGTCGAGGACAAAGAAGGAGGTTTTGAAGTGCTTGCCATGAGGCCACCTTTGAAATGCATAATAGAGTGTGGGGGGTTATGTGAGAACGGCACCAACATTCTTGAATCAATACCTTTTCTATTAAATAAATTCCCTCGTATGGATGGATAGATGAATCATCTGATAACAGATATTTTGTCGCATACATAAGACCAGCAGAGAACTGCTGTTATTCAATTTTAGTTAAGTAGGAGGATTTTCAAATCTGAAGTTCTGTCTTTTTTGAATTGTGCAAAGGGTTCTCCTCAGCCCTAGATTTGGATTTTCTTGGCTGATACCAATAGCTGATTATTCACCAGGTATATCAGCCGATACCAATCTGATAACCAATTTACAGGAGCACAGCCAGGCAGTGTGGAGAGCAGTGCCTTACAGGGAAGTCTGTGGAGGGAAAGAGGCTTGGGACCAACAGATTGAGACCCCGATGGTGAGGGAGGGAGTAGGACAAGGGATCGGGCTGGGGGTGCTACCCATCCAGGGCAGTGAATGGGGCCCTGGGGGAGCTGCCCTCACCTGCCCCCTCCCCTTTTACCCGGTGGATGAACACTGTCCCACTCTGGCTCCAGGTCCCATTCACCACACTGGTTGAGCAGCACCCCCAGTCCCTGTTCCACTCCCTCACTGTGGAGGCCTTGATCTGCCCCCCTGATGCCTCTTCCCTCTGCAGACTTGCCTTCAGGACACTGGTCTCCATGCTGCCCATCTGCATTCCTGGCCACATGCATCTTGCAGCTGCGTGCATGCACACAGTGTCTGGGGCCCTGGCCAGCCGTTATATTATATTTATCAGTGACATGGTTGGCTATATTGGCCAAAAAAAGCCCATCACATATAATGTTAATTTTCCTTTTATCAGTGCCAATCCAATATGGCACAGTTATATCGGTGTACCTATACTCTTAACTAAGTTAGGTGGACCATTTAAAATAAACTTGTCATTAACATTGTGACATCAGCCACAGTGGCTGACATGTGTTCCAAATAGTTTTTCCAGAGTATGCCATGCAGTGACATCAGATCAGCTGCAGTGGGAGCAAGCAGCTGGCTGACCCAGGGTCCGATCTGAGCAGTTTTTTCCTTACATTGCCTGTTTTCTCACATTTACAACAAGGGAAACCATGCAAAACATGTAGTAGCATAGGGGTGGCCAACCTGCAACGTGAATGGTGCAGATAGCGTGGGTCACCTCTGTGTGTGGCACACAGCAGATTGAGGAGAGGGCAGGCAGCACAGCAACAGAGAAGGCAGGGATCAGAGTAGCAAGTAAGGTAGAGTACAGAGCAGGAAGGAGAGAACATAGAGGCAGATAGGGTAGGGGAAGGGATTGGGGCTTAATTTGTGGCATACCTGCCAAAAATGTTTTTCCACACTGTACTAGGGGTATTTTAGGAAAGCTCTGGTAAATGTAGTATTACCAGGACTAACATGTACGCAGGGATATTGTCCAGCCTTAGTATACTGAGGGATCCCCTTTTACATGTTTAGCTTAGAAAGAGGAGGGATCTTTAAGATAATGTTTTTGCTACTGACTGTTGAGAACATTTGACCCAGCTGCTTAGGTCTATGTGGGCGCATCTACACATGCATATTAATGTGAAGCAGTAAACTCCATAGCTATAGGCTCTGGAGTTTATTGCTTCAGACACACTGTTTCCATATGTACCTGGGACTGCAGCACATTGAGCTGGGTTGGAGCAGCCCCAGCTGGCAGAAGGTCCAAGCAGTAAGTTTGCCAGCTCAAGGCTGCTTCCCCCCCACCCCAACACTGAAGTAGCCTTGTGCTCCAGCCAGCTGGGACAGCATCTACATGTGCACTGCTGGGGAGCAAATGAGTTTACCCCAACTTGATAACGGCTCACATGTAGACACACAATGTTTACTGCATAGCTAATTAGTCTGCTGTGTAATAAACATCTTGTGTAGACATGCCCTGTGGAAATCATTATACATCCCTGCACGTACAGATTATAGCTTTCTTCCCAGAAGCTTCAGTGTTTTGAAAAAACTAAATGTTACCAATCATAATAGATTGTATTGAATTTTTCTCTCTTGATAGCTATCCGTTAGTACCTTAAGATTATACTTTGACTTATTTTATTAAGATAAGATTTTGAAGTTCATTACTGCATTTATGTCCTCACAGTTAAAATAGTAAGGTACCTGATAGAAAAAAATCCCATACATATAAACGTGTAAGGCCTGTAACTTTGTGCTGGAGCTGAGGTCAGTGTGAACACTGTACTGTACCCAGACTTGTATCAAGTTTGATAACAAAAAAAAAAAAAAGGTATGTACTTTCATCAAACAGTGTATTTGTCAAGAGGGCAGGGGCCTTAATACTTTTAAAACAAAATACCATGTGAGAGCCTGCCCTAACATCTTTAATCACCCCTGTACTTTGTTTTCTGTCTACATGATTATAGAAGACTAATAATATGGTATTTCTCATTTCAGGTTATCTCAATCAGATTTACAAATTGTAAATGTTTCACTTCTAGAGTGGAACAAACTTGTCTGCTATGCAGGAGTTTAGGACGGGAAATGAGATAAGCTATCTTACTGAAACTCCAGGGGAGATATTTGTAGGCAGAGTTTCACTGATTGAGACTAAGCTAAGTCACTATTTATCATCCTTGACTTCTGACAGGCTGTCAAGTGTTGGAGTCTGGGAACTAAGTCTCATGTGAAAGATGTCACGATAGCTGAGCAGGGCTTTTCAATTCTACGCTGCAGTATTGGGCTCAGAATAGAGTATGGTGAATAATTTCATTTTCTGAACCACCAACATCTTGTCTTGATATGTAACTGTTACTAACAGTTGTTTATTCTTATTTTGGTTAGTCATTTTCATTTAAAATGCATTAAAAAAACCCAAGTAATACTGGTAGTGAATTATCATTAGCAGGATTGTAGCAGGACACAATAACTTTGTGTTTTCTGGTTAATCTTCCTTGGACCAATATAACAACAGCAACAACAATCATAATTTATAATAATGATAGTTATTATTATTATTATTATTATTACTATTATTAGCTGAAACACATTTTAAAAATAAAGGAAGTAGACACTATATTACTGAAACTCTCACATACTTATTAACAAGATGTTTGTATTTTCTCATTCAAAAGAGAAGTCAAGACTCAACCAAGCTATAAAGGTCTTTGCGTATGCTATGAGCAAGTAAATTGCAGGACTGCTTGCAGAAAATATATTCACAGGTATGATAGTTTAAGTGTTGGATTCAGGGCAAAAATAGGTGCTTGGGACCATTATAACTAGGGGCCTACCGAAATTACAGCAGAAGTGGGCTGCACAGCAGCTCCTTTAATCTCGCAGGTTTCCTACCCGCCACTTGCTCCTGAATGGTGGGCAGGTGAAAACTGTGGTTTTGAATATGGTACTGTTTTTTGTCATGAACACGTTTACGATAACGTAGAAAATCTTGGTAAAGTCAAGCACTGAAAAATTTAGGAAACACTAGAATTAAGGTGGTTTATGGAACCTTTGTCCTACATCCTTCTTTCATGCAGGCATTGTGATACCATCTTTACTTGCACAATCACATACTGTTTTATCCACAGAACTTCTGCCTCTTTCAGGGCATAAAATGGACAGTGCTTACTAATAAGTAGACCCAGGCCTTATCTACTGTGTGCTGCTCTAACCTTCCTTTAATGACAGAATTATTAATTTCCTTACAGGCTTGTCTTTGGCACTAGTCCCTATTGTATTTGAGCAGGTATTATGGGCTGCTGTGGTGGTCCAGGTGCTAAGATGCACAGTTGACAATCTAGAGGTTGTGAGTTTGAGACTGATAGAAGTACTCACAATGCAGCCTGTCAGATTTCAATGAGTCTGTAAATTCTGCTAAATACCTTGACCAAAGAACATGAAAAAAGCAAGTGGCTTATGCTATTTTATAGGTAGAAGTTTGCAGCACAGAGAATATTGAACATGTATAATTCTGTTATTCAGCATATGCTTTTATAAGCATATGCACTGCTTATCTATGGGGCACATCTTGCAAGCCTAGAATCGAAGTGTAAGTATGTATTATTTAACATGTATTAAAATTAAGAACCCATTTGAAACTTCTAGGGCCTGATTTTTTTTCAGAATACATAGATAGCACACACCAAAGTAATCTATGTGTTTCAAGAACAACTGACTGCAGTTTCAGCTGTGATTGGTCAGTATTTCTCCAAGTTAGACCTCAAGGTCTCAAGTCAGACACTTAAAGAATGAGGGACACAGAAAGTTGCAGGGTGGGCAAGTCATGTATAGGTGGCCACTAGTTCTAAGATTTAAAATTATATTGTCCTCCCTGGGGTGCACCAGCAGGCTTGCTTCCTTCAGATCAGTGGTTCTCAAACTTTTTTTTTTCGCTTAAATTGCTGGGGGTCTTGACGGACCACTCAATACACTTTTTTTTGTTCTGCAAATCAAAGCACACAATTCATATTTTAATATCAGTAGTCTTACCTTTCTAACATGTTGGATGTGCCTGTCTTTTTGAGCAAAGTGCTGGGAAGTCAGATGTAATGTTTGTCCGCTTTAGCCTTAGGTCCGGTCCAGCCAGAGCTGTCCCTAGGGGTGTGTGGGGCCTGGGGCATATCAACCTATGCAGGGGCTGAGAGAAAGGGGGTGGTGAGTGGCCGGAGCTGACGGAGCTGGAGTGGGGTGGGGAGCAGCCAGAGCTGCCAGTGCTCGACAGCAGCAGCGGCGACAGTAGAGCCAGGGATGCTTGGCAGTGAAAACACGTGGCCGCAAAGGTGCCTATACGGCACTGACTGCAGGGCCTGGGGCAGTCGCCCTGATTCACACTGCCAGGGACAGCCCTGGATTCAGCATTCATCCTGCTTCTGTATTTGGACTCGAGGGCAGTAAGTGATGAAAATCCTGTCTTGCACAGGTACATAGTAACAAATGGCATCAGAAAATGCACTGCTTTATCTGCAAGTTTAGGGTACTCTTGAGTTCTTTTAATCCAAAACTCAAATAGGGAATGTCTTTTAAATTCTGACTGTAATGTTTTGTCACAAGAAAGCTCCAACAAGCACAATTATTAGACAACTCACTTATTTCAATTCCAAAAGGATTACATATCCAGTTGTTTGGTTCAGCCTCTACTGGAAAGTAATCTTCAAACTGTTTCTTGAGAGCAACAAGATGTTCTTTAATGTCATTTTTTATTTTTTTGTCAAAAGCCAGTTCATTTTCAGACAGAAAACCTTCCAATGTTGGAAATTCACTGAAGTCATCCTTTTTTACGTGACTAGCAAACAAGTCAAGTTTCTTGATCGTTGCATTGATTTTTGTCTCACATATCTAATTAGTCACTAAAACTCCCAGCATTCAACTCATTTAGGCATGTGAATATATTGGAGATGTAAGCCAATCACGAGAGCCAGGATGGATCTTCAAAACAACTTGTGAATTGGAATGGATGGTTGTTAAAAATATCTGTACTTCTGAACGTAGCTCAAACAAACAAGTAAGTACTTTGCCTCTTGACACCCACTGTACTTCTATATGAAGAAGTTGTACATGAGCACTACCCATTTTATTGCAGCGTACACTAAAAATTTGACAATTCATAGGTCTAGCTTTTATGAAATTAACAGTTTTCACAGCAGAGTCCAAAACAACCTCCATTTCCACTGCCAGTTTCTTGGCAGCTAGTGCCTCTCGATGACTGCTACAGTCACGACTGCACCCATGTGGCATTAGGTGCTGCTTCGCAGATATGAGCCATTACCCACTATGTCTTCCCATCATTGCTCATGCACTGTCTGTATGTACTCCAACGCAACCTTGCCAATCAATACTGTGTTCCTTCACAAACTCATCTGGTAACTGGAAAAGTTGTTCGGCAGTTGTATTTCTTGGTACTGAAGTACCAAAAAAAATATCTTCCAGTATTTTCCCTTCCCACTCATGCCTGATGCATGGAAGAAGATTTGCAAGGTAAGCAACATCAGTGGTCTCATCCAATTGCAATGCAAAATACCTACTGCTGTTCACAGATTTCACAAGAATGTCTTTAACATTAGCTGCCAGATCTTGAATTCTGTGTGACAGTGTTATTTGAAAGAGGCACACAATCTAACTGCTTTGCCATCTTCTCTCCACGCATTATAAACACGAGTTCTTTAGCTGCAGGCAGAATAAGTTATTCCCCAATAGTGCGAGGCTTCCCTGCTTTGGCAATTGGAAGGCTTGCACAATAAGAAGCTTCAAGGACCTTTACATTTATGGTTGCATAAGGAAACATGATTACTTTTCCTTGTTTCAACTCATTGAGTTTGTGCTGAAAAAAATCAGGAGGTTTATCTTTGAAAGCAGCAAGTGCTGTTTCCAAATGACACCAGAGATTTACAGGCTTCAAACTTTCATTAACCAGCACCATAGCATAACATACATTGCTGCCCTGGTTCATCTTGTTCACCAGTCCATGTGAAGCCTAAATTAATATAGCTTGAGTCATATTGTCTTACCGTTTTTTGGCATGTCAGTATATTGTCATTACTGGTACTTCTACTTGTACTGGTTCCTGGTAAATACAGACGTGCACTCAAAATTTCCTTTGCAAATGTATGTTCACTTTCTGTACTGTAGTCTCATATTTGACTTTGAACTTTTCGCTGATCTAACCATCACTGGTTTGTTTATTTGTTGTTTTCTTTTTCAAATAATCCCATTTTCAATCACAAATCCATTTCTGAGGGTTGACTACTATCCTACTTTCTGGACTCACAACTGTTACATTTTTTGAAAAAGCACTGGATTCTGGTACGATCAGTACTTTCCATGTGATAATAATGACCAATAAATACAATACAAGTAGGTTAACTGAATTACATAGTTTTAATTGATCGCATTTTTCAGCTGTGTATGTGTGGTTTTCATTGGATGTATGTAGTACAGTAGGGTGATACCAATTTAAAAAAAACCATTTTGCTCCTGGATTAAATATGAATTAAAAAAAAATAACAAACATTTTTCTTTAGCATTGGCATCATTGTCAAAGCAGCCTTGATCTCCGTTGTCAAAAAAAATTAAGTGCAGGGCCAAGTACAGATGTTCTCAATTTGTTCTGCAACCTTTCTGCGGACTACTTGAATGCAGCTCGCGGACCAGTGGTGGTTCACAGACCATAGCTTGAGAATCTCTGCTTTAGGTATAGCGTGGAGGCCTCTGCCCTTTGAGATGGAGGGCCGGGGAGAGAAACTGTTGGCAGCAGCAGGTTGTCCATTTCTGGGTTGTCCATCTCTTTGTGAACCCATACCCTGAAGGGACATTCTTTGCCAGTGAGTCTTAGGTGTTTGCTGATGGCAGAGGAACAGTGAATTCAGGAGTTCTGGCATCATTCAAGGCTTTGGAGGGGACTGTGCCCCCGAGGGAATGGATCCATCTGTTTGATCCCCACATCAGTGACCTCTTCTGCTTCACCCTCTCCAAACTGTCCCAGTCCTTTCTTGTCTGTGTACCTTTGGCTCCCTTGCCCTAGCCCCAGGATCCTTGCCCATTCAGTCTGTCTTCTTCCTCTGAGATTCCTCCCAGATTGTTGCTCTTAGCATCCTACTCTGTTACCTGATCTATCCCCACCATCCCCATTGCTTTCCATTCCCAGTCTCTCTGGCTTCTTGTTGGGTCTCAGGCTTCCTTTACGCTTAACTTTCAGCTTCCAGTCTTGTCTTACCCTACTGATCCCAGCCTCTAATCCCATTTTCTCTGTCTGCTTCTGTTTACTCTCCTCTCCTAAATCTCAAGTCCCAGCCTCTCCCTGCTGAGTTTGTGGTCTAACCTTTACTCTGTATGGCTCTTGTCTAGTCTTCATTCAAATCAAGCAGACTGGTCTCAATAGGGAGTTGAAGGTCAGTCTGCCCTGAGCTCTGATATCCCTTCTGTCAGTTCTGGTGGCTGACCACATGCTAACCAATTGGAAGGAGCACGTGGAGAGAATGGCCTGCTTGGGCCGTCCGTGGAACATTTAGCTTTGAAGCTGTATTGTGTAAAGCTTCAAGTGGATCCTCTAGCTCTGCAGTTTTGTCGTGCTTCTATCAATATGCACACTGATATTTTTTTCCAGAGACTCGGACAAATCTAAATGGATAATACTAGTGATAAGAAAAGGCATGTCATGTAAGCATAGTTCGAATTCATGTTTCAAATCATGAAGCCACTGTAGTTTCTTGCTGAGACAGTTGTAAAACTTTAACATGGCAGGACTTCTTTTCATTGTTATTTTCTGTTTTTTTCTTTAACTTGTTTTTGGAAATGACTAATGCATTTTCCAAGAATATTCCAAATAATTCAGCAGAGATGGGTACTCAACATGGAAAATTTTTGCCACAGTAGACAATATCGTATATTTGTGTGAGCGGAGCTCTTGTGTTTTTGGAAATGCCTAGCAAACATAATAATAGGGGATTTTTCTGGCTCCATGTATAATAAATGACATAAATGTGTTGCCTCTCATTTCTTCCCTCAAAGCCTTCCTTTGGTAGATTGAATGCAATGCTTTTTCTATTGGTATATAGGTACAAATTGCAATTTTTAATTAGTTTTCATGGATAGGAGGAATTTGAGAGCACCAGAACATAGAATTGTTTGAAATAGGGGCAACTACATATGTGCAAAGCAGCTACAATTAAATATGTGGTCAAGAAAAGGCAAATGTATAGTGACCCTCTCTTCTGAGAGTTTAAAATACTTTTATGTCTTTCTCACCTTATTCTAGAATCTGCTTCCCAATTACCAGCACCACAAAATGTGACAGTTGATTCACATAACTTTTATAACTTACTGAGATGGGCTCCTGTTCAAGTGGAGAAGGATCCAGTGTTCTATACGGTCCAGTATAAAACGTGAGTAAATAGTTCTTGTATACTGAATTGATTTCATTCTAACAGAGAAGTAGCCAGAATCTAAAAACAGAATCTAAAAATGAATTAAGTATGGATATGAGAAACAGAGGTGCACTGATGCATTGGTCCTGTATCAGATTGGCACCGATAAAAGAAAAATTGACATTATCAGCAGTTAGCTTTTTTTGGCTGATGTGGCCGATAATGTTGCTGATAAATGCCATGTGCATGTATGCGGCTGCAGTGCAGCCCACAGGCACCCAAGAGTGCAGCCTAGCAGCATGGAGAGCAGTGTCCAGCTGGTAAGTCTCTTGTGGGGGAAGAAAGGGACATGGTAGGGGCGGACCAAGACCCCTGTGGTGAGGGAGTGGGGCAGGGACAGGAGCAGGGGCATGCACTGCACAGCTGGGGTGGGGTGGAGGATGGAGCTGCAAGCAGCTTGTCTGTGGGTCACAGGGAGGGGGGCATGGCTCCTGCTGCTGCATGTACCCCAGGAGGGCATGGAGGGGTATGTGCCCCCCAGATCTACATGCAGGGCAGTGGGGACTGGGTGGAGTTGAGGCTGGGGTTGGGGCAGGTGGTGGCAGCACTGGGAGGGAGGCTGGGGGTGGGCTACAGCCATCCCAGAACTTGCCATAGCCCCCCTCCCAGTGCTGCCATCACCCACCCCAGGGGCAGCCTGGCCCAGTGCAGATCCAGGGGCACATGCCCCCAATGTTTCTCCCAGGTTGTGTGCGGTTGTGGGAGCCACCCCCCGCATGTCCCCCAGAGAAGCTGTTGTTCCATTTGTACTACGCCCTGGCTGTTTAGTGTCTGCCTCTGCTCCAGCATCAGCCCCACTCCCTCTGTCACTTCAGGGGCCTCGATCTGCCCCCACCACGCTCCTTCCTCCACCCCGCAACAGACTTACCAGCCAGACACTGATCTCCAAGCTGCCAGGCTGCGTATTGGCAATCAAATCTGTATCAGCCGATATGGCTCATTAAAAATCAGCCATCAGTATTAGCCCAAAAAATCTCTATCAGTGCACCCCAATGAGAAATGTGGATTTTACTAAAAAGACTTCCATGTTTGTTTAGAAAAAAATAGTGATTAAGTTCTTTTAATTGGTCTTCATTAAACAAGAAGAAGAAAGACATTCCCTTTTCTTCCTAACTGTCTTGCCCCCTTTGTTCTCAGTCAGTTCTGACACTGTTCCTTTTGAATCCCATGATCATTTATATGAAGGATTTCCTGGTTTATTCTAAGCTTCTGTAGAAGTGCAGGGTTTGACCTTACTCCTGTTGTGCATACATACACATGAAATAAGTGTTTCAATTTGCTCAACTACAAATGTGTGAGCTCCCACCCCTCCAGGACAAAAAATGATAACCCTGGCCAGGAATGATTGCATTGTCTGATGGGAAACAGTCAGCATACTTCTACTACTTAAGCATTAAATTTCCTTTATTTTGAGAAGAGTCCCAGGTGTTAAGAGAAGGCAGTTGCAATATAAAACTTCCAGACTTGTATAAAATGCTAGTTCTTTAGAAATTGGCTAGCTGTGATGGATATTTCAGAATTAGTTTTCTGCCAATTGTACTAAAGATAACAGCAAGGAGAGTAATTTGGCATTAATTTTTTTTCTCTTTTGTATTTCAGGCAGTCCTATGACAAGTGGGGTGAAATTAACTGTACACGTATTGCAGAGACTAAATGCAATTTCACAAGTACAGAAATCCAGAGCTACTGGATAACTTTTTTCCGTGTTAGAAGTGAGGTAGAAGACATGCGGTCTGACTGGGTGGAAACAAAAGCTTTTGTGGCAGCGAAAGACAGTAAGAATTCTTTATGATCTCAGCATCTCTCCTAAAGTAAATCTCTGAAAAGCGTGGTGATTTTCTGCTTAGTTTTATTGCTTGCTTGACTATGTATTGTGTACAGTGGAAGTCCAATAACAGGCCTTGCCGGGTCATGATTCTGCTTTTAAAAGCTGCATAGTTAATGGCAATAAGAGAGTGGTGCGGATATAGGTACCTAGTGGAATTTTGATGCTTGTCCATTCTGCTGTGAAGTTAAATAGGACCCAGCAGTCAAACTGCTTTAAATGTCACATAAACAGGAAGTTTTCTTTGTTTTCTAGCATAGACAGGTCTCATCAGAACCTGAACCTGTCTGTATTTTCCTGGGTTTTTTGAACAAAGGAAACTCCTCCACTGCAAATAATGACTTCGCCTGTCTATACCAGGGGTTAGGCTGGTGTCCCTGGAATCTGGGCAGATTTCCAGTTGGGTCTCCTTCCACCACGGAGCATCTGACGGTCCTTGCTGCATCAGCCTTCACCCCTGTTTTCTTCTTCCCCAAAAAGAGGAAAAGAAACCAAAAGCTCTTAGCAGCTGTAGAGCATAATAAGGTGCTCAGGCATGGGGGCACTTTGTAGTACAGCTGGCTTTGGAGTTCTGATCACTGACACTCAGAGTCAGTTTTGTACTGCAGACAGCTCCACATGGTGGTACCTACTACAGCTGTGTGAAATTTTGCCGTCCATTTTGTTCCAACACTGTTTCAAATAATTTTGAGGTGTGAGCTAGTGCGGGGGATGAGGAAGCAGCCGAGCTAGGCTGCCTCACTGCCCCCAGTTGCAAGCTAGTGTGGGGGATGGGGAAGCAGCCCAGCTAGGCTGCCTCGCTGCCTCCCGTGCGATCAGGGGATGGGAAAGCAGCCCAGCTGGGCTGACTTCCCAGCCCCAGTGAAATGGCAAAACAGCCTTTCTGTTTCAACGGAACGGAACAGCTGTTTCGAATCGAAATGAAATTCAAAACAGAACGCTGTTCCGTCAAATTGTCAAAACTCAAGGCAAAACGGAATGGTGCTGTTTCACACAGCCCTAGTATCTACTGCTCTGTGGAGCTGCTTGTTTGCTCATGGTGTGAGAAACAGACTATTAGTTGAAAAGACTAATACTTTGTGCATTCTAGCTGGAAAATTCAAAGTGGTCAAAAAGTAAAGCAAGCTCCATTTGAGGAAGGAAGCTGACGGATAATGGGGAAGTGACTGGCTTGAACTCATGCAGTAATTCAGTAGTAGAGCCAGGAATAGGAATGGTATGCAACTTTTATAGATCAGTTTTGTGAATAGATCGTAAAAGATGGCCACCTCATGATCTTCATTTTACAGAAGGAGGAACTGAGGCATGGACACGGATATGGGTAGCTTATGCTTCAGCAGAAATGAATGCAGGCTTCCTTGCTCTGAACACATGCAGGATGTGGTATTTTGAACAAAGAATTGAAATTAGGATTGTTCTGGCTAGACCAGTGGTACTCAAGCTTTTTAGACTCAAGCTTTTTTGACTCAGAAAATGCCAGCTCCTAGCTTTCAGTCATTCCTTGACTACAGAAAACTAAGAGCAATTCTTCTGTTTCAGAGAACTCGGATCACAACAGGGCAGAATGTTTTTGACACTGCAGATTTCTATTTGAAATCTCTGGATTTATCCTGTTAACTGTGTAGGTATTTGCACACCTAATATTGCATGGCAGCCTGCAACACCCTTCAAAGGATCTCCTAGCATCCCAGGGTGCTGCATCACTCTAGTTGACACTATGCAAAAGCCATAGTTAACTAACAAGGAAGTCTTACTACATCCTGATAACCTCTCTCTTACTGGAAAAAGTGGCTAGGAAGTGGTACCTTGTATTATTGAAATTCACTAAAGAAACAAATTGAAAGAAATATTAATTATTGTGAATGTATTTGTTTCAAAGAACTGGTTAAATACACTAGTTTTCCATAACGAGTCAGATCAAAGTTATGAGGAGCATGACAATATTTACCTTTTTCTGTTCATTTTCAGCTATTGTGGGACCTCTGACATTGAAAGATGTGGTTTCAAATCCTGATTCACTTGTCCTTAATTTCTTGCCACCTCTTGGGAAGGTAACCTCCATCTTTGAAGTTGAATACCTTGTGCACTACTGGGAGAAATCAACAAATATAAAAGTAAGAACTTTTTAATCTTTTTCCCTCCCTTGGCAAAATGGTAGAAATGGAGGGAAGAGAAGATGGCTACGCATTTGAAAGGAAATTAAAACAGTTATCCAAAAGTCCTTTGTAGACCTTTTATGAATGGACTGGGGGCCTGATGCTTGCCCACCTATATAGATATGTGAAAAAAACGTTAACCTGCATACTTTTCTAATATGCATTGCTTTAGCATTATGACCAAGTCACCAAAAGCAATGGGCACAAGAATGACCCACTTACCTTTTGTATTAACTATTTTTCAGGAATTTGAGCAGAGCAGAATCGGATCACACCTGTATGCAGTGCACAGAGTAACATCTGGTTCAGGGAGTACAGTTTCCAAAAGTGAAGCTTTAAATGGGGGATCAGCAACCCCTGGCATGTGTGGCATGCAGAGGGATTTTGCTTGGCCACATGCACCTTGGGGCAGATGGCAGAAAAGGGGTTGGGGCTGCACTGCCACAACAAGGATTGAGCCCCTTGTGGTTCTCCCACCATCTGCCCAGAGGTGCACGTGCACCCACTGCGCAACTAGCTGGGCTGGGGCTCTGTGTACCCTCATGCAGCTGCTTGTAGCCTTCCTACCACCTGCCATGAGCAGCCTAGAACCATGGCAGGGGGCCTACCCAGAGCCCGGGCTGGATGTGGCAGGCCACTGGGAAGCTACATGCAGCTGCACTGGGATCTGTGGAGTCCCAACCTGGCCTGGTGTTGACAGCAGGTGCATGCACACCTGGGGTGGACACTGAGGGTGCTGCATGGGGCTTAATCCTTGTTGTGGTAGCATAGCCTGGGCCCTTTTCTTGCCATCTGCCCTGAAGTGTGCATGCACCCACTGCTGGCAGAAAGCCAAGTTGGGGCTCCACAGACCCCAGTGCAGTTGCTTGCAGCCTTCTGACTGCCTGCCACAGCCAGCCCAGGCTCTGGGCAGTCCCCAGCTGCATGCCATGGAGCCCAGGCTGCTGGCAGCAGGGAGGCTGCAGGCAACTACACCGGGGTCTGCAGAGGTGCATGCATACCTCTGGACTGATGGTGGAGAAGAGGCTTGAGCTGCACTGCTACAATGTTTGGGCCCCTCACAGATCCCCCACCATCTGCCCCCTGGTACACCAGCATCCTGCAAGTAGAAGTTGCAGGTGTTTGGGGCACTCTGCCCAAAAACATTGCTGACCCCTGCCTTTAAATTATATTTTTCAAAAGTCGTGGAAACATAAGCCTCATTGAAAGTCAGTAGGCTTTGGGTTAACGCTGAAGTGATTGGAAATGGGATTTGGATTACTAAATCACTTCACTGCTTCTGAAAGCTTAACACAAGAGCTTTAAGATGTTTGTCTATGCTGTGGATTTCAGTAACTGGCCTTCTAGGCTATGTCCAGAAGTGCATGGATGTTTGGTATCCTGGAGATAACTAGTGCCGGTGAACTTTGTTCTACCACTAGTTGTCCCTGGGGAACATCCACGTTGTGTGCGCTCTGGCGTATGGCAAGTTACCCCAGGTTGGGTAGGGAATTCTGGGGCCAGCATCAGGCTGGCCCCAGCAGCCTGTCCTGGGGGCCTCCTGGGACTGCAGCTGCCGCTTCTGCCATGTGGAGCTTGGCTGGCAGTGGAGTACAGCTCTGGCTGGCCAGGCTCCTGCTTTGGGCAACACATGCTGCCACTGGGTGCCACTCCACTTTTTGTCAGTGGGTTTTTTTGATCCTGGATATCCAGGGATCAAAAAAATCCCCCACGCTGCTCCTTTGCAGCACTGAGAACAGCTGAAGATGCAGTATGTGGTGCCGCAGACGTGCCGCTTGGGTGCAAAGCTGTTGTCAGCTCTGATTTGTACAACATCAGGAAAAAATGTGCTGTGCCACTTCAAATTGTGGCTTCTGTGACCACTTGGTGTTCACAGTAGTGCTGGGGGTGCTGAGGGCTGAGCCATTGCTGTCAGTTAGAGCCAATTCCCTGTCTAGAACAGCAGAAATGGGTGGTAAATAAAATTGAAAAGTGAAGAAGAGTGTTTTTCACAGGAAGGGAAAGGATCACTTCTTTAACTTTTGCACAGGGACATGCTAACTTTTATCCTTTTCATCTTGATTAAAAGTTTCTTAGAAATCTTTGAATCTCTCCTAAAAGAACACTGTCAACATTACTGCTTCCCATTTCCTCTAGAAGAACTGAATTATCCATTTTAAAATGCCCTCTTCTTTTAATTGCAAAGAAACAAGATAGACCAGACTCTCACGATGGTTTGTTTAAATTCAAGCTTTTAATGTAGGTATCAACCACTGACAAATGCAGCATGTTGGTAGTGCTAGGGCTGGGGACATGCAGAAGCATTGTATGCTGTCCTCCTTTTCTTGCTACCATCAGTCTCTCTGAAGGATAGTGGTGGAAGATGAGGTCTTTATAGAAGTGGGAAGAGTGTAAGGCCCATCACACGTGCACTCTTCACAGTTCCTGGATAATGCAATTGTGTTAGGCCCACCTCAGAAACTGGTATTTTTCAAATGACAGATTTGTTTTGATGGGCTTATTTTTTGGTGGTGTTTGTCCAACTGTAGCTTCTCCTAAAATCCTTGGCTGCAGGAAATAAGCACAGAAGTAATGCAGAATACTACAGAAACTCCTATAGATATTACAGGTGCACTGAATCCTTTTGTTAATCTACATATGTGTGTAATTTGCATAAGTATGTCTCTAGTAGTCAAGTTAAATATCCACATTTTAATTCATGGAAGTTGAACATTTCCATTCAAGGAAATGAGCATTCAAAGTATTATGCTGCTTCTGCTCTGACATGCCTTCATTTTCAGAATGAAGATTTACACAGTAAGACCACAAACATTTTAACAAAAACTCTTGATTTCAGTGTTTCAGATTTCAGGTTGATAGAGTTGAAGAAAATGTTTAAATGTGTTATAGAGATAATAGCTACATTTTATTTTACTGTGTGTCTTACAGAAAACAATTACAACCCGCAATACACAGGTCGAACTTCAAAATCTGAAGCAACTGACAGAGTACTGTTTTCAAATACAAGCAGCTGTCAAGCATCCATTAAGGCCTTACAGCTGTGGATTATTAAGCAACACCTCTTGTCACCAAACTACAATGAGCGGTATAATTATTACTTCATAAAGAACCATTTGATCTTCTGCACAGTTAAATTGGTATAAAATATGAGTCTTATGTGGGATGACTGATTTATTACATGCCTGGACACAGTATATTTACAGCAGTGTAATTGAGAGCAGTTTTATATGGGGATCTGGAATAGATGGACAAGCAACTGTCCTGGACCAGCTACAAGGTGTAGGTGGCTAATTGCAGCAACTTACCAGTAGATGGCAGGGGAGCAAGCAGTGAACTGTTTTGCCTTGAGTTTATCTGTGGGACAGCCATTTGCTGTGAATATGTGACTCCTACAGCAGTTCATTACCCTGGCGGAGCTGGGGTGGTGCAGGTGCTAGAGCGCACATTTGACAGCTCAGAGGTGAAATGGTGCGCTCCTGTCAGATTCCAATGAATCTGTGAATTCTGCTAAATACCTTCTGACAAGGACATAAAAGGAAGGTTACACTGGTGTGGTTTTACCCCTGGCTTTGTCCAGAGGTAATTCCACACCAGGTTTGAGTAAGTTACCCTGGGGTAAGGCTGCATGGTGTGTTTCCACTTTTTTTCAGCTGCTCAATAAATCAGGATTAAATAGCTGGATCCTCTGGTTTTCTTTTGCCTTATCCCTTCCCTTCTCGTATTTAGGTACCCAAAATAGATTGTTATGAGCTGTTAAAGTGTGTTTTCTTTCCGTAAAAGGCATAAGGCATAATGGATGTACATAGGCCTTCCAAAGGAAAACTGATTCTAGGTCATGCCTCTTCTCACCTTGGAGTCAGATTTGGCAGGGCATCAGCCTTTGGTGTTGCTAAACTCTCTCAGAGCTCTGTTACGACTCATATCTGCTCTGCCCCTTGTGCCTTATTGCTCACTTTTGTAGGGAACTGGTGTGAGAGAACTCTGTGAAGAGGAAGATCATTTGAGAAACATGATATTTTGTGTTATCCCTCCTGGAATACACAGGGGTGGACAGACTGTTTAAATCTGGCTTGTCAGCATCTGAGCTTAAGCCTGGTTTAGACCATTTGCAAGCTTTGTGTAAATGAAGTCAGTTATAAACCATGAAGGCCTTGATACAAGGGGCTTAGCATTTAGCACTTTTTTTAGAAATACTTATATATGTCTTCAACTTTAAGAATTTGAGCAATGTCACTATCCCCAGCACTTAAAGCTGCTGAGTTACTTCTCAAAATCACTGCTAGCATGATCAAGACTCAAAATGGCAATCTGAATTAATTGGTATTCTAGCCACCTTGCTGACTCAGTTGGGATAGAAGAGAGGAGATAAAAAATTTAATAAGAATGGTGCCTAATTTGACTTCTGTTCTCTAGAGGAATTTGTCTGGGTCGGCACAGAAGCAAGTTAGCAGGAACTGAAGATGAAACTGGCCTTGCGTCATGCTGCTAAATAAGTGTTAAGCCTTCAAGGCTGTCATTTTGTTATTGAATTGCTTTAAAAAATGGAACAATAGAGTTTTCTATTTCTAGGCAAATGCACTAACTGTTTAGATTCCCTCTATTTAGTGGGGTTTGGATTTTGGCCTGTACATTTTTACTCTGACTGGCTTAATGATACTTCTCAATTTTATGTTCAAAATTTGAAGTATACTATGGAGCTGAAAGTTTTTGTCAGTCTCCCCAACCATTTCTGATAGTAGTGTTCCTTGCAACTTTTCTTACTCATTTCATGTAAGAATAGCCTCTAACATTCTCTTACATTTTTGTGTCTGGGACTCCAGACTTGAAATCCTTAGTTCTAGGAAACATGTTAATCTCAGGTTTTTTGTCAGGTATCCATATTGGTCTAGAGGAAAAAGCAATCAGGACTTGTGGTAGAAGTGATATATTGCTCTGTATACTTCAAGGATTATCTGTGTGGCAGAAGCTCGCTACAGTTTAAAGAAAAAAATGTTCTAGTTAATGGAGTTTTACTGTAGTGCAATCTATAAAATGTTAGTTTGTTATCCAAGGTATTTTAATAACTTTAATAAGAAATATACCAGGACTCTAATCCAAGAGAATAGAATTGGCTTTGATATTTATGCTACTTGCTTATTCTTTCTTTTCCTCTCTTTTCAGATGGGATGAAAGCTGTATATATTCTGCTAATATTTGTAGTCACAATTATTGTGGTGGTTGGTGTAGCCATGGTGTTTTTTTATTTAGGGAACTTTAATGAAGCAATTAAAGCATGGTCACAGCCATCTTTAAAAATCCCATCACATATTGAAGAGGTATGTGTGTATGTTTGTTTTTCTGCTCACCAAGCATCAGTGTGATTGGAATAAGCATTGGAATAAGGCTAGTTAAGGGTCATAGAAGCCTTTGCCTTTGTATTACCTCTAGTCTCTGTTAAATTCATTGTAATGTTTTATGTAGGTAGGCTACTCCAGTTTACTTCCTTCTATGTAAGCTGAGATAACAAGAGATTCCAGCTAAGCAGAAGATACTGTCATGTTCCTTGTTATGAAACTGAGGTCATATGATAAAGGGAGATTCATTTGATTTAATCACTTCCTTATTTTCTGCAGATGTGAGAATGTACGGCACATGTTGCACTACTGCTAGTTTGTATTAACTGATGTTCTAGACCACATGGAATGTAGGTGTACCCAAATTATTTAAGGAGTCAAGAATTAAACATCAAAGTCTAAAAGGGTCTGAAGGGATGGAAAAAATCTTTGTGGGATCTTTGTGCTTCTTGCAATTTAGGTGTATTAAAGAAGCATGTGATTTTTCTATTTCCCCCCCAGCAGCACTTTGTTTTTTACTAAACAGTCTTGCTTCAGTCATGTTCCTCTTTTCAACAGGAAGTGATTCTTTTATTCAAAGGTCTGTCACAAAGTCCTTTCAAAAGACATTAATAATTGCATTCGGTAACATCTCTGTGACATGTACAGGAATTTGCTGACATTTAAAGTTTCTTTCATCACACCAGTCCCTTAAAGTAAACTGCTTTTGTAAGTTGGGAACTAAAAGTGGACTTAGGAAACTTCACATCACATTATTCTTTTTGTGCTTCAGTTCCCCACCTCACTGGGGCTTTGTGAAGGTACAGACATGTAAGATTTCTAAGTGTGGTTATTAGGGAAAACAGGAAGGGGCATACAAGGACCTCTCAGAACCAGTGTTGTCTGTGAAGTAGTGTAAGATGTTCATTTGTCGCCTTAATGCTTATTCTTCATTCAAGTTCATACTCACCAGCTAAACCCATGATTTCCACTGGACAACAAATATCAGGGAACAGCTGAACTCTTAAAAAGCACTGAGGCAGCTCTCGGGCAAATAGCACAGAAAACGATAGGTAAATGTTTTCCAAGATGGGCTAACTTGCCTATAGCTGTTCTTCTTCTGACACCTAGGATATATGAAGAGTTTGTCATTAAAGGAAGTGGCCAAAGTTGGTGAATGTAAACTTGCTTGGTATTTCATGTGTATTCATCTTTAGGTTTACAGAAGTCACATGGTTCCTTTTTAACAGCAAACTCTAAGCTTTCAACATCTGATTGCCAGGAAATGGATATGATGCTGTTTTATTTTTTAACATACCAAAGGAAAATTGCAAATTTGAATTTTTTTTTCTGAAATTCATTAAAGCATATACGTATATGAGATCTTTTTATCTTTAAAATCCATCTCTAAAAATGAATCTGATCAGTTAAGGCACAGTAAGAGATAAAGGAGAAAATAACCATAAATGGTTCTTTATCTCTGTTCTATATATATAATTAAAACTATATTTAATGTGGAAGTCAACTAAAAAAAATTGATAGGGTGGGAGGGGACAGGGCTCTGGGAGCTATCAAACTGTCCAAGATGGCCAAAGGCAGGAAGGGCTTTCTTAGATGGACAAATCTGTAATAACAGTATGCTTATTCTGTCTGTCTGGAGCACTCTGGTTGTTTCACTAAGCATTGTGATTGGCTGCTAAATCTAACCAGACTTTCACTAGGCTGCCACCTCACCCTTTTAAAAGCAGATGAATTTCCAAGACAATCAGGGGGTACTTCTTGTGACTATGGCACCAGGAGAAGCGGCTTGCAGGGGTAGGAGGGTGCCAGTCACTGCTGGGGGGGGGTAGGAGGGAGGTGGAGGCAGCACCCGCTTGTCCGCCAGGAGGGGAGGGAGCCACAGTGCAAGGGCAGGAGCTTGCATGTTCCAGAAGCAGCAGCATTGGCTTTCCTTGTCTGTGGTGGGCAGGCGCTGTGCTGACAGGCCCAGACTGGGCTGCACGGGCAGGTGCTGTGGAGGAGCTGGGCAGGGGGCTGCCTCTGGGCCAGGAACTTCACAGTGGCGCTGCCCTCATACTGTCCCTCACGTGTAGTTGGGGGGGGGGGTCCCTCTGCAGGCATGGTGGAGAGTGAGGTGGGGATGAGTCTGTCCCTGGCCACAGATCCCTGCTGTAGCCTGCACCACTGTGCCTACAGAGGGACCTACCCCCTCCCCTTCCCAAGCTAACCTCACATGTGAGGGTGGCGTCACTGTGAAGCCCCCGGCCTAGGGACAGCCCTGCACCCAGCTCCTCTGTAGCGCTGGCCCCATCAGCACAGCACCCAGGAGCTATGAGCCATGAAGCAGCAGTATCTGCCTGCTGCCACTCAGGGCAGCTGGTGCCACTGCTTCTGGAGTGCACAAGCTCCTTTAAGGGGGAAGTGAGGGGCACAAGCAGATCCAGGGGGCACAATGCTATTATAATACTATAATAGGAAATATTACTAAGTCTGTGTTTACATATGGACAGCTTTATGTAGCCTTTTTGAGGGTTAGAAGTTTTGATTCCATTAAAGTATTCAGTCAAAGGATAACTAAAAATCCTGCCTTTAAAGAAATATTTTTGCAAACGTTTTGCAGGTTTCAGCTAGTAGAGAGAGAGGATTTTATAATGGCAGCTACTCAGTGATCTTAACAAGGAGCAATGCTAGCAGTGTTGCCCACATTCCTAAACTATGTAGGGAAAGATTAACTTATTAGAGATTTTGTTCTGCGTAGAGAGTTCAAACTCATTCCTGTTCTTGTTGTTTTTCCCCCCAGTATTTAAATGATCCTGACATGCCTGTTTTTGAGGATTGGAAGAATACTTGTGCTGAAGTAGATCACTGGGATGCCTTGTCAGTTGTCTCCAAGGCAGAAGGAAGCCAAACAGAAGCCTGAACAGAAATACTCAAACAGCACATCCACTGCAAGTAAAATTACATAAGTGACACTGTGGCTGATGTGTTTGTACCTGGACTACACAAGGGTATCAGCAGTGGTATTGTACTGATGCTATTTAAGGATGAAGGACAAAGTCAACTTAAAATCACAAAAGACATGACACCCTGAAACCTGAGCTTAAGTGGCTTCTATATCAAATGATGTGAAATACCTTCTACAGGAGAGACTCTCTTTGGTTGTTTTTAAAGTCACAAATGTGAACTGAAAGAAAACACTAAGCAATAAACATGATGAAAGGAACAAAATGACTGCAAAATATTGCAGTAAAAAGGTTACTTTCACATACATTTTTGTTGCTGATCTCAAAGTCTGTCTGGACTATAACAATTTTTTTGAGGTTGTTTGCACTTTATGGTGGGATGTATAGTATGCTCTACAGTAGGTTTGGCAAGCCAGTCAGTTGACCGGGCTGGTCAGTTAACTGGCCAGCTAATTGAATGCATATTTTTGACCAAGGATTTTTAAGTTTAACAAAAAAAAACCCTTACATTTGTTAGTATTTCTGTCAAGAAAACTACTATTTTTTTTTTTATTTGTTGACACATTTCTTAATGGAAAACTTGTGCTTTTTCTGTGTATTATTTGGACCCATTAGCAATTTTTGATCCATACTTGACCAGTAAATTGACCAAACTTTATTTGACTGGTCAAATACTCAACCCTACTGTATAGTAATTAAATGAATTATTGCACCATGCCTAGCTGTTATCTTGGCCACTGTTTTGTTAGCTCCATACATAAAAACATCTCTGGCTTAACATAAGCAATAAGGAAATGGTATTTGAAATTTTTCAAGCGTGTAAAAATTAACTTAAGCATGGTAGCCTTGATTTAATGGAAATAATATGCATGGTAGAGTATCATACTAAGAAAAAGTGTGTGTCAATAAAAAGTCGAGGTCTGTATGATTTTGAAGAAAAAGCAGAAGATAGTTCACCTATCAGCATGAGACAGGAGCTCATGATGGATGCTGGCAGATTCATTTCTCCCCTGAGTTCCTTGTGATGCTTTCACAAGTATGGCATTAATCTCTGCTCCAAAGAGGAGCTCTCTCTCTGCAAGCATTGCATCTTTTAAGCTGAAGTGATACTCTGAAAGTTTGGGGATTTTTTTTTTTACCTTAATGAACTTGCCAATTGTAAATACTTTCCTAAATAAGAGACACTAAGACTGTCTATACACATGCTGTGGGGGGGTACATTTTAATTAAAATTTAATTTGAACTTAATTTAATTAAAACACTGTAGTGTCACATGTAGTATTCCTCCACACATTTAAAAATGGCTGTGTGATACTTGAACTAAGGGTCATTCAGTGAGCTTTAGTTAAAGCACCCCATGGCCATTTTGAAATGCAAGGGGGGTTAATACGTGAGTCACTGTGGCAATGCTAGAGTGTTCTACTTAGAATGCGTTGCAGCACATCTATAGGCAGCTGAAAAGAGATATTGGTTATCAGGATAGACCAGCAACAAGCAGTTAGCCAAGGTAAGTTTTAGCATGTACAAAGCAAGCTTTTTCTTTGTTCTTACTGTCTGCTGGCTCTAGGTAAATCCTATACTGAACTCATTTAAGTGTATATAGTGATTCTTAAAGCTTCTGTCCTGGCTGCTAGTGCCCATGAGATTGAAGTTGTCTAAGGGATGAAGCATCAAAAAAAAATATTTACACCACTTTGTTGTACATATGACAAAACCAAGTTGTAGGATTTTTAACAGCAAGTTTTAGGGTATCTGTGTTGTTTTTTTCCTCATTTTACAATATTTTGTTATTGATAAACCAGTTAATAAATATTTTCTTTGTGAAATGGTTTAATTGTTCACTTTCCCTTGAGTTTGCAATTCAGTAAACCTAGGAAATATCTAAATTAGAGAGGACTTCAGTGATGACAAAGAACAGAGATGTATGTGCAGGCAGCCAGTACTAGAAAGTCTCAATTTTCATTTTCCTATTTGAGCACACAGTGGTTCCTAGCAGTTTAAAAGTTCTGGTATTCGGTTTCTTCTGGACTGTGCTAGCAGTTCTGACTGAACATGCCTCAGCTCAAAGGAGGAAGTAACACATTACTTTCTAAACTTAATCATTTATTTTAAATACTTGTTGAATTTATGGCTTTAAATGTTGAGATTAGGTAACATTGCCAGACTAATTATCTCAACTTATCCTCACAATACTTAATAGCTGCTGGTATGGTAAAAGTCTTTTCTTACCCCAGGAAAGATAGAGACTTAAGATAAGAATGAGGACATTCTTTATTTAAGGTAAGAAGCCATATTTTCCATTTGTTTGACCAGGAAAAATATACTCTTAAGTGAAAGGTAGCATGAGCACAAGCCTGTGCTTTGCCCACCCTTCTTTAACTAAGAAAATACCTTCAGTGAATGTTGATGATAGGAATCCTACATTACCCTGTTAAGGCTGGCCTACAATTTTCAGCATTTCATTATCAGAGTGTAAACCACCATGAAGACTTACTGACCCCTTCCTTCTCATGAACAGTTATATTCCTAAAATAATTACAGGATTATCAACTATATAGAAATTGCACACCAAAACAGTGACCAACACAATGTAACAAAACCTTAACTAAGTTGGTCTGCTGTCAGACCTTTAAAACAACAAGCTTAAGCTGAGGCATTTTTAAGCAGAATATCAGCACTGTAAAACTAATGCTTCTTGCAATAGTAATGAATTCAAGGCATAGTGAAAATGCATAAGAGAATTTTAACCATTTTTTTTTTTTTTTTTTAATGAAATCATAATTTCCCAAGTAGAAAGCAAGCATAACCATCTGCGATACTGCTCCTGCCTTGGTTCAAGGTAATTTGTATCATCGCAGAGCCTCACAAGAGAGCCGAGACACTCCTTACCAGATTAAGACCTACCTCCCCAAAGAAGCTTTCCATCTGTTGATTCTTCTGTGAAATCCTGTGAAATATGAACTTTAATTTCTACCCAGGAGAACTCTTAAAACCTTTTCTCCAGTGCTTAATGAAGCATGTTTGTGCCCAAATGCTTGCAATTAAAGAAACTTCTTTGCAAAAATCTTGTTGGTCTAATAAAAGGCATCACCTCTACCATGAGCCCTGACTGAGAAAAAGACATGTCTATCTTCTAGGAAAATGTGGAGAGCACTTCCTCAAGTCACCCTTATGTTAGCAATAGCCACAGCTATCATGCAGAACAGACCGTACCAAGTGAGTTAGGCACAGGAGCTGAACACTGGAAAGATTTCTGAAGGACTGTCCCTATGCCAGTATTCTATTCCATGTCTTTCTAGCTGGGATGTATACAAATCACCACTTCATTGTTCCGCTCTTTTGCAACTGAAATATAATTGAGAATTCACTATTAGTCTAGACACTTTCCACACTGAAGCTTTCTAGTAGCTCCTGGATGCAGACAGCAAGTCTCCTGCAATTCTGCTATGCTACCTACACTTTAAACAATATGCTTGAGAAGCCAAAACATGGAAAATACATTGCTTTACTTTGTTCATACGGAGTAAATCTGCCATATTTACAGGACAGATGCTGCTGTTTTAATTTGGTGGTGTTTACATCTTAATAACACTTTACAGTCAAGGTAAGTCAAGAAATTTATTTAATTTTGAACTTACAATTAGGCAAATCTGTACAATACCACATTTAACACTGGTGAATGTAGCAGATGTAACTTAGGATTTATGATGAAGAAATCAGGTTGGAAACAAGTCTAGGATGGCACAGTTCTCAGCTACAGTGTTGTTTCATATTCTGTCCATTGGAAAGATTCCCAGAAAAGAACAGAGTGGAAAGAAGTTATATTAACAGAAAACAGTAGCCATGTATATGGCTGTTTCTCACACGTCTGGAAAGTTATTTTAATACTATCTATGTGGTGAGCTTGCTATATAAAAGCCTTGAAGGAATAGTCTTAACCAACTCAGAAACACACAGAACTGGTAAGACAAGGGTGTCAAATTTGTCACCAAAATTAGCAGAGGTACATAAACATCAGCCCAAAGCTATAGAAATAGCAGATTCTCCCTTTTTGTGTTCCCCACCTGGAACATACTGACTTTCAAATGGTTATAGATATATTTTCTCTCTGTCCTTTCGAAACAGGTTCAGAGTCTGAGAAAGCCTCTTAAAGCAGAATTCTGCAAGGACAACTCGGCCTAAAGTCCACGCGGAAAACAGCTAGCCATAAGCACAGTAGCAATGCCCTTTTTTGCTCTATCCCTGAATGAACATATGAGGCTTTACTTAAGTCCTTGAGATACAGGCAACTGAATGACTAGGTCCATTTTTTCAGACTGCACCTGAAGAAAATTACATTGTTGTAACTCTGGCATTTTGGTGCTCATAGTCTCTCATCTACTCTTAGGTATGATGCAAGTGTATTGGCTTCAGTTGATTTAAAATTTATTGTATAATGATAAATACAGCAATGCTACTCAGTGTTCAAGAAAGTACACTGAACATTAGCATGAATGCTTAAAAAGAACCATGCTGCCATTAAATGTATTGTGCTATAGTAACTGAGAATTAAAAACATTTGATTTGTCATGCGCGGTCCCTAATATGGCCCTGTTAAAAAAATGTCACCGTAAAAATTTAAAAGTTACTGTGATGCTTTTTTCAAACCATTTATATGCATTTTTCTTAAAACTTCACACTTAATCCAGTATCATATCAAGACTTTATCCTCTTAGCCAAATGTAAACTCAACTTAAAGGCTCGGAAGGTCATATTAACACAACTTGTAAGTCAGTCGCAGTCTTCCTGCGCATACAAGTAATGGCCAGTTTTACAAGGCTTGACCCTGCCAACTCATACTTGAGCAGTTCCACTGAAGTCTGCCTTACATGTGCAAGGGCTTGCAACATGGAGTCTTAAAGTGAGAACGCAGGCCTGTATGCGAGTAGAAATAAACCTGCAGACTTCAACATTAAGAAAATGTAGCATTTACTAAGTTATATACATACCAAGCCATGTAATATGTACATATTCACAATCTTGTTCCAGCAAAAAAAGAAGGGAAATCATTATAGAAACTTTCAAGAGGAGACTTGTTTTTCTTTTTTTTTTTTAAAAGTCCTGGTTCATTCAGCTTCAAACAAGACCCAAACCACCGAATGTGTAATGTAAAATCCACCAAAACAAAGATGTCTACAAACAGAATAATAAGATGTGTGTGACTGGAGGGATGGGAGCAGAGTGAACCCTTGCTCTGATTTTTTCATCCCCATAACTCTTCTGTTCTTCCAAATTTGTAGATCAGAGTACTGTAAAAACAAAAACAAAATCAAACCTTGCATATAATTTGGAAATATTACAATGAAGCCTAGGATATTTTAAAAGTTAAGTTTTGCACTTCATG
Source organism: Caiman crocodilus (assembly GCA_030014935.1). NCBI lineage: Eukaryota > Metazoa > Chordata > Crocodylia > Alligatoridae > Caiman > Caiman crocodilus. The sequence continues at coordinate 35,754,279 of JAGPOW010003316.1, forward strand.
TGGGAGGAAATGCAATGCAAATGTTGCTGCTTTATCAGAGGGAGTTGGGTTATACTTAGCTAATTTCAGAATTGGTTTTATATACATTCCATTCACTGTGCTTTCCTGGATAAATATGCTCTGGCTGAAGCTGTAGGGGAGTGCAAACCTTCAAAAGTACCACTGCTCAACTATAAAGTGGTCAAATTGGTAACCTAATATGTAATCTTGCAACCTAATATGTAAAACAGCCCTTATTCCAGAGAACTGAAGGGTAAAAAATGTTATATAAAGATTGTAGAGACAATCAATGGAATTCTGGGCCAGCCAGCCTCCTATTTGGACCCAAATGGAACAATTCAATATAGAATTTGACCATCACAGTTTCTAAAAAGAAAAATCTTTCAGGCTTAGAACTCTTTGAACATGGCATGACATTCCTGGACAAATGGGAACCAAATGACATTTCAGAATTCCAGTGTGCCTTTGACAAGGTTTTGCATAAGAAGCCACTAAAGAAATATTTACAAGTTAACAGAAAGTACTGTGTAAATCAAAACTTGGCTGGAGGAAAGAAAGCAAAAAAATAGTAGGAAATAAGTCTTTCGCCATTATGACAATTGACCACTAACAGCAGGATATCCTAAGATGCTGGACCAAGTCCAATGTTTAAATATATTATTAAAAATGTACGAGGGTGTAATCAGTCAGGCAGCCAAATCTGCAGCTCAATTATTTGTCTTACTCAGGACTAGAAAACTATGAAGGACTTCAGAGAGAGCTAAGCAAGGTGAAGAAGCAACACTATTCAACCTGAATTTTATCTGGCGTGGAATAACGTATGCCAGAGGGAAAAATTTAGATGCTGCATACTCCCTTTACAGGGTTTCAAACCAACTAGCAACTTAGGAAAGAATCCCATAGAGGGAATAACAAATCTCTTCTCAGAGAGCTGCTGCAAGCCAAAAACAACCAAACTGTTAGTTATAAAAGGGAAAGATGCCCGTTTACACATGAAGATGATAATGACTATATAAATTGTGCAACCTCCTCCAGAATACCATGGGCACTATCGGTCATCTTCTCTCACATATGCAAGTGTAGAATCACAAGGGGTCAGAAAACAGGTAATAAGATTCAATTATGTAGACTCAAAAGATTAGGACTACTTGCCTTGGAAAGGAAATGAGTGAAAAGGGATAATATATTCATGAAACAACAACTTTTCTAAAGAGTGCAGACTGAGAACTTGCTGGTTTCCCATATGGTAAGTGCTATATTTCTTGAATACTGGACCTATCTCATATCTAGCTGGCTATATGCTACTGCAAAAAGTATATAGCCAAATGGAAGGGCTGAAATGACTGGCCTAAGATAGAAAGCCAGATCTAGGGAACACAGTGAAACAGCAGTTTTAACTCATATAAAGCTACTGAAGGACAGTTAACTTGAGAGAGAGAGAAAAGAAAGCTGATAGGTAACATTGACCATTAGTGATGTCATAAATATCAGTAAGGGGAAACTTGGATAAAACAAATGCTTTGGGGAAGGTTGTTAAGAGGTTCCAGTGAAGTGTGCAGGGAGCTGCTAAAGATTCCCTCCTCACCTCAGTCTTACTTGGTGAGATATCTTTGGGCATCTTTACACGTGCTCCAGGGTGGAAGGAAGATGCTTTAGTGACTTCAAGAACCACTCTAATTAAAGCACCCACAGAGTCGCATGTATTTAGCACCCTAAGCTTCAAAAAGGTGGCACTTTAACTAAAGCTTGTTCAACGAGCTTTAGTTAAAAGCATCTCTGCCATGATTTTGAAGCATAGGGATGCTGAATACACATGACACGGAGGCTGCTGGAGCATGTTCCAGCAGACTCAATTAATTAGCATGCATCTGATCAAATGTCCAGCACATGTATAGGTGCCACTTAATGTTAATAACCAGTGAAGTCATTGGGACTTTCAGGTGTAAGAGTTCATTTCTTTACATAAAAGTGCAAGAAAACAACTGCCAACATTGAATGGAATTAGATATGGCAAAGAAAATGAAGAGAGTTTGCCTCTATTAAGAGAACAGGGAAAGAAGTGGTGTTATGCAGTGAGGAGAGATAGATTTAAGTAATTAGGATATGACCCTGAAACTGAGTGAACATTCCTCAGTTTTCAATGAGAAAAAAAATAATGTGGAAAAATAAAGACAGAAACAGGATGGCAAATAAGAGGTGCAGAAACAGAAGTTACCACAACTAAAGGAAAAGGAAAAGGCTTAAAAGCAAAATGCACTCAAGTCAAGGGCAAGGAGAAACAGGTTAACCTCACCCTTAAAGTTCTGAAGTCTTTACTGCTAGCAAGGATATCTGATTATATAGTGCCAGACCAAATAGACTAAGTATAGAACAACAAAGTGCTGTGCCTGTACTTAAGGGGAAAAATTTAGAGGCAGTAAGAAGCCTAGTAGTATATAAGGCTTTAGAACAACTTTTGAAGGAAAACAAATATTTGATGACATGGAGGAAAATGGAAAAATGGGAAGAAGTGCGACCCAAACTTACTTAAGGCAGATGAGACCAGAGTAAAGCTAGCTTTCTTTAATAGATAATAGATGTTTAGACAAATAAAATAAAATACTGTGGATGGAATCTGTCTGGACTTCAGTAAAACATATAATATGGAAAACTTGGCTGCATGCAGAAGGCAGAAATTAGTAAAGAACTACAAGGCAGGTAAGAAACTGAATAAAGTAGTGTTGGAAGAACTATCAAGCTAGAGGAAGGCTATTAGTGGAATCCCTCTAGGACCGATCTTCAGACTGATAATGAAAAAAAAACAACCCTGGCACAAGAAGTTCAACTCTGTTATAGGAGAAAGTTGGAAGGCAGCTGCCAGGGCTGTGTGAAGCTTCGGGTGCTGATTCGATTCGGAGGAGATTCAGCCCAATTCAGTACCTGAATCTCCGAATCAAAATAAATCGGGACTAATGTAAAGATCTGAATCAATTTGAAGCTCTCCGAATCGACTGGGAAAAGATTCGGAGAGCTTTGGTGATTCAGGCTTGTTGCAGCAGGAAGCTGGACCCAGACTCCATGCTGAAGGCGTGGAGAAGGGATCATGGGGGTACCCCACCAGGCCTCACCCCCTGCCTGCTCCCCCAGCCCTCCTGAGCACCTCTGGCCCCCATCCGCTCCCACAGCTCCTCCATGGCTGCCCTGCCTGACCTCAGCTCCTGGCTGTTTAAAAAAAAAACAACAACTCTTACTCACCAACTGCTGCCAGGCAGGGGCTGATCCCTGCTGCTCCCACTGCCCCACGCTACGTGGGGGGCTCTGCCAACCCCCACCTGCTCTCCTAGCCCCTACTGCCACCCCTCCCCTCCATGGCTGCCCTGCCCGCCACAGCTCCCAGCCCTTAAAAAACAACAAAACCCAAACTCACGAGCTGCTGCAGCAGCCTTGAGTCTTCTAGGGACTTGTGGGAGAGCCTGCCACACAGCATAGGGTAGCAGGGATTGCCCCCCTGCCTGGAAGCAGCCAGTGACTCCAGGGTTTTTTGGGTTTTTTAAAGGGCCAGAGCTGGGGCAGGCAAGGGCCAGGGGGGCCTCATGGCAGAGTTCCCCGATATGGCGTGGGGCACTGCGGGGGGGACAGGGGGGAACACCTGCCTGCCTGGCAGCAGTCGGTGAGTGCAGGCTTCCCCCCTTCAAAAGAGCTGGGACCTGGAGTGGATGGGACAGCCATGGAAAGCAGATAAGGGATGGGGCCTTTGTGATTCAGAGATTTGATTCAGGACAGTGATTTGAATCAGCAAATCCCATCACTGTCCCCTGAACTGGCTGAATCCAAAGCGAATATTAGCCACCTTGCACAGGCCTACTGTCAATACAGGGGAAGGAGTAGAGTATCATGTCAAAAGAACAGAATGACCTTAGAGTGAAATAATAAGAAAATAAATTAACATTAACAGTATAAATTGCAAAATCATGTACTTATTGACCAATTGTAATAAATATTTATACATTTTGGTGTTTGATTTTGAGTTTATGATCATGGAAAAATCAGAGCTCCCCCTGCCCCCTTCACTCACCAAGACATGGGTCCCACTGCAACTGTCCTCATGCTGCTTTGTGGTGCTGAGCAGCTCTGATATGCTGGTGTCCTGTCCCTTCCTATGCCAGTGCCCCTCACTCCAACCCACAGCCCTCTGAACCCACCAGTGCCACCTACTCCCAACCCAGCCCCTGCCCCCAGTCCTGCTGGTGCCCCTCACTCCCGACCTGCAGCCCCCCACCCTCCCCACTTCCACAGAGAGCCCCAGCTGCCAGGGCTACAGGATCAGGGCCAGCAGCCCCATGCTTACCCCACCAGCACCCAAAACCCAGCTGTCACGTGTGGGAGATGGCAGCTGCTGTGGCTGGAGTGCAGCACAAAGGCCATCCTCCTGCCTATGTGTGGCATGGCCAGAGCAGAGCCCAAGGGGCTCCCCACCCCGCTGCCCTCCCCCAGAGGCCTCTGCAACCCAGCAGGGGGGGATGGGAGGCTTGTTGTTGTCGCCATTGCCAGAAGCCCCATGCCAGCTGCGCCACCATGGCGAGGCACCCCGTCTGCCCAGGAGCAGCAGCAGTGCAGAGTTCTGCCCCTTGCTGCTGCCAAGCAGACAGGGGGTATCTTACCATGGCAGTGTGGATGGCACAAAGCTCTTAGTGGCAACTGTGGCAGCAGCATCTATGCTCCCCACCCCATTCCAGCCTCCCGTGCCAGATCCTACCTGCTGGGCTGCAGAGCAGAGCCCCAAACCCACAGTGGACAGCCCTCATTTATCCCTGCCCCATACACAAATCTGGGGGAGGCAGGGGGCACATGCTCTCTCATTCCCGTGTTCCCCAGAAGTGCAGAGGGGTGGGGAGTCAGCCCTCTGGCTGCCACCCCTAGCTCTGTCATGCTCTCTGGCCAGCCTCACAGCTGCACACTCCCCAGGTGACTTAAATGATTAGATACCTCAGAGCCTTACTTCAGGCTCCTAATATTTAAAAAGCAGAAGCTGCTATTTAACAATCATTTTCCAATAGTGTTTAGTTGTATAAAAACAGAAATGCTTTTACTCCTTTAAATAGAGAGTAAACCTCATCTATTGCGTGCAGCAGAAATAGACTTTATTTGTCATGAACCCAGTTGTGGGTTATCTCCTTCATAAGAGAACGGTGGGTAGAATAAGCCACTCAAACACAGTTTTGACATTTTTAAGCATATAAGATACACGAAGGTCCTTACCTGAAAAATATCAACGCATTTTGAAAAAACACAGCTAGTCCTGGGTATACATTAGTATCTGAAAAATACAGGAGTGCAATAAATAGTATGAAATTCTTCTGTATTACAAAAGTATATATTAATACTTTATTCAGGATGTTACTGTCTGGACAGACTCAAATTATTCCTTTGGAAGAATATAAAATTTCTCAATCTTACTGGTGTTGACAGATTAACTACATTAAAAACATTACAAAGCTACAATAAAGCCTGGATTTGATACTGCTGTCTTCTGGTATTTACACAATTCTAAGTTAAATATATTCAATCCTTTAGGTCCCTGGCTCATGTAATATTTCTGGCATGAATACCTTGTTAACTGTGCCATAAACAGCACAAAGGAATATGTTCAAAGTCATGGCATCATAAAAAGGCCACCACAATGTTACTCAAAAACTATGTAACATTTGCGCCTGGTTTATACAGCACCATAAATTGAATGTGTTGTGTGGCCTCTCATCCTGATGTTGACTATCAGCTGATTGTCAGCATCAGGGTCTGGGCAGCCCCACAGCCAGGACCTGACTGGAGGCTGGATGCACTGTCTGCATCAGCCTGATCCTGATACAGACAATGATGAAGGCTTGCCAGGATTCGGCATCTTAAAGAGCCTTGCCCTGCAGCCCCTGACTTTTAAAGCACTTTAAAGTGCCAGGTCCCAGCAAGCTTCAGGGCATGGGGCAGCTCCATGATCTGGCACACAGCTTTCCCCTGCCTAATCTTGACGATTGGACAGGGGACTACCTGAGTCCAAACCAGGACCAGGGCTACCAGTGCTGAATGCCAACTCTAAGCTGTGTTTCAGGATTCAGCACTGGACCACTCTGGGGACAAAGACACAAAAGCTGACCCCTGACCAATTAGTGGGACTCAGGCTGGGGGCAGGTCTCAAACCTGGCTACTCCCTGCTCTATCCCTGGAGGATGCCAGGCACAGCTGGGGACACGATTGCTTTTCCCATCCTCAGTTCCACGAGCAGTTTTAAAGAGGCACCCAACATAAGCAGCAGGCAATGGGAAAGCTCCCTCAACCCCAGTTCCATTTGCCTGCTTAAAGAGCCAGCTGGTGCTAGCAACTGGGGATGAGGAAACTTTCCAATCCTCTGCTGCTTGCTCAGATACCTTTTTAATTGGCTATGGGAAAAAGGGCAGTTTTCCTTCCCAACCCTGAGCTATACCATGAAGTACACTGGGAGCCTAATATCAGGGAGCCTCTCCCCAGTGTCGGCCTTACAGTGCCCAGGGAACTTGGGCTCATAACATGCCAGACCCTTAAAAAGTGGGTGTGGAGTTGGGAGCTGCATGCCTGATTTTTTTTTACATTCTCAGATGCCCCTGGAAGCAGCACCTGGGGAGCAGGAAGTTCCTGACTCCCTAGCAGCTAGGGAGTTAGGAGGTTCCTACTCCCTAGCTGCAGGTGTCTCCCACCACTGGCAGTTGACAATGACAAATGGGGTTTGAAGGATTTTATGTCCCATTCCCAAAATGTAGGGCAGATTACGCAATTTGAGAAATGGGGCATAAAATTCCTCAAACCCCAATCATGGGACTTAAATGTCTGCCAGCAACCATAGTGACCACACATGCCAATATAAGAAGGGTCATAAATAGGATGACCATGTTCCCTAGTCTCAAAACAGGGCATTCCACTCTCACCCTGGCCCCTGCTTCTCCAGCATGTTCAGCTGTCTCTGAGCTCTGGCTGGGAGCAGGGAGAGCAAAGGCAAGACAGTCTAGTTTTAAAATACCAGTCCCAGGTGTTGCTCTGAAAATGAAACAAAGGCACTAAATTTGACCAAACTAGGACGTGTGTTTGAAATGGGACTGTCCCAGCAAAAACAGAACACGTGGTCATCCCAGTCAGAAACCCAGAGGAAGAGTTCAGCTCTTACAAGTGCTGCATGTCTGCAATTAGATATTTTGGATTTCCTGCCTTCCAGCTGATAAGGAAGGTCTCAGGAATATGCACAGTATAATTTTCAGTCAGCACTCCCAAGCATGGCTCTTCTTATACTGTGAACTTGCAAAAATTTCAAGTAACATCAACTAAACAGATATGCTGGCAAATTTCACCCTCATTACCAAATAAAATCAACAGTACTAACTGGAGTAGAACATTCTGCACTGTGTTTAAAAATTATTTTGTTGTTCCTACTTTGGAACTGTTCCCTCCTCTCCACTAAAACATAATGAAGAACCACACTTACTTTGTGTAACATATGCTCCAAAAAGGATCCACATTGAAGCAATAAGTGAACCAAACATCAGCATGAAACCAATAAAGAGCCAGACACGAGCACCTGAAAAAAATATTAAAAGCATAAAAATGTTTTCTTGCATAATTCATTAGATTAGATGATGCGCCATAGAAGACAATACTCAGATCAGTCCATAAGAATACCCCTGCAGACTTTCTAACACATCATCCCCCCTGGGGATGGGAAACTTGTTGTGCCTTCCCCCTATATAAGAAGGGATTCTTCCAAGATAAGAGTGATTGTCAGTTATTCACAAGAGTTCAAAGTCCCCTGTGGGAAGGTTTTGTGCCTTTATAATCACTCTAGGTGCAACAGGGATCCCCATCTTCTAGCAGTGCATCAACACGTGGTGTTAGATTACCAAAAACTCCCAATTCAATATGTATCTAGCAGAATACTGTATCACGAGGTAGGAGTGGAGTTCCAACAGAAAAAGAAAACATGAATTACTGCCACATTACATTTTCAAGGAAATTGGCATGCAGCTAACAAGAATCCTTCTGGTCACTGCACCTCACACACTGAGTCACCACATTCTCTCCACTTTTTTTTTTTTTCTTGAAAAATCAAACAAACCTTCAGACAATGAGATTACCTTTCAACAGAAAAATATAAAGCTATTACAAGATGGTTGATCACCTCAGTAGTACAATGTTTACAAGCAGTTTCCCCTCCATCCAGAGAAGCCAACATTGTGACTTGGTAGAGAAATTAGAGACCTTTGGCTTGGTGGCAGTTATTTTTAAAGTTACTCTACATAAAGGTAAAGAAAAGTCACGTACAAAGTAAAGTCAAAACCCATATATGCAAGCCACCAGGGCCCTCCCTTGTCACAGGAAAGAGTGGCTACAAAAGCAAGTGATATAGAAGGCTCAGGAGGAGCAGTTTCTACATCCCTCAAATGAGTTTCCCCGCAAGCTCCAAAAAACACAGCGCAAAGGGAAACATCTGAGAAGAACAGGAGAGCTGCTGACAGATCCACAGAAACCATCTTATGGGCAGCATGTCAGAACAAGAGCTATTCTTCCAGTCCATAACCTAGAGGAAGATTCAGAAAGATTGCAGGCCCTCCCCCTCTCTTCTCAGGACTGTCCTAGGTAGAACACAGGGATTTCATTCCTCAATGTCCACACCAGACATCCCAGTAATTAATTCACTGAATTAAGATTTTTCTGGATTTCACCTTTAGTAGGAAGTTCCAAATTTATTTTAAATCTCAAGAACTGGGAGAGAGCGAAGGGGGACACAAGGGGGCAGACAGGACCAAAAAAAAGTGCATCTCAGACAGAAGATTTTTTTTTTTTACTTAAGTAAGGAAAAAAATTATGACATTTTTATTAAATCAATTATATTTTTTAAAGTGGGCATTTTAAAACAGATTAAATAATCCTGCCAACCTTTCAAACTACACTCATTTACCTGTTCTTCCTAGACACCCATCACCATAGCTGTCTCCCCTCACTTGTGCATTTGAGACAGCATTTATCCTGGAACAAAAACAATAAAACTCAAGTAAGAGATTTTTAAATGTTAGTAAAACCCTAAGAAAAATGTTAAACTTAAATAAAGCTTCTGAAAACATGAAAAAAAATCCTGAGAAAGTTACTTGTTATGTCATTCCCTTCTAGCCACAGACTAGATGCAAGATCTTCATTTAGTTCATCTTGCAATTAGATCCACAGGGCAGAACCTCTACATCCAAGCAGAATTTCAATTAAGTCAACAGGGACCACCCAGAGATGGGAGTCTGCTCTCCTACGACCTGTAGGATACGAGCTTGGGAACAGTGAACTGCTTTACTGAAAACTTAATTCTATATGATATGACAAGAATATGATATAAAAGGCACCCCAAAGAGTGATAAGGTGACAAAGACAACACTAAAAAGGACATTCTCTGACTAATTGTATATCTCTAATGTAACTCTGTCATACTGAAAATGCCAGTGCCATTTACAGGAGTTTTAGGAATCCCCTTCTCGACATCCCTGCTCCCTCCTCCCCACAAAAAAGCTGTAGAAAAAAAAATCGTTCCCAATTTGTGTTAATATGAGTTACTGAATGTTACAGTGGGAGTTTTGTTCAAGGAATCCAGATACTAGTGACAGAGAATCACTCGTATAGAAGAAATGCCTGGTTCCTTATACTGAGCCAAGATGCACATCAGTTTTGAAGAATTCGAATTTTAAAACTCTGGAAAAAAGAAACTCACTTCTACTAGATAAAGAACACACACATACATAAATATATTATATACAAACAGACCTCTGAATTATCCAGAAAAAAATTCTTGACAACCCAAAGTTTGAACACATTGTATATGTTGGTTAAACTGTTGCTTTAAAAATATATTAATAAGCAATTAAAATGCTATCTTACATGAAGAATGCAAGTGTAGAAAATACTCCACAGGTATGGAAGGCATGGTTCATTTGTTCTGGCTTAGGGTATACTACTGCAGCATCTATCATTATCCACCAGCCTGTGAAAAACTAGAGTGACAATGAAACTATCACACAGTATTGTGAAAATAGAAAGATGTCCAGACAGACAAGATAGCATGCTAAAAATTCAATCCTTCATATACCACTAATCTAGTTCATAAGTATACCTTTCTTAGCTAAGAATCAGATTCTAAAATTCCTTAACAGATATATAGATATATGTTCTATAAAACTAGGAATTTGAGTAAACCTTCAATATTGATGTTTCCAAAGCAGTATCTGGTATTAGATGCTTGTTTTTCATGAAAATTGAAAGAAAATATATTGCTTAGTCTGTCCTGAAAGGCAGAACTCAAGTTCTCAATCTATACATGATCTAGCTAGATAAAATATGATTTTATCTTATTATCTGGCTCCTGGTACCACGCTATCCAGCTTCCAGGGCTCCTATGGATCTGAGGATCCCCACAGGCTGTGGCCCTATGCAATCAATCAGGTGGGTAGGGCAACATGGGCCCCCAGAGCCTGATCCCAGTTTATAAGGGCAACACAGGGCCCAATCTGGCCTGCAGACAAACCTTGTACCATTCATTTGGCTTGCAGGCCAAAACCATGAACACTAGTGTGCTAAATATCTCCCAGCAATTTGAGCCAATGCTCCCCGCCAGCAAAAACTATAACAACAATTTAGCAAATCCAGGTAAGTGGTAAAAGCTTTTACTAAATAATGAACATACAAAAATAATGAAGAAACACATTGTTTAAAAAAAAAAAAACAACCACAATTAGCACTAAAGTTTAGCAGATTTGATTTAGGAAGTTTTGAAAATAAAAATGTAAAAAAAGCACCATTGCCACATTAGCCATACTGACAAATCTGGGCTCGTTCTCTTTTTATACAAATACCTACCAAGACACCTGCAACCACTGAAGCAACTGTATTTCTTCTTTCGCTCCAATCGATGCACTCACATTCTGGCCATCGGAAATTGTCCAGGAATCCTGCCATGGCTTTAATGCTTAGGTTTTTCTTCCTTATCAGTACTCTTTCATGAATTTTTCATTAATCATGGAGTCCTAAATACTTAAAACATGGCCAAAAAGTTTAGGAGTATCATCACTTTTTTATTACTAAAAAAATTTGTTGACACATTTGCTAATAGCAGAAAGCTTGAAAAAGTATACTTTCTCCAAACATGTTTGGTCAAATTTAGGTTACACAAGACCAACCTAAACAAAAAAAACAAATGAACCTCCCAATCCAAACACTGAAGAATGACTTTAGATTAATTCTAATTGGTCTTCAGAGGAAAGCATTCATTAAGTTAAAATCCTGATCCCAGTTTTAGTCTAGAACTCCAGATATTATGGAAAGCACTGAAGCAATCCATAAATGGTTGCAGTCGATCATAATTTCAAAATGAACACACTGCTCCACAAGTAAAAATGTGGTTTTAAAAAAATACAGGTAAATATCCAAAATTCAGCTTTAAGTACTTACTGGAGTCCAATATTTGGCTCTTACCTGCAGCGATGCACAATTCATGAATTATGATTTAGGCTAGAACTATAGAATTCTGTACTGCAGGCAACCCCTGCTTAACGCTTTTTTGCTTAGCGCTTTTTCACTATAATGTTCATTTTAAATTGACGTTTGATTTCACTTAGTGCTCAGCAAGTTTCAGTATAATGCTCGCAGTCACCATCTTGAGTCATTGAAAACAATTGTGGTTGCCATCTAGGGTTGTCAAATACTTTCGGTTTTACTTAACTCTTATTTCACTTAATGCTCGGTTTTTCAGGAACCCATTAAGAGCACTAAGCGGGGGGGTGCCTGTTTAGCCCAGAAAAAGGTATACAAGAATATGACAAATAACTATCACAAAATAAACTGACACTAGGATTTACACAACTCTCAGCAATATATAAAGATACATAGCCAAGTTAGGTAACTCCCAATAATTCCTCCCAGAGACATCTGCTCGCAATCCAAAGAAAAAGTGAAATCTAGATTTCTTCCCTACACTTGGCTTGTTGTAAACTTCAGTGTCTTTGAAGTTTGTATCTGTTAATATTTTATAAGTTTTAGAAGCTGCATGGTATGAATTATTCATATTTCTGATGCAAGACTGTCTGTGTCAGTAATACTTTGCATTTAGAAATAAATCTCTTGCGACATTACCTTGCCTGCTTATATATAAAAGCCAAGAAATCATACAAGTTCTTTATATTCAAGTTCAATAAAGTTACAATGTTTGATACATCTTTCCCATAAGGTTAAAAGCACTATAAACCCCAGGTTTTCCTGGGTTTTTTAAATTCATCCTGACACAGAAATTGCACTAAACATATTATATGCAACTAGCATACTATAAATATTTTCTCTCTCGCAAGGGCTGTAAAGGTAGCTGTTAAGGACTTGAGGCTTTAAAATTTACCAAATGCCTGCTTGGCAAAAGAATTAAATCTCCTAGTTATATAGCAGTACTAAAGATGAACCCTTTAAATGATTATTACTTCTTTCCTCCCATAGCAAATACCCCCCAAGATGAGCAAAAGGATGCTGAGGTTCTTAATTCTGTCCCCAGCCTTGAGCTTCTCCCCATGGTTAGTAAACGTATAACCTGATAAATGTGAAGATGCTCCTACACCCATCTGGCAATTGGAAGGGAGGAGGTGAATCACTTCAAAAACCAAAACCGCAAATCTCCTCCTGGCTTGCAAGGCGTATCAACTACATTAGCTTTTTTCCAGTCAGCTGGCTGTTCCAGCTTCACCAGCTTTCCCTACCCTCTCCTCAGCTGTGAATACCATAGTGCCTTGCTTCACTGTGGTTTACAATTTTCCCAAGCAGCAAGTGTGAAATTTATGCAATTACTTTTTTTCATGATAGATGTCATTCTCAAGATCAGCAACAGCAAACAGTATTATTCATTTTACATTTTGCCAGAATAAATAGTACTGAGAAATATTTAGGATATGAACTCTACACATACCTCCTGAAGCTAATCTTTTTGGCAAGTGTGCCACAAATTAGCTCAGTACCCTCACTGAGTGCCACTCCCACTCCCTTCCCCTGGATGACCTACTGCTTTCCTTTCTGCCCCCTGCTCGATCTGCTACTCCGCTTTCTACTTCCTGCCCTCTCTTCCCTACTGCGTGCTTGTCCCCTTCCCAATCTGCTACGTACCACATGCCACAAGCTGCCTATGCCACTCGTGTCATGTGCTGTAAGCTGGCCACCTCTGTTCTATGCTATATCTTTAGTCACGTACACCTAGTAAACTCATTATTTTGACCACAATTACACTTTCAATAATTGTCAAACTGAAAATCAGTTTCTACATTACAATTAGAATGCTGAGTCATGAAAATAAATGCCAACCAAGGAAAGTTTGAGCAGACATTTCGAAAAGCAAAAAAGTAAATAAAACACCTAGAAGCACCTACAGACTGTTATTCTATAAATCAGAGATTCATAAGCTTTCATGAGCCCAAGCTCGTTTCTTCAAATGCCATCAATCCCAGCCATTCACTCTCTTCAGAGCTAGAAACTTGCTCAATTTTGAAAGGTTTCTAAAAAATAAGCACAAAATAAGATTGCTATCAAACTCCTTCCTTACAACAACATTGCCAGAGCATTACACGAAATGTTAATATTACTGTTCTCTTGCTACAACGTATATTAGTTTCCTGAAAGGATTCAACATATTCCGCCTGCAAAATTCTTCCTTTTGAGATAAGTCAAACTGACATAATATTTAAAATAACTTCAATACATTTGGTAATCTGATCTGCTTCCAACTGAGGTTTTAACTTTCATCACTATATTGGCTTATTAAGAGAGTTTATTCTCTCATTAAAACAAGACCCGTTAGATTTTCAGATTACTTCAAAAATCTGTTTAATAGCAAATTTTGCATAAAGTCAGTTCTGTTTTTAAATTTGAAGTCTAGGAGGCCAAAGCATAATGCTTTTTACTATGACTCAGGTGAAAATATAGCCTTTATTTTTCCAACCCAGACTTATGTGAATTTATAATATCAGAGCAACTGACATGCATTAACCCTAGTAAAAACTTTCATAACTCTAGTACCATATCTACTCAAATCCAAGATGAGGCTTTTTTCCCCCCTTACCCAGTCAGGCTGGGGGAAAAAAAGTCTTGCTTTGGATTCAAGTACCAGCCCAAGGCATATAGCAAGTTAGCTCTGGCTTTGGCCCTGGGCTTGGGGCTGAAGCCTGCGGCTGAGCTGCTGCCTGCCCCAGTCTGGAATGGCTCATTTGGCAGTGAAGGCACATGGCTGGGGAGAGAGCAGGGGACAACACAAAGTAGAGGGGAAGAGGGACCTACAGCCCGCCCCTGCCCTGCAGCCTGGCTCCCACTCCTTACTCCCCTCTCTGCACCTGCCCCCTACCCCCTTATTTTCTACCCCAGCTCCAGCCCCAGTCCAGCCAGGAGCTAACACTGCTTTCATCTGGCTGTGGGGTAAGCTGAGGCCACACTGTTACTGACCACCCTGGAGCAGAAACAGAGCTACAACAGAAGGTAACAGAGGAGAACAGCACAGGAGGCAAAGGTGAAGGGCAGACAGCAGTGGGGAACATGGCAGAGAGGTGCCTGGCAGTGGGTAAGCAGCAAAGTGGGGTGGGGAGAGGAGTGGGGCAGCATGTGGAGGACAGGTACACAAGACAAGGGGAAGGAACCTGGCTCCTCACCCCAGCCATGGCAGTGAAGGGATGAATTTAAGACACCCTTCCACTAATTAGATTCTTTACATGGAAAATTGTAACAAATTTATAATTTTCCATGTGTAAAATCTTATTAGTGGGGGGACAGTCTTAAATTGGAAGTCATTTTGGATTTGGATAAATACGGAATTTCAATGATAACAGAAATTATACAATGCATGCTTAAAAAAAAAAAAAAAGATTATTATTAAACACTTAAAACAAATTAAGCACTAGGTCAGTGATGCCTGGCTCCTTTAAATTTTTTAAGATTCAGAGGTGAACAGAGTAAGCATTTTTTTATTAATGTATTTTGTGTTCCAGGTCAAATTAGCCAAATCAGTTTCAAATCATATTGATTGAGCAGAATGCAACTGTTCCACTATATATGGTGCTACAACCAGCAAGTATCCTCTGTCCCAGCCTCTAGAGGCACCCTGGGACTTCAGATGCTCCCAAATCCACTGGTAGGCTTCCTATGTGCAGACCCAATCCCAGAGGTCTTGGGATTTGGATGCCCCCAAAAAGTACAGGCAAGCATCCTCCATCCCAGACTCTTTAGTCTGGGATTTCAGGTACTATGAGCACCTACACTATCATAAAAGGACAACAGAACACAATCTCCTAAATGAGGGTAACTCTACCAAATCTGGCAGGGAAATATTCCAAAAAGACTAAGGCACAGAACTCTACTGGCATAAATTACATATTTTAAATGTCTCTCCAAGATTGTTCGGAGATAAGCTGTTTGCTAAATACAAGCAAGCAAAATACCTGTCCTTCCTACTGGCCCATGGCATGGTGTCTCATACCCCAGGGCAGCTACATAGCTGTTCATTACTGATCTCAATGTAATAGTTAGTAGGGTTGGAAGGGACCTGAGCAGATCATCAAGTCTGACCCCCTGCCATAGGCAGAAAAGAATGCTGGGGTCAAATGACCCCGGCAAGGTGTCCATCTAGCCTCCTTTTGATGACCCCCAGGGTAGGAGCAAGCACCACTTCCTTTGAAAGTTGGTTCCAGATCCTAGCTGCCCTGACTACGAAGTAGTGCTTCCTGATATCTAGCCTGAATTTACCCTCCGTCAATTTATGGCTGTTATTCCTTGTTACTCCTAATAGTGCTCAGGGGAACAGGGACTCTCCCATTGTCTGCTGGTCTCCCTTAGCCAGTTTATAGACGGCCACCAGATCCCCTCCCAGCCTTCTCTTGTGGAGGCTGAACAGGTTCAGGTCTTACAGCCTCTCCTCATAGGGCCTGCCCTGCTTCCCCCAATCATACAAGTGGCCCTCCTCTGGACCCTCTTGATGCTGTCCACATCCCTCCTGAAGTGTGGCGCCCAGAACTGGATGCAGTACTCCAAATGCAGCCTGACCAATGTCATATAGAGGGGGAGGATCACCTCCTTGGACCTACTCATGATGCATCTGTGGATGTATGACAAGGCGCGGCTAGCCTTCATGACTGTGTCCCCACATTGGCAGCCCATGTTCATCTTGGAGTCTATAATGACTCTAAGATCCTCTTCTGTCTTTGTGCTGACAAGAAGGGAGTCATGTACATTATATTTGCATACAGATGTAAATTACAATAAGTACCTGAACATCTATCTACACCACTAGTTTTCAGTCAGAGTGGAGGCAAGCCAAAAAAGCTGCTGCCTCATTCTCTCTGCAAATATAACAAATTGCAAAACTATCTTCTGGCATTGCACATTGCTTCCCTTTATCAGAAAGTGCATTCCTTCCTTGTACCTAGTACTGGCTCTGAAACCTGTGTATTCTTTTAACCTTATCTTATAGCCCAGATAAATGGTGGAGCATTTAAGGTGAGCTGATCAGAAAGAATATAAGCAGGTAGTATTTTTGGAGCAAAAGTTTGTAACTGTTAACCTATTTTCCTACTTCAACAGAACCAGAAGATAAGTATGAAAAAAATAAGTACTAGAGAATTCACGAACGATGGCAAAAAAAAAGAGCAAGTAAAGCAGGAGTCTAACTTTGGATATTTGTTCTGACTTCAGTGTCAACTTAATCTTGGGTGTCTGTTCTGTAGCTCTACAACGTAATTCTCAATATCTACTCCAGCATTCAGTGTCACTGTAGGAGAGTAAATGAGCTCCTGCTATTGCCCTTTCTTCATATAGCTATTTGAAAAACTACCTTGGGCTACCAAGATATTATTGTAGAATAATGACTAAAAGCACCAACAATTCGGTGGTACCGTATTTGTAAACTACTGACTGATGGTTCCAAGAATTAAAGAGATCTCATACTTTCCTGCAAAACGGGCATCAGACTCCAGTTAGAGCTTCAACTACCTTTAAAACTGGTTAAATTCTACTATATATGCGCATAACTAAACATCAGAGATCCTCATACAGAGTTCTTAAACAGAATTTTTTTTTCAACACCCATAAGGAAGGAAGCAAATTATTATTATTGTCTTTAAAAATAATTAAGGCTGTAAAGGTCAAAAGACTTCTCCAAAAAAAATCACATTAGCAAGTATAACTCAGATTCACATGCAGGTTTTAGGGCCAGTATCCTTTGCATATATAAAGAAAAACCTTTGATGTATGGTTAGGTATGCTTTTATCTGAGCAGGCTTACAAGCTAGGAGTGTTGGAGCCTGTAATCAGCAAGCTGGGAGCACAATTGGCAAGCTGGGAGCACTGGTTAGAACCCAGACTCTCGTTTACTGTTCACTGAACCCTGTATACTTTGCAATGGGAATGGTAGTGTAAGAGTGATGTTATAGCACCAATGGTCCAGAAATTTAAGCAAGAGGCAAGGATTTCTTAATTGGTCCAATACAAGACATCACCCTAAGAAATCCTTGCAGTGACAATGCAGGCAGGTTGCCCAAGTTCTGGTAGCCCTTGTCCACCCTTCCCTCCCATTCCCCACCCCCCCAAAGGACCAGTTCTGCCACAAACCATTGGGAAAGTTCTTCAGTGCCTCAGCACAGAGACCCATGAGGTATATGACCTCTAAAACACATGCAGCTAAGCAGCAAGGACACAGCACCCCTGGCTCATGGGGATAAGCGCATGCAGGTTTGGTTTTCCTTAGGTGCCAATCCCCTGGGTCACCCAACAAGCAACCCAGCCCTGGAGCTTCATTTCCCAGAGAAAATAAAGCTCACTACTCATGGGAGCAAAGAGCAACACAGTGCCTGCCCTCCCCCTTCTGGGCATTCCCCAGTGGCCCAACGGAACTCCACGCCCTGCTGCTGCCTGAGAACTGCTCTCACCCAGCTGCCAGAGGGAAGAGCCAAGGCAGGGGGAAAGCAACACAAAGCCAAAGCAGGTCCCTTGCTTTACCCTCCCCTGCAGCTGGTGACAGTTCATCCCTGGGCCAGTGTTGGCAGGTGTATAATAATTATTATAGCTGTAGGATAATTTCAACCCTTGTACAATGCATGATCAATAATAGTAAAAGTGCCCAAAATGTACTATGATTTTTGAGGCAACTGGTTGATGCAGCATATGCAAAACCCCAGTCAGTCTCTTTTGGATTTGCTGCCAGCACTTTCTTATGACTACCTGCCTTGATATAAAGCATTTTTTTTTATACAAAATAGTTTGTGTTTCAGGTCAAATCAGTTTCAAGTCTTATTAACTGAGCAAAACTCTATCGGTCCACAAACCATATTGACTGAGCAAACAAAACTCAATAGTCCTAAACACCACATATAGTGTGACAACTGGTGAGCATCCTCTGTCCCAATCTCTCACCCTGGGACTCCATATGCTCCCAAACTCATTGGCAGGCATCTTACGTGCAGCCCCAAGCCCAGATCCTCGGGTTCAGATGCCCACCGACCCCAGCAGTCCTTCCTGCCCAAGTGCAGGGATGCTGGACCTGATGATCTGTAAGGTCCCTTCCAGCCCCTAACAACCATGAAACTGCAAGCAATCACCCTCCACCCCAGACTCTTTAGCCTGGGACTCGAGACCCTCCCTACACTCAACCTAGCCCTCAAGAAGCTGAGAAACTTGATCTGAACACCAAAATAAAGGAAATACTTCAATTCTGATGACCCGGCTCTTGCTCACTCCCTGTTAACTTATTGTGAGCGATAGGAAGTCAATAAGAAGACTTATTCGCATACTTTTTTTTAACATTTTTTTTCTCAGTGGACCATCTTTTTTTAGCAAGTACCATCATTTGGGGTGTCCAAGACCTTCATTTCATATTTAAAACCTGGCAACAATGCTGGGAAAGGGAAGAACCGAGGCCGCGGGCAAAGCACCGCAAAACCCCTTGCTTTACCACCCCCCGCCCGCCAGGCCTTCCCCCCTCGGGCCTAGCACAGGACACCCTCCGACGGCCGCTTTCGCTTTCGCTTTCCAGTCTGAGGCGTGTCCCCCCCCGAGGAGGCGGGGCTGCGGCGGGGCCCCCCAGCGCGCGTGGGGAGTGGGGGAAGTGCGTCCCCCGGAACAGCCACCAGCCCCAGGGGAAGGGAGGGGGAGAAGGGCCGCCGCCGACTCCGCGCGAGACTCTTCCGTCCCGCGCCAGGAACCCCGCACAAGGAAGGGGGGAACCCGATGCCCGCACCTACCCCCTGTCCTGTGCAAGACTCTTCCTGCTGCCGGAGCCCGGGCGGACAGAGGTGGAGAGAATGGCAAGCATCTCAGCCAATGGGCGGCCGGCGCGGCATGAATCATGGCCGGGTGGAAGCCAAGAGATAGCTCTGATTGAACAGCTGGGGCTGTGGGGGCGGGGTGACAGGCGTTGCCCCGCGCCTGCCTCCCTTCAGCGTGGGGTGGTGAAGCCCAACCCCCGGCTCTTAGTGTGTGTGGGTGATGGGGGGGGGGGGGAGGCGTTTGATGCTTCCGAGCCGCCATGACTCGCAGCCCCCTCTGACGGCGGGGCGGGCGAGAAGGCGCAGGCTCCAGGGGCTGGCTCGGCCCGGTGGGCACCCTCGAAAATCACATCATCAACCGTCGCTCAACGGCCCCCTCCAACCGACCCTCTGTGTAGTCAATGGCCCTACCTCGCAGCAAGGGCCCCATCTCTGTGCTGCCAGCGCTCCAGGATTGCCGAGGAGTTTCCAGGAATCCGATATAAACCCCCAGGAGGCTGCTGGGAGTCCCTCTGCAGATCAATTCATTAAAATAAATATTAAATGTTGAATCTGAGTTATACAGTGGACTAGCAGATTTTTTAAATGTGATAGTCACGAGCCTTTGCCTTTTTGATGGAAAATCCGTGCACTGCCACCCATCGCTGATACACAGAAGCAACTTCCTAGAATAGCTTCAGAGCTGGCAATCCTAGTCTGCTCTCCCCCAACACGCGTGCCCCTGCCTGTGCCTATTCATCTGGCTACCAGTCTGGACACATGGCTGGGTCAGGCAACAGTTCCTCATGCTGAAGTTACTTGTCCCCTCAAAGGAAATGATGGGGAACTACTAAAGATCTTAAGGAAGGCTCCTCAGGTGGCCCACGTGCTTGATAGAGGTTTCTGAGGAGTGGAGAGGGTCTTGGGGCTCTGTTTTAAAGAGGTGTAGGAATCATGGGAAAGTAGGGCTGGCAGGGACCTCCAAGTACATTTAGTCCAACCCCCTTGCTCAAAGCAGCATTATCAAAGGTTATAGGGCAGATTCAGGGGGTGCACTTGATTCCTGCTCCAAAGTCTGGAACCAACTGACTGGCAGTGGCAGCAGCATTTCTAGTCAGGCAGTGCCAAGGGAGTCAGTTAACTTAATGGCTCCTTGTAACCTACCTGACCCCTTCTAAACCTCTCATTTCACAGGTGTTAGCAACCCTGGACAGTTATATCAATCAAGCTATCCTTTGTTCTGCAATTCTGCCACCTGTTAGCATCTCCTGGCAATGAAGCTACTATTTCACAGCCCTGCAGGTTATTTTTAACTCATTCCAATTAAATTTGCTTCAAACTTATACTCAATAATACAGCCCTAGGCCCCTAGTGTACTAATAAAACTAGTTTCTTTTTAACTGGAGGAAAATATGTGCTGTTTTTTATGCAGTGATGCACCTCACCATCTGTACCCACCTTTTCTAAATTCTAGGTCTGCCCATGATAGGTTAGGAAGGAGAGAGGTGGATGGGAGAGGATCCTGAAAGAAAGGGCTCCTTATGTCAACCTTTTCTTCCTTTCGCCAGCTGTTTCCATTAAATAGATTCCTGCAAGGGATATGGGAACAGACTTTCTCCTTAATACCAAAGGGAGGCTGTAGTTGTTCTCAGGAAGGTGCAAAACATGAGGAGTCCTGAATGAGCACCCAGCATCAGGACCTAGACTGGAAGAAAGAGCTATTTGATTCAGAAATAAGCTGTGGACTGAAAAAAAGGCACTTGTTTTATATTAGCAGATGCTCCAACTGTGATACTTACCAAATCAGAGTTGTTGTTTGATTCCAAAGCAGATAGGTGTAGTTTTGAGAAATAGAAGACAAGAAACCTGAGACAGAGTTTCAATACCTGAATCTTCAAGTAATCTTCAAATACCTGAATGGCAGTTATAAAAATTATGGTGATAAACTCCTCTCTGTGGCTATAGGAAACAGGACAGGAAGTAGTGATCTTCAATTGCAACTTGGGAAACTTAGGCTGGATGTTAATGAAAGGAGATGAACAATGAGCGTGGTCAAGCATCAGAATAGATTTAGCTAGAGTCTGTGAACTCTCTATTCTTGGAAATTTGTAAGAGTATGTTAGACAAACTTGTCTGGGATGGTTTGGACAGAGATGATGCTGCCCTGAACAGGAGGTCGGACTAGATGATCTGTGATCCGTTCCATTCCTATTTTTCTATAAGCAGTGGTGGGGGCAAGATGCTGGATTGGATAAGACCCATGATATACCCTGGCTACCAGTATTAGCTTCCCCTTCTCTAATTATCCACTCTTGCTACTCCTGCACTAATTCCATTTGTGATAGCACTTGTGTAGAAAAGCTACAAGTATTTTAGCTGTTATGCACATGCTTAGAGTAGATTTAAATATACAATGGGAGAAAAGACCAGTAACCAGCATGTCCACCATTCCTCCTCCAGTGAAGTTGTCACACTAGTACCAACTGTGGGAATATTTATGGGTAAAAAGACTAGTCTAGGCCATGAAATACAACTACAATCGACTAAGTCACAGAGTTCATTCCCCTGCTTTTACAGACAATTATGACATATAGTCTCTTTAATAAGGCAATCAAGCTCCATCATAAAAATAGTCAGTTTTTCACCCCTGCTATTCCTATTTGGAAGGTAGTTCCAGAACCTCTTTTGATGCTTAAAGCCTTCTTCTGATTTTCACCTGAAACTTATTCATGGGAAGTTTATATTAATTTGTTTTTTTCTCATCAATTGTCTGTTAGTTTAAATGTTGCTGCTTCTTCCCTGCTGTTTATCCTCAACCCACATATAGTTAGACAGCAGGCATGTATCTTCTCAGCCTTCATGTTATTAGGCTAAATAAGCCAGTTTTTCAGTCAACTGTCAGAATATTGGCTCTTGATTACCCTGATTATTGCTGAACCTCTTCAAGTTTGCATTGATCGTCCTTGAACATGAACAGCCAGAATCTTGCACAATATTCCAGATGAGGTTTTACCAGTGCCTTGGACAACTACAGTAATGTTTCCCTGTTTCTTTTAGAAATACTTTTCCTGATATACCTACAATCACATGTCACTTTTTTAAAGCTGCATCACGTTGCTGGTTCATAATCATCCTGTGATTGACTAATTCATCCAGTTCTTCCTTTTAGTCCATTGTTTCCAGCTGATGATTCCTTAGCGATAAAAATTATCTACTGCTTGCTTGCTATTAGTCCCTAATAAGTGCATGACTGCATTTTATGCTATTCAATTTCACTCTATTACTCCAGTCTTCAAGATCATCCAATTCTTACCAGAGGACATTCTAATCCTTTTTTTTATTGATAGTGCCTATCAATTCTGTCATCAGCAAATGTAATTAGTGGACTTGTGCTTTTTATGCCAAGGCTATTGATTAAAATATTAAGTAAGGTATTACCACCTTATCTTACATGGCCTATTTTGTAAGTTTTCCATGTTAACTGTATTTTGTAATATTTCTATAATAATGGTTCATGTCTTAGTTTCCCTGATTTGATTGTAGGCTGTTATACACTGGGAAAGATTTAGTTAATTTTGCCCTGGACTAAACCTGGGAGTGAATGAGAGTCTCTATACATAACTCTCTAAGCTACTAGACAATGTGATATCAATAACAAGATAGATCCATTTTTGATACAGTGAAACACCAAAACACAGTTGAATTCAGATTCCATCACTTGGAGATTTCCTGCTGTTCCAGGTGCCTAGAAAAGAAACCACAGGTTTGGTCTAGATGTTCTGTCATAAGGACTCTGTCTATTGTATTGCAGTTAACCAATAAATGTTGTCCTGCTTAGAAAAGCCTGCATGCTTCGTTGCATGGAATATCTGGGTGCAGTCTTTTTCCTTAATGATGTACCATCCTTCTCCAGGAGTTCTACAACTTGCAGCTCATTATGGAAGACCATAGAGATAGTCCAAGAAGAGCAGGGTCCTGGTCTCAAGCTGAAGAGCTCAGCTTTGGAAAATAGACCTGAGGCTGGCTCCAGAGACTATTCAGGGAGAGAAAAACAACACTGGGGTCCCCAACAAAAGTCCACCTGTGGAATCTATGAGAGATTTCAGTCTTGACCTTTGAAGAGTTCTGGTCATAACATTCATCTAGTCCAGCAGCTGGCAATGGCAACATTTTTGAGCTGCAAGCTTAGATCCCAGGTGGTCCAGAGCTTCTGAGCCAGGGCACTGCCACCACAGATTCTTTCTGCTGCCTACCTGTGATGTGGGCAAACCCCTCTACCACTTAACTGTGCCATAGTGCTGGCAACCACCTCACCACCTGGTAGCTGTACATGTAAAGGCCTCCCCTCACTGCCTGGCCATAGCATGCTCAAAATCCCTCAGGTCTAGAATCTGGCCCTTTGATTACCTGTTGTAATTTCCACTTCAGCCAGTACCTTACCCATCTCATAAATCTTAGAGCAGGAGTATCAAACATATGGCCCATGGGCTGGATTTGGCCCACAGAACTACTCTGTCCAGCCTCTCAGGCTACTGGTGAGCCAAAGGATTTGGAGGTGTGGCTAGCAGTGGACAAAGCCTGCCATGGTGGCCCTGGTGGACATGGGCATGGGTGACAGAGGGGTGAGCTACAACTGTGTGACACAGCCCTTGTTCTCCCTGTGGCTGCTTGGCCTGTCACCACTTGCACCACCTACGCCATGTGGCTACTTGCTCCATTCACCAGCATCACCACCATGATGACTGCGATTGCTGCCCTGTACCCCATGCTGATCTGGCCCACAAGGTGATTCTGACACTCCTTCCTTAAACTAATTCCCATTTTCTCTACTTAACAAATATTTTCTCATGTGGTATAGTATCAAATATTTTACTGAAGTCCAGATAGATTAGAACTACAGAATATCCTTTGTCTAGAATTTCCTCATAAAAAATATCAGGTCAGCTTGGAACAATAAACACTTTCCCTATTATCTCATTTTCCATTCACCTCCAGATCCACATTTCTTCAAAACATCATAGTCCTTCAAATCTGTTCTGAAATTTTGTATATCATTGAGGTCAGGCAATTTTTCATCCATCTAGGTTTTTCACTTGCTTGGAACATGAGTTCCAGATAGATTACAATATCCTTGAGTGAAGGTGCAAAAACTTTCTCCACATGTAAGTCCCTCAGCCTTTCAGGGCCTTATTCATTTCTTAATTATTTTCCCCCTGGAAATCAGGAATCTTAGTTACAGAGCTGCTTTTGTTTATTCTTCCATCTGGTTTAAATTGTGCTAACATTGAAGATCTTAATCCCACACCCTTTGGCAAAATGGTTATGATTTTCTCCAGTCATTCCCTTATTTCTTTACATTCTGTCACATCATTAATGTGCAAAGCTATTCCACCAGGTTTGTTATATTTCTGTTTTTTTCTGACCAGTACATACCCTTAAATTCACTGTTAAATTCACTGTTGTTGTTCTACCATGTTTCTGTTATTGCTAAAGTATCCAGTTTCACAATCATACACCTGGAGTCATAATTCCTCCAACTAGTTGACCATGCTCTTTCATTAGTATACAAACATCTCAGTTTATTCTCTCTTCTTCTAAATTTCTAGATTTCCTGGATTCAGTATAACCCTTTAAACCGATTACCAGGGCTGGCCTTAAGGAAAATAATGCCCTGGGCAAACTTATATTTTGGTGCCTTTTCTTTGAGTTTAAGTATGTAGTAGTATTACTAAAAGTTTCAAAAATAAAGCCCCAAGGGGAGCTGCTGGACTGGATCAGGAAACTTGGTTCCCAGCGGGGAAACATCACTGTTATGTGCCAAGGACTGGAGGGAGTTTGGCTGGGCACTGCTCCTGCCTGGGGCAGGGATCGGCTGGGGCAGGGTTGGGGAGAGTACTGCTGTTAGCACAGGCTGCTTATGTGCATGTGCGTGTGCAGTGCTCCCCTGACCATGGCACCCTGGGTGGTCACTCACATCACCCACCCAATAGGCTGGGTCTGCCTATAACCCTTTCAACTCTGCAGTTCTGTAACCTAGTATAATCTAGTATAACCATGTACTGAACTCCCATTAGTATTAGTACTTTCTTGTGGTTTATATGTTTGTCCTCTTGGTTTTCCTTTTCACCTTACTTTCCTTATTTACCTGATTCTCCTCTTCTTGTATATAGAGACCAAATATAAGCCTCTCCCAATTTACTTCCCCTATTTCTTCAAGTTTTAAATGACTTATCTTTCTAGTTATTGAGTTAGAATAGATATTCTAGCCCCGCCAAAAATAAAAATACCAAGGATGATTTAAAACGTATACTGAGTGTGGTCAACAACCTACATTTTGTGCTCATATCCATTCTTTCACTCAATCTTATTATCTAAACAAATTATGCCTGCAATTATAAAATGCCTACACATAAATATGTTTTCATGTAAAATGTGTTTGCCCCTACACAAAACAGAACAATTGAAATTTCGACCCAACCTATCAATTGTCAGCTAGTTTCCTTCTTGTCTTGTGTAGCTTTTTTTCTTACTTCTTGCTTTGTTTGTTCCCAAACACAGATAAAAGCCAATAGAACCAATGCACATTGAGAGACCCACTCTCTCAGGCAAGACACTACATTTGGATTAAATTCAATATTGGAGATACTTAACTCATGAAGCCTCACAAACCAAGTGTTCATGTTCAAAAGACTGGTACATTGTCAGCAGAATCAGTGTAAAAAAGAGAAGCAGCTATTAGAGAGAGGAAGGGAATAAACAAAAAGGGAAGAGACTTAAAATATATTACTCAAAAGGATCCAAAACTAGAAAGAAAGGGAACTAAGAAGAAAAGAGATCAAAATTTAAAATGCAAGGCATGTAGCAAGAGAGGGAAAACAAACATTAAAAACAATTCCCACTTAATATAGATATAAGCCCTAGTCCCACATTTATGTTTATGAAATTAAATCTAAATGCATCAAACCTATCAAAATGTTAGAAAGCCACCTACTTGTATCACTGCTATCCTCATTCTTCCTCCTTCTTATTAGCATAACCATTTTTATGTCTTGTCCTATCTCATGCCCTGATCCTGGGATATGTGGATGAACCCTAATGACATCAAGAAGCCCTGTGAAAGTTTATGGGACTTAGTGTAGCACAGGAATCTCTCTGCGCAGCTTAGCTGCAATAATTAAGTCTTACATTAAACTTGTCAGGAAGTTAACTTTCTTCTGTGTTTGTACACCCAGATCCTGACTGGGGCATCCACACGCTACCTCAGCACAAATTAAATACTGTAATGATGAAAGCTGCACTGTCTTGGTACGCCAACCCCATCAGGCACTTATAGGGAATGTCTATACCTCATGCACAGCAAACCCAAGGCCTCTGTAAAATAAATAAATAAATAAGTAAAAATCTGTCAACTCATTCTGGTTCTGCATGAACCACTTGCAAAGAAATATTGTGCGATTGCCTTTTGGAGTGTACCCAAGTTGCTCTCAGGATCTCAGTGAGTAGAGCAGGACTTTGTACCACTCTAGCAGTGACCACACTATGTTTTCAGCATGGATAGAGCAAAAATGAGTGAGCATTGAGCAGGACTTGTTTCTCTGCAGCAGTCTTTGGAACATTATGGGAAAGTATAGACATACACTACAGTAACCCTCTGCTGTTCATGATTTGGCAGAAGATGTTAAATGGTCAGTTTGCTAATCTCCTAGATACAGTGGTTTAAACTGTTGGGATCTCAAGCAAAATGCTATGGTAATTATTCTTGTTTTCAGCCCCTTCTATTTGGGGTGTTCAGATACAGTGCCTAGCGTGCCCTCTCCTGTCAATGATAAGTTACTAGCATCTCTCTCACTGGGGCCCTCTGCTCTGCCTCCCAGCTGGGTTCACTACTTCTCCAGGAATCCTGCTCAAACCTCCTACTCGCATCCTTTTCCACAGTGGCTCCCAGGGTTTTTTTGCTGTATCCTTATATGTGCACAGTTCCTTGGGTTGTCTTTGCAACCAGTTTTCCAGCAGCCCCTGGTGTGCACTACTACTTCTCAACATGGTAGGGCACTTCTTGGATCCTGCACTTTGCAAAGAACTTCTGCTGCCTTACTTTCTCTTGCACAAGAAAGATGACATGTCCTAGAGAAAGGCAGACTGGAAATTCCTGTGTAAAAGGTTTATTGCAATATAATAACAATAATATCTTTTGACTGAGACAGGAATCTTGCCTCATCTCTTTTGTAAATTTGACACTAACTTGGATGGTAAGCATGGTCCAGCCCTTTTGCCATCCACTCACACCGTCTTGCCCCCTCTTGCAAGCATCTTGTGGCTCTTGTGGCACTTCTCCACCCTCTACTATTTCCTCTGAGGAAATAGTTACTCTCCTTTCTTTGCCTCCTCTAAGCTCCTGAACCTTTTTCACCATGTGTACAATGTTGCTGTCCTGTTATCACATCAGCTGCTGTCAAAAGTGAAGAAGTTACAGTCTACCCTCATGTATTGTCCCCGTTCCTGCATTTAGATGCTCTAGGGAACCTGGGAAATAAGGGAAAGATAATATCTGGAAAGCTAGCTTAAAAGAAAACACTAAATTCCTGTGCTCTGCTGGCTGTGGCTACTTCCTGCACTTAGAATAAAGATGGGGGATGAAATCTAGGAAAGCACCTTAAGGGCCTCCAATTTAGCCTTTGCAACAGATGAAAACAGTCCAAGGAACAGAGACCAAAACCCAGGGTTCTTCCCTACCAGCTGAGTAACCTAACCACTAGACTACAGTTAGGCTCCCTCTCTTTCTGGCCCATAAATCTAGCATTTCTCTCTGCACAATGCCATCTTTTTAAGAGGATGGGTGGAGGCTGTCTCCACCCATATATTCTGGTCAGGGCACATTCCTGTTCAGGCTCAGGAAGGCCTAGAACTCAGACCCATTATTAAGCCAAGTATTAAATGGTGGATTTACTCCTTGTGGGGAGCTTTCTTTTTGTGTTTTCACAAACCACATACACTCTTAGATGTTGTGATGTCATGTAAGCCAGTGAATCTCATTAGTATGCTAACATGATTCATAAGATGAACCCAGTGACTTCAAATAGGAATCCAGGATGTTAAAAACATTCTGCCCTGTCACGGTCTTTCCAAGTTTTTTGAAACAGAAAAATTGTTCTGTGATGTTTCCATAGTCAAAACATGGGTGAAAGTTATGAGCTAGTATTTTTCAAGGGGTGCCTTAAGCCTAAAAAGGGACACCTCAAATGTAAAAAGATTGAGAAGAATCACTGGATTAGTCTATCCTTAAAAAGTTGTAGGCTCAAACTGACATGTACACCAGCTATGTAAAAATCTCTTGTCCCACCATACCTGAAGCAAATTTATTTAACTGTTTTTCATCACCATCCTCATAACTGAGAAGCAGATTTTTTGCTGAGTATAGTCTTCATGATTGTTTTGTAAAGCTGATGTGCAGTTTAGGGAAACTTCACATATATTACTTATAATTTCAAAATAAGTAGATGTGTATATTGAGACAAACACAAAGATCTTTCAGCAGGCTGGCTCAGCCATTTAACTGACTTAAATATTTCTACTTCCAGTATTTACAACTGTTTCATAATGGATACAAGTGAATAACAAATTACTGATTTTGTGTTGTGCAATCAATTTACTTTACAGTTAGCACATTTGTTCAAAAGTAGCATTGGCTTAGTATTATTAGCATCATAGAGCACATTTCTGGTCAAACAGAAGGTAGTCTTTCCAAGTCTGTTGTGTAAATTATATTTGTTTGAAGTTAAAACCTCAAACTAAGCAGAATTCTACTTAAGTTCAAGCAAGAACCATTAGAGGGCACTCACAGTGTTCATAAGTGGCATCTAAAAATAAGCAGTTTGTGAAAGGCCAAAATCTTCTAAAATATCATATTTCAGTATTGCGACCTTAAAGAGTACTATGATAATTCTACAACAAGTGTGGAACCCACATGGCTGTCAATCTTTGCAGGTTAGTCTAAGCTACATAGATTGGATCAATAAGTAAGTGAACAGACATTCACTTTTGATTCCAGAAATGTAGCCACATGCCTGCAGTGGCCCAGGCCAGAAGCCAGGGGGTAATAGAGCATGCCTCCCTGCTCAGCTGGAGCAGACAACTTGGGCCAAAGCTTGCCCATCTATCCTGCCGGAGGGGGAAGGGGGGCAGTATGCAAGGAGATACAAAACATCCTGGGATGCTGGGGGATTGTGAGTTAACACGAATCTAATGGGGATCTGAGACAGAAGTTCAATAAACTGATTTAACCTACATCAGTTAAGTCTGATACTACATTCATCCTGGTTTATCTTAAATCAGTTTCAGCCATTTTGAAACTGGTTTATGTGCACTAAACTTCTGCTGCGTTACAGGTTTGAACCGGTTTCCAATCATTTCTACCAGTTTATTTGTAATTTCTGTCCCTAGCCTCAATCTTTTTTCATTGCAATGTTAAGAGCAGGGGTTGTCAACCAGGGGTATGTGAGAAGGCCCTAGCAGTTATGACTAGGCAGGCAGGGACAAAATGGCACCTGTGCAGGATGGTACATGGCAGCACTTACCCAGCTAGATGCAGGGGGTGGAGGAAGCTCATACGTGAAAAATCTGTCCTTTCTAAAAGCCTCAATTTCTGTCCAGAAAAATACCCTAATAAAATACTTCAATATGGAGAACTAGAAGAATTCTTCCGACGCCTGCACCTCAAGGAATATTTCCACAACCAAACTGAACTCACTCTCAACAACTCATCCTCTGACAACATTCAGGAAAAGATCAATGCCAAAAAGTCCAAAAAAACATCAGATTGGACACCTCACAGTGGACGAACCCGTGACCGCTACATTGACTGCTTCAGGAAAGAATGAACAATGAAATAATCAGCAACACATGCCACCACAACAACCTCTCTCTACCAAAGAGAAAAGCTGTAGAACCTCTAAGATCTAACCACAAAATAGCAATAAAACCAGCAGATAAAGAAGGAGCTATAGTCATCCTAAACCATGAGGATTACATAAAGGAAGCCAAGAGACAGCTCTCTGACACCACCTACTACAAAGAACTACAAGAAGATCCTACTCCATCAGGACTACAAGAAAAACTATGGATGTTGATCTCCCTGCTACCTAACCCGGGGACTTTTCACATGCTCCTTAAAATCCACAAACAAGGGAACCCTGGCAGACCTATCATATCCAACCACAGAACCCTAACTGAAGAAATATCAGGTTTCGTTGAATCAGTCCTAAAACCTCTCATCACTCACATATCAAGTTTTGTACAAGTCACTACAGACTTTCTACGGAAACTTAAAAGCATAGACCACCTTCCTAGCAACACACTCCTAGCCACCACATACGTTACCAGCCTATATACCAACAACCCACACCAGGATGGCATCCAAGCCTGCCTTACATATCTACAGGAACAAGATTACAGCTCAGAATACAGACCCAAAGATATTACTGACCTTATACACTT
>JAGPOW010003316.1:35785148-35814499 GCA_030014935.1 Caiman crocodilus
AATCCTCAAACAATTGCAACCCATACTAGAAAGAGACCCTATTCTTAAAAAGATCTTCCCAGAGCCACCCATCCTAGCCTTCAAACAAGCACCAAACCTTGCTAACCTAATCACCAGAAGCAAACTTCTTCCAGCCCAAAACACACCAAAAGGATCCAGACTGTGCCATGACAAGAAATGCAAAACCTTCCAACACATCTCCACCACCCCCATGATTACTACACCCTGTGGGTAATAAAGAGTGACCAAACGCCAGCAGAACTGCGCTCACTGCAAGGGGAAGCAGCGAGTGCAGCCCAATCAGCCGCACAAAGCATGCCTGCTACAAAATCCCTGGCTCATGCTGCTTGAAAAGCGCGCAAATGAAAGACCCGATCTGATAGGCTGTTGGGGCAGTATAAAAGGCAAAGCCTGGGAAAGAAAAGGTGGGATCACAAACAGCATCGGAAGGACTGATCACCCTCACCGAGGTCCTGCGCCCACAATATCCCTCTTCCCCCAAGGCACTCCCAACGGATAGTCTGCAAGCAGATACGGTTAAAGAGCTCTCGAGTTCCCATGGTTAAAGTCTTTTTGGTTGCGACGTTGGCTGTGAAGTTTAAGGGAACTGCCGGCACAGAGTGAGGTACACAGTGCTGAAGTACCTCACAGCAGAGAGGGGCATTTAGGTGTCTCGTGGTGTGATTTCACACAGCTTGTCTACAGTCTATTTAAGTTATAAGTAAAATATTTCTTTTCTATATCGGCTCGGAGTCTCTCGTGTGGGACGGGAAAGAACAGAAGACAGGGCGAAATGTTCCTGAACCCTTTGTCCCTGGCCTGTCCGTTTGGGGGTCAAACCCCCTCCCATTCCTCTTCACACACCCCACAACAGAGCCATCAGCATTCCTGGATCTTACAGCTGCACCTCCAGAAATGTAAAATATCTCATTCAATGCACCAAATGCCCTGGAGGAAAACATGTAGGAGAGACCAAACAACAACTGCGCACCAGAATGAATGCATACCGGAAATCTATCAAAGACAGGAATACCCAAATTACCTGTGGAGGCACATTTCTCACAAGACAACCACTCTCTCTCCAGTCTCTCAGTCCTGATCCTCAAAGGACGCTTACAAAACACTTCCCAGAGACAAGCCTATGAACTCCATTTCAGCAACCTGGATACTAAAAATCATGGACTAAATATAAACATTGGATTTGACACATTATAATCTGCCTGACATCTGACTCCCCAGGTCTCTCCATTTTCATCCCCCTTCTCTCTCTTCTCCCCCACAACCCCTCTCACCCATTGACTCCTCAATCTACATTTTCACTGACTACATGTCTTGTATGCATACCAGCCCAGCCACTGGCTTCTTTACTTTTCATTCCATCCAGGAAGAGCACACACCAGCTGCAGAAACTTCCTTAGCCTGACAAAGGGTTTTTGAACCCAAAAGCTTAATACTTATTTTCCAACTATTTGGGTTGGTCTAATAAAATATACCAGATTCACCTAAGGCACATTGTCTGCCTATGTCCTTAGACCAACATGGCTACAACCTATACCCTTGATTTGATATAGGCAGCAGAAAGACAAGTTTTACAAGAGCATAACTGAATTATAAAAAAAAAAAAAAAAAAAAAAAAAAATGTTTATTTGTTCCTTAGCAGCTTTCACAAAGGACCCACTGATCACGCGAAGAAGTAGGCCAGACAATTAGATTCCTTAAATGTTTAAGCAGTAACAGGGCTGGTTTGATATTTTCAGTGAATCTGAAAAATTTCCACTATAATACTGCTAACTACACTGACAAAGCGCATGCACTATATAGCTAAAATGGTGATGTTAGTTTTATCCTATTTTAACATAAGATTTATCCATTTAAAAAAAGTAGTCTTAAACCTAAACAATTTGACATTTTCCTGTTCATTTTCCTTTGGGTCTTTGTCAGAGGTCCTCATTTCTTCCATCAGAGTCCTGTAAGTCTTTTGGGTTTGTGCAATTTCTTTGTCTGCACTAAAATGCACCATTTGTCTGCTCAGAATGGGAACAATTAAATTGAAGTCATTAATTCTTTTGTTTAGTTTCTTGATATCTTCTATAAATTGTTCACAAATGCTATCCCATTGTTTCTGTCTGCACGGTGTCACTGGCTCTCCAAGTTTTTTCCTAGATGTCAGTATGCCCCTTCTTAGTTGCTCTATGGTTTCTCGTATTTCTTTCTGCAACAGGATCCATTCTGGTTGGTACCCATTATCAATTAGAATCCTGTTCAAGTTGTGAGTCATAGGATCAATATGCAGACAGTCTGAAAATTTCTGCAATGGTTTTCCTTTACCACTAAGATTATCAAAATCTCCTTTAGCCATGGATTCCTGGATGAGGTCTTCAACCAAGCGTTCTATTGCTTGGGTTATTTTTACTTTTTTACTCTGCCTTACATCTTTGGCTATCATAATGTCATTTGTAGTATACTGGCTCTCAAGTTTCTGCTTTCGATATTCCAGGACTTGGTCAGCAGCACGATCTACTCGAAATTGCATATACTGTCTCTCTCGTTGACTTGGAGTTCCGAATCCAACACCTTCAAAACTTAAGTAATGTCGGTGTTGTGGCGTTTTGGACTTGAATTTGTCTTCCTCTTCCTCCTCATCTTCCCTTGATTTCAATTTTTTGGACAAATCAGTTAGCACAGTTCTATATGCTTCTTCTATTTGCATAAATGTTGCAGAATCAGCTGTGACAAAACCACTGTCTGGATGATACTGTTTGGCAAGATTTCGAAAGGAACTTCTTACATCATCAATGGAACATCCTTCCTGAAGTTTGAGAATTCTGTAAGAGTCCTTGATATTTTTAGGCTTGTAGCTAGACAGCATTCTGTAGTTATCACTACAGGGAAATGTTCTCATTTTGGGGGGAATCAGTCGATGTGTCCAGAGATGACATCCTACTTTTTTAATCAGTGTAACACCAACCCACTCCATGTTTCTTCAGATGCTGCTATATGCTGAACAATGGTCTGTACATAAACCTGGAAAAAAAGATATGTTCATTAAATTTTAAAAAAGAAAATGTAATACTTATTAGAGAAAATTTGCAACTTATTAAAATAATCTTGATAGTAACTATTTATTTTCCTTTACTGTGACTGGACTGTAAACAAGTATAGAACAAATTTTACTTTTTGAAGCCAACTTTCCATCATAAACTTGTTGCAAGATAAAAGAGCAATTACTGTGTTCATATACAGAAGCTGTCATTTCCTTAAGAAGTGAAAATGTGTAAATGTAGCTATTTTCCAATACAGCAATAATAGCATAGTCCTGTATTGCAATGTAGGTATGCAAGGCTTCAAAGAGGTGCAAAGGTTTATCACGTTCCTCCACATGCAGTTACATTTTCTCTACAGTGCATTTTGGAACTGTACTCCACCTCCCCCAGTACAACTACACTAATGGTAATTATCAACATGTAAAATACTCACCAGCTGGAACATTTATCCAATAATGAATGCCTCAGTATTTGCTTTCTAACATATACTTAGACTTTAATAATGTATGCTGCATTTCACAGGACAAATTTGCTATATTCAGTTACTTAGATAGCAAATGGATGTATTTCAATAGAGTGCACACATTCAAATGCCTCTCTTCTATTTTTGTTTATCAGGAAGATAAATTCAGAACACAAACCTTTTTGCAATACAGAAAAGGCCAGTGCCCAGTTTGATCTGAGTGAGAAGACTGGTGCTTGATAAATTTGCAGTTATGGGAACATTGAGCTTAATTAACTCTTTTAACAAATAGGAGCAAACAAATCTAAGGCAGAAAGTATCTAATGACCAAACCAACCAAGCTATGTTAATAAGAAACATGAGCCTTGTTCCTTGTACAGGACACTGAGAATGTCTCCTCTTTCACCACCATCTCCAGCAAGTCCTTCGCATCAGCTCTGATGCCAAGGCAGAAGCAGACAGCTTGAGGAAATTAATATTGCTATGTGTTGCAGCTAACATGATGTCCATCTGAAGCAGCTCTTCTGGAAAGGAAAAAAAACCCAAAAGAGGCAAGATTAGAGATGCTCAGGAGTGGGCGTAAGGGGAGGTCTCTACTGAATTGCTGGGGGCAAGGCAGAGCTTCCCACCCAGGGCACTTAAAACCCATCATGAACAAAGGTCAGACGCATCATTTATGCCACGCTGTTCTGAACACAAGCGCAGGCAACACTAAGAGTGCAGGGGGATCCATTGCAGCATGGATGTCAAACTCATTGGATCCCAGCAGGGAGGTATGTCATGGGCTGGTGCCAGGGCCAGACTGAGCTCACAGCCCCCTCTGTTCCCCCTCCCACCACATCCGCTGCAGCACCT
The DNA here is from genome assembly GCA_030014935.1 of Caiman crocodilus. Classification (NCBI taxonomy): domain Eukaryota; kingdom Metazoa; phylum Chordata; order Crocodylia; family Alligatoridae; genus Caiman; species Caiman crocodilus. The sequence continues at coordinate 35,789,511 of JAGPOW010003316.1, forward strand.
GTGCCCACTCCAGCCAGACTCACGCGGTAGTCATGTAGCACAAGTCCCAGACTGGCCCTGGCCTGGCTGCATGTGGGCCAACTCAGTCCCCAAGGGACCAGAGACAGCTGTATCCCCGTCATTGCAGGGAGCATAACCCTCTGTGGTTGCTGCCCGGGGAAGGGACTGCTTCGCTGAGCTGGTGCCAAGCATGCATGGCAGGGTTGAGGCCATAACGCCCCCTGAAGTCTCAGTGCCTCACGCCCCCCCTCCCAACCGCCCTGGCTCGGCACTCGCCTCACCCCCCACCGGTTGTCACGCTGGTTGCCATGGCTCTCGTGCAGCCGCTAACGCCCCGTCCCCACCTCCAAGCCCCTTCTCCCAGTGCCCCCACCTCACCCGGCAGCCTCGCCCCACCCCCACGCCCCCGTCGCCTATTGGCTCCTGACTGAACCAAGGCGCTGGGGTGGAAGCCCGCGCTTGGTGGGCGTGCCCGGAAGGAAGGGAGCAGAGAAAAGGGGCTACTGCCCTCACTCTCGCCCTTTGCTCAAGGACATGCCCTGATTGCCGTTCGGAGGCGCAGCCCCGCCCCGCCCCTCACGTGCTGGTCTTGTGCCGCGGGGCATGGCGGGAGATGTAGTCTGGGGTTACTGCAGCAGCGTCTCAGGCACATGACTGAGTCTGGCGGGGCTGAGCATTGGCTCGCATGCGCGAGTGGGGGCGGGGCTGGGAGCCACGTGCTGCAGGGGTGACTGGGTGTGTCCGGGACCACGTGGCTGCAGCTACTTTGCTGGGGTCCGGGTTCAGGTGCTGTCAGAGTGCGGTGCGCCTTGGTACCAGCCGATACGTGGGAGATGCGATGCCGGGGGCAGAGTTGGCTGTCCCCATTTGGGTGGTGCTGAGCTCTTGAGCTGAGCGTCTGCGTTAGTAGCAAGAGGGAGGGTGCTGTGCAAGGCACTGAGACTGCAAATCTCTGCCACCAGTGTGAATATGCAGCCTCTGTGTTGGGGGTAGAGGTTCTAGATCCTCTGCGCCCCATTGGAAGGGGCTGCCAATGAAGCTATTAGTAAATTGGCTGCTGATGGGTGTGCACATAATGGCTCTCTAAATCCCTTGCTTGCATTGCCAGCTCCCATGGTATTTTGCTAGTCTAATAAGGGTTGGTGTGATCTTGAAGCCTTGGTGCTTGCAGTCAGTTGATTATGTATGAACCTCAGCTTTCACTGGGTGGAAATAAGGTTGTAGTTTGAATTTTATAATGACAGCCCAGGAAGCTGTCATCACACTCTTGGGATTCAGAAACCTGCAGGGCAAATGAGAAAAATCCCTGAAGTATTTATTATTTTGACTCTCTATTCTCTTTTTTGTTGGCTTGGTTTGATTCTGGTCCCTGGCTTTTGAGAGCCTTGGGTTGGCAAAATGGCATGCCAGCTAAGTGAAATGGCAGCAAGGAAGGGAAGAAAGCAAGTGATGGTGTGAGGTTCTACAGACTTGAAGTTTTGACAAGATGGGATTTGCAATGTAAGATTTACGAGTTATCCCAAACAACCCCTGACAACTGTAAGATAGTGCCTCCCTGGTACCAGTAAGATAGTGTCTCCTTGGCACCAGCAGGATAATATCTTCTTGACACCTGCAAGATAACAGGAGGCCCAGAAGGAGGACTTCTTACATCACCCACCTGTAACCAATCACTAAACAGTATGCTTGCTGACCCTTGGAAATTTCTGTATAAAAGACTCTTAGAAGTAGTGATGGGTGAGCTTGCTACCTTGCACCTTTATTGCTTGCAATAAAAACTTTTTTTTCTTTCAAACTTCCACCACCTGGTATTCGTATTGGTTTGTGCATACCGGGCAATGAACCCAGAATTGGGCTGGAGCACAACGATGGGATTATGTTTGAGCAGGCTTGTTTCATTTAATGGCATGTGGTTATTTTGCTACTACAGCCTTCTTTTGCTGTCTTAGTGAATAGCATTAACGTGCAATCCTGCTCTACACTCACATACTAAATTGCTTATAGTTTACAGTGCCATTTAGAGCATATCTGAATATGAGCATGCATAATTGTGTTTTTACTTTGGTTTGGTCTGTGTATGAAAACTGCAGAAAAGAGTGCATGTACAGAATATAAATGCTCTATTTAGCTTGTGTATCAGACAGTGGTTTCATATTCTTATGGTTTCATTCTCTTGGTAATCTCCCCCTTGCCTAAGAAAATTATTTAAATGTGATAATTGCAGTATGTGCTGGACACTTTGAATGAGTAAGAATTTACTGCATCGCCCTCTTACATGATTGGTCAAAAGAAAACAGGTTTGGGGATTGGGTGGATTATTGCAGTGACTGACATTGTGATAGGTTTGTAAATATAATAAAAACAAACTAAAATCTGGTTTGGTGGTAGTATGTATGTGCTATCTCAGATCAGCTTCCTCTTTTGGTACCACTATTTGCCTTTAGGAGAAAAAATAGAAGAGACTCCTCTGGATATTAAAGGAAATCTGCAAATACTTAGTAAGTGATCTTTAAATCATTGTAATGGATATGCCTTTTTCTGTTGGGATTAAAATGTCTGGACTGTATCTGCCAGTTCCTAAGAACAATGAGGGTTTTTTAATGGGGGAATATTCTTGCTTTTTAATGTATTATATTAATGGTGCAAGTGGAATGTACTACATTTCAGCATAACACACTTTATTATCTCACTGCTTAATTTCAAGGAATTTCCATGGGTCTTGCTTAATGATGTATTAGCCTGCCTAGTTAACAATGGCAATATTTTTTACGGTAAACAATAACTTGCAGAAATGACAGATATTAGGTTGTTTAGTCCATTGGTGAAAGATGCTGAGATACTGTTACACTGATGAGGATAGTATAAGAGGTTTTGTCTTGCAAACTGGGATTAACAAGAGAAATTTAGAAAATACAGTAGACATTAAAATAGATTCTTTTAAACATATGTAAAGGCATATTGCTATGAGCCTATAAGGATTTATCTATACAAACCAAAAAATTACCTCTTTTAAAGAATTTTTTTTTTCTCCTACTGACATTGAAATAGGGTTGGTTTGTTTGTTTGTTTGTTTGGGTTTTGTTTTGTTTTTTTTAATCTAGAATGCTTCTGTTCAGTTGTGGCAGAAGTTCATTTATTCTTATGAAAATTGTCTTGAGATTTATTACTTGAAAAGGCCATAAAAATGCATTAAAGAGGAACTGACTAATGAGCCACAGAGTCCCTGGGGTAGCATCTTTTTTAGGCTTCACAATCTTCGCTTTTCTGTGGATTAAAGTTTCAGTTGACTGGTAGAGGAGCAATGTCATTGTTTACTGAGATACTGGGAGAAACGCACAGAATGAAGAACAGCAAATGTTACATATGTTCTAGGGGAGCTCGACTGTTTCACTTTCTGGGGAATAAGCCATAAAACAGATTAAACCAGGTTAGCAAAAAACAGATTACCAAAAGGGAATAATAGAGACCAGAGTTCTTTCAACCTTGGCTAAAAGCAAATCCTTCTCTTTTCTTCCAACCTTGGCCTGGGGAGTTTATCATTCCTGAACTCCCTGTCTGGTGAAATCAAAACTTGCCAAATTAAAGAGTCTGAAAAGGGAAAACATCATGCCAGGCTTGTAGTTGGTGGGGGCAGGGAATCTGGAGGGGGCAGGAGATGCATCAGGTGTTCAGGATGAAACAAGAGAAAAGAAATCTTCCTGATGGGAAGTGCTCTGATTTTTCTTGTGGAAGAAGTATTTCTCTGGTTTAGTGATAAACACCTTAAGTGCGTGTGTGCGTGCATGCATGCATGTGTGTGTGTGTGTGTGTGTGTGTGTGTGTGTGTGTTAAGAGAAATGTTTCTCCTGTAACGCCTGTTCCTGGCCTATATATTTAGTTCACTATTTCAAAATTCGTTATTAATATCTATGTCATAACTCCAATACCCAGTGAGCACTGGGAACATGCAGTATCTGTGTTTAAAAAATCCATCAAGTTTTAAGTGTGAAATCGCTCAATAGATACTGCTAGGACTTCTAGGAAAGCCCTCCAGGAAAAAAACAAAGGCCTGATTTGATGTTTCTGATAGTTACAAGGTTTAAAAGAAAAGTAAAAACCATTCTCACAATTACCTTTATGTACTTTCATTTCATAATTCTTTGTGTGTGTGTGTGTATGGGGGGGGTACCTAAAATGCAGAATATAGTCCCTTGAGGGAGGATATAAGAAATGTTAAGTGGATATTATACCTAAACTGTTAGGTTATTTTGAAAATATTTACAGTTAATTCTATTCCTATAGATTATAATATGTCTTTTTACCATCTTGGTAGGAATCCAAAACCTGATTCTTGAAAGGTTGCACTTTGCTATTTGTTTAACAAAAAAAAAAAATTGTTCTCTAGTACTGCCCTGAAAATAGGGCTGGAAGGGACCTTGAGTTTATCTAGTAAAACTTCCCCAGACCCAACCCAGATCAGTACCCAAAGCATTTCTGGCATATGTCTGCTTAGTTCATTTTTAAAAAGGTTCAGTAATGAAGATTCCATAATCTCCAAATCATCTAGTGCTTTACTAATTTTACAGATCGAACACCTCCTTCCCCTCCATGTCTAAAGGGACCTAAATCTTCCTTACTACAGTTCAAGTCTATTACTACTTGTGTAGTGGACATGGGAAGCAATTTATTACTTTCCTTTTTACAGTAACCTTTTACAGTTTTGAAGACATTATAATAGTCTTTTTGCTCTTATCTAGACTAAACCAGTTCTTTAAATCTTTCTTCTAGAGTGGTACACTAATATAACAGTGTCATATCGAATTGGCACTGATGAAAGGCTATCGGGGTTTTTTTGGCCAGTGTAACCAATAATGTATTGATAAATAGAATGTGCCTTCTGGCTGGGGCTCCAGACACTGCATGCATGTGTGCAGCCACAATACACGCATATAGCAGTGGAGAGCAGCACTTTGCAGGTAAGTTTGTGAAGGGGAAGGGGCGTGGGTGGCTCAGATGAAGGCCCTCCACAGTGAGGGAGGCAGTGGGACAAGGAGTGGGGACACTGCCCAGCCAAGGTGGTGAATGGGACCCAGGGCTGGGATGGGGAGTGGGATGGAGCTATGAGTAGCTCATCTATAGGGTGCTTGAGAGGGGAGCAATTCTCTATCACTGTGCACCCCTTAGGAAAGCATGGGGGGCACGTGCACCCCAGATGCGTGCAGAGCGAGGGTGGATGTGGGCTGCCCGCTGTGGGCTTAGGGCTCTCTGCCCTGCTGCCTTTGCCCCAAGAGCTCCACACTGGCCATGTACCCCCTGCTGTTCTGGCAGTGGTGGCAATAGTGAATTGTTCCTCCCACTGCCTGATGTGCAGGGGGCGCACAGCTGGCACACAGCTCCCAGGGCAAAGGCAGCAGGCCAGAGAGCCCTGAGCCCATAGCGGGCAGACCACGTCAGTCCTCACTCTGTTCATCTTCTTTTAGAAGTGTCCCCGACTTAAAAATGGTGGTGGCAGTGCTTGAACTAAACCTCATTTGACAAGCTTTAGGTCAAGCCCCCCAACACCATTTTTAAGTGTCAGAATGCTGATTCCCTGGTACAGTACTCCAGTTGAGGCTTCACTAGTGCTGAGTAGTGGGAGAATCTGTTCTTATGACTTAGACCTTTCAACATGCTTTGAGCATTTTTTGTAATATTCTTTGAAAATTATCTTTTTAATTCACATTCATGATCTGGGTAATAGTGGAGCAGGTTACCTAGAGAGGTTGTGGACTCTCCATCCTTGGATGTTTTTAAGACCTGGCTCAATAAATAGCCTTGGCTGGTCTAGTTGGGGACAGTCCTTTGAGCAAGGGTTTGGACTGGATGGCCTCCTAGGTCCCTTCCAACCCTCATTTTCTATGATTCTATGATCTGCTTAAGCTCCAGGTCCTTTTCTATTATGCTGCCAGGTAGTCAGTCCTCCTTATTGCGAGAGGAATTTGTGCAGCAGATTATTCCTACCTAAAGATAATGCAATATGGGCAGCTAGTACTACTTTGTGTTTATTTTGGATCATTTCTTCAGTTTGTACAGGTTGGTATTTTGAATTGTAATCCTGTCCGCTAAGGATCTTGTGACCCCCTCCTAGCTTGGTGTAGACTAGTGGTTCCCAACCTTTTAGGCTGTGAACCGGCAAACTGACCAGCAAACCAGACTTATGTGGAACTCCACTTGACGCATCCTTCTAGTTTGAGAGTAAGCCATCAGTCACCATACTTCCGGGAGTGTGGTTTTTAAACTGGTATTGTACCCACTTTACAGTAGTGTAATCTGGACTATATTTCCTTAGATGGCTTATGAGCATGTCAAAAACGTTACTAAAGACAAGTTGTGATTTCTGCTGCTCATCCCTTATGCACAAGAACCCATCATAGAAATTAGTTTAGTGTGATTTGACTGTCTCTTAGTGAGAGTCAGTGTGGATTTGTGGTGTGCTAGGTGTTTATAAATGGATTCTGTGCTCCAGTATCTCTCCAGGGTGAGGATGTGTAAAATTGTCTGGGTCCTCCTTTTTCCCTTTTGAAGATGAGGGTATCTGAGAGCATGGTGCTTTTCTTCCATTCTTCTTGAACCTCACCTGTCCTTTGTGAGTTCTCAAAGGTAATTGCTTGAGTCAATTCCCAGGTATCTTATGGTAAACTTCATGAGGGCCAGCTGTTTTGAAAACGTCTAATTTATCTAAACCAGTGGTCACCAACCCATGGATCCTGATTGACAGGTTGATCCTAGAGCCTCTTTTGATTGATCCTGGGCTAGGGGAGAGTTGGGCATGTGTGCATGCACATACCTGCCTCTCAGCCCTCACAGGTCAATTTGTGGGGGATGGAAGGGGCAAGGGCCAGATCAAGGCCCCCATGGTGAGTGACTGACCACACGGCCTAGCCAGGAGCATGGAAAGGTAAGTGGGGCCCCATCCTGGCTGGGTGGTAGGAGGATTGGAGCCTGGGGGGGGGTGTTTCCCCCCCCCATCTCTGCAGGAGCAGAGGTGGCTGCTGTTGCACCTTGAGCACTGCTGAAAGCTAGCCACATGTGGGTGCAACTCAGCTAAGCTGTGGGGACTCACATGGGGGCAGCCCCAGCCCAGACAGGTCTGGGAAGATCTGGTCATGTGAGGGGGAGGGGACTCCCATTAGGCAGAGCCCCCAAGGAGTCCATTCCCTTCCCTCACCTGTGCTGGGCACAATGGGCAGCCCTCGGCAGCAGCTCCCTCATCCTGAGCACAGATAAAGGGGGGGCATGGGTCCCCATAGCCTCCTGCAGGGCTGCACCCAGTGGCAGGAGCCCCTGCACCACACTCCTAGCCTGTGGACACTTCCAGACCCGGCCAGGCCAGGGCCCAAAGCCACGGTTGTCTGGTTGCTGGGTGGGCCCGGCTCAGCACAGCTGCGGCACAGAAGTGGGATCAGGCCCCAGCCTGGCCTGGCCAGGTCTGGGACACTCTGCGGTCCAAGGGCATATGCAGTGGGGGTGGGGCAAGCAAGGGGGGAGCATAGTAGATCCTGGGGTGCCCTTTACTTCCAAAAAGGTTGGAGACCATTGATCTAAAGATTTTCTAAAATGTTTGTTATCTTTTCAGCTGCAGGTAGAAGAAGAGTTAACTGTGTAGTTGCCTTGTCTGTGAAGTACTTCCAGTTGCATGCTCTGGTTCCTTTTAAACTCTCTCTCAACTCCTTCTCAAAGTGTTGAGCCCCAGCTCAAGTCTGGGATCCTGCCCAGTATGCAGATGCCAATAAACGCACGGGGGGTGGAAGCACAAGAGAAGTTTATTGCTAGCAATAAATGGTGCAAGCGGAATAATTCACGTAACAAGCTCCCCGATCACTACCTCTAGGTATCTTTTATACAGAAGTTTGCAAGGTTTCGCAAGCGTGCTGTTAGGTGATTGGTTACAAGTGAATGACGCAAGAAGCTCTCTACTGAGCATGTCTCTATACCTGTGTTTTAGCCATGTATCTCATTTACATACATGTATGTTTCATTAGCATACTCTTGCCCTGCCTAGGGGTGTGAATTTTAGTATTATATAATGAGCCCTTTAACCCAGTTCCCTGTTCTTTCTTGTTTTCTTTCGAGCCCCCCCACCTAGTACCGATATCTCCTTCTTATCACAGATGGACGTTCCTCACATAGCATTCTCTTCTCCTTATCATATTTGAGTAGAGGTTTCTAGGGCATTTCTTACAAAAGCTGCCCTGTTTGTTCATCAGCTGGCTTTCAAAGCTCTTTTGCCCCAGTCAGTCCTGTCCCCTTATCTAGGGACACCAGTGGTCAAAAGCTAGTGGATGAAAGACTACAACCACTAGTGCTCAGTCAGGCTGTAACATGCATATTGCACTGCAGACTGCAACAAATGAACAGACAGCCAACCAGCCAGAGTTCCTCACTTCCATGCAGTAGAGTCTCTCTCCTAACTAGGATAGGTCCTTCTCAAAAACAACCCTGTTTGCTGCTCTCCGTATGTTATCTCTGTAGAATTAGCCTCTAATTTTGTTTGTGAACTGCAGTAAGCTCATACCAAATATCATGTCTTCCTGAGCAAGGGTAATGATATGTTGCTCGGAAAGCTGGCATTTTTATGGTGTTCTTAATTCATTAATTATGTAATGACTAGGGATTGGTTGATATCCTGAGTATTGTTCTTAAATGTCACTTTGACAGGCTGTTTTTCTTTCTGACATTTATGTTTATCAATGTTCAGCTCCTATCGAAAAACTGAGCGAAGCAGATGTAAAATACATTACGCTATAATGTTTCTGAAGTAAATAAAAACTAATCTGCCAAGAAATACCATTAGCTACTTGAAATGTCAGTGGCTTAGTGAAAACAGCAGTTGTTCTTTAATCAAGTGCTCTGTTCTGCCAAAGTGATATTCTTAACCATTTCTAATGCTTTGCCAATTTCTGTTTTCAAAATGAATGCCTACCTCTGTATTTGTTGTATGACGTGGTAATGCTCAGAAAAGTTCCTGTATTAACCTTTGTATTGAAACTGGACTTAAAAGTAAATTAGATGGCATTTGTACAGGCTTGCGCACAACTGCCCTGTCAAAGTGTTTTAGTGCTGCTTTAGTGCTTTTGGCTGGTTCAGTCTTCATAAGTTTTCACTATAGACTTAAGGGAATGAATCCTTACTCTGTCGAAGTCAGTGGAAAATTTGTCAGTGATTTCAGTGTCTCATCCAAAATGTCACCAGTATAGCTGATTGTGGCCACTCAGGATGGTGGCTTTTTAATCACTTCCATCCCTTCCTGCCTGTCCCCACTCACCCCAGGTCCTGCTGCAGCTGTCCTGGGAGTGGCCGATGCCAGCTCCCTGTAGCTGCTGGGCTGCACCGTGCCCTGGTGCAGGCAGCTGGCACCGGCAGCTCCCGGGGCTGCTGCAGCTGGGGCTGAGGTGGAGACAGCTTTGGGAAGAGCCTGGAGCCCCTGAGCCTGCAGTGGCTGCCAACCCCAACCTGCTCTTGTCCAGATGCAGGTGGCTGCCCACCCCTGCTGCAGCCCTGGGAGCAGCAGACACTGCCTGCTTGCAACTGCTGGGCTTCACCAGACCAGGGGGTTCAGGGCATGGTGCCTCTGGGGAAGCAGATCCCTGTGGGGTTTGGGCCATGGTGCAGCCCAGTGGATGGAAGCAGGCGGCATTCACTGCTCCCAGGGCTGCAGCATGTGCAGGCAGCCGCCTACAGCTAGAATAGAGCAGGCTGGGGCCGGTGGCCACTGCAGACCCCAGCAGTGGCCAGGGTTTCCATGGAGATCGGCCCCAGCAGCACTGGCAGGGCACATGGCTGGGTGGGGAGCTGCTCTGAGGTTGTGATCATACAGTGGTGACAGTGTGGCTTGCAGCTGAGGCGGAGCCATGATCTGCTGCCTGCATGTTCCTCCCCAGGGTATGCAGGCAGTGGATTGCAGCTCTTCCCCAGCTCTGGACCATACTGTCATTGTTGCAAGATCCCAGACCCAGAGCAGCTCCCTACCCAGCCATGTGCCCTGCCAGCGCTGCTGGGGCTGGTCTTCATGGAAACCCTGGGCCTTCACTGTCATGGTGCTGCTGCTAGTAGGGTCTCCAAGGAAACTGGCCGCAGTGACGTGGGCAGGGGCTGCTGGGAAATGGAGTCTGTGCTCCTGATCCAGGCTGTGGCCTGGTCTTTGTCTGCCCTTACGCTAAGAACTAAACTGAGACTGGATTATGAGTAGCTGTTAAGGACAATATTAATGTCTTACATGTTTGTTTCAGGATTATGAAATTAATATAGTTACTCTTATTTTGCAAAGATTAATGGCTGATCGAGTGCTTGTGATTGGCAATGGAAGCAGGGAGCATGCTTTGGCCTGGAAATTAGCACAGTCTTCACATGTAAAACAAGTGCTTGTTGCTCCAGGAAATGCAGGAACAGCTGGAGATGGGAAAATTTCCAATTCAGGTAAAAAAAAAAAAAAAAAAAGAAAAAAAAAGAAAAAAAAATGTACAGGTACAATAGAGGTAAGTGAATGGAAATATATATTGAATCAGTAGAAACATAGAAACAGGATGTTTTTTCTCCTTCAAGTACACAATCACTTATAACCTACATAAATAATTTTTTTGCTGTATAGTCTTTCTGAATTTTAGGATATCTGATAGAGTACCATATATGTTTTTAATGTAGTGCAAAGAATTAAAAAAAAAAACAAAAACCATACAATTTTAAGATGCAAAAATACAAATAGAGATCCAGAAAGTAATATAGTGAAATAAGATCCACTTTAAAAACTATTCTCAAAATAAAATGTATTTGGGCTGCATATAGCTAACATAATTGATATTTAGCAGTATAAGTAAGTATTATAAATTATCTTCAGTTGTTCACCCTAGACACGCTGCTTTTTAATTTGTTGTTCAGTTTCAGTTATGATAATATGTGGGTAGTAGGTGATGTGTTCAGCTTCCCTTTCATCTTTACAACCTCATTTGAACACTCTATTAGCATAATTTGGGCCAGGGACTCTTAGGGAGACTTTCATTTGATCTAGTGTGCAACTTTATAATGTAAGAGTATATTTTTGTCCTTTTCAGCTGTGTTAGTTAGTAACCATGCAATCCTCGCCCAGTTCTGCAAGGATCATAACATTGGACTTGTGGTAGTAGGACAAGAGGATCTTTTGGCAACTGGTAAGATTAAAATATTTTTGTTTGTTAGAAAAGGGTAGCGTCTTGTTTTTAACTTAACTCGACTTAAACCTAATATGCTTATACTGTCTTTATTACACTAAAGTATAAAAGACTAATTTGGACTGCTTGTATAAGTGCAAATGATTTTTACATCTGGCAATGTCTAGCTGTTCTATGTATACACGTTGTGTATCATTTGATAGAAAATCACATGGTACTGCGGGAAAAATAATTGCAGCTTTTTTTATGTCGTCTTATGCCATCATGCTTCAGAGAAGGTATATGACCCAAGGCCATGACCTTCTCCTTCATGCATAGTATCACTCAGCCATTACTTTGGGATGTTACAAACAATGTAATTTGGTATTGGAGTCTAAAATAAAGAATTATTGGTCAGTCAGAACTATAGTCGCAGGATGGCCTCGGTGACAAAGCTAAAAGCCTAACTATTAAAGGTCTCATGAAACCGAATGATGAAATGTGTGATGAATTCACATTTAAAACAACATTTTTGGGTAAAAACTGATCGCTACATCAAGGGGTGCAGCAGACTCCTGGGAGGTACTTTTGGTCTCTATAGTAACCATGGCCTGGACACTTCCAAAGAGATGACTTATCTTCTGGCAATCACTAGGAATCGTTGATTACTTGACATCAGTAGGAGTGAGATGCTTTGGACCCACAGCAAAGGCAGCTCAGTTAGAGACCAGTCTAAGCTTTGCCAAAGCCTTTCTAGATCAGCATGGGATCCCAGCAGCAAGGTGGAAAGCCTTCACCAATCCTCAGGAAGCATATAGGTTTGTTAACAGGTAAATTATCTGTTGCCTGCAACTTTCTTTTCAGGTTATCTGTATGTTTGACCTTTTCTTCAGGATTTTTGCTGTGAACATGATCTGTCCTTTCATTTGCTGATGTTTCATTTACAACTGGCTGTTGTTAAGCGTATTTAAAAAAATCAAAGACAGAGATGGTCACTGGCAATTTTAATGTCATGAGAATCATAATGGGAAGCTTTCCAAAAAACTGGATGGAGTCTTATGCATGAGGATACCCGTTTGCTGCCTATGATAAGAGAAAAAACCTCATATGAGGGAGAAAAAGTACTGTAACAATACTGCACTAAACTTTTTCTTCAGATATTTGCCTAATGATCAGGCTTTCAGCATAGCCCTGGCAAAATTGTTTGCTGGGCACTATTAAAGCAGCTCACAGCTAAAGTTCTCATTCTTATTTGATCAGGGCCAGATGGCAGGTCCCTCAGTTATTGGTGAGCAGTTACACTGACTAGTAGTCCTGCTGAAATCAGTAGGATTCTTTGGGGGAGTCATCTGCTCATAAGTAGTGATGTTCCACTACTACAGTAAAACTGACCTCAAAAGAAGGCGGCTGCTGTATATCAGAGTCACTACAGCAGTTCTGCTTTGTGTTCATTCACTGACTACACACACTTTTTTTTTTTTCTTGTATCATATAGTAATTGGGGTATAATTAGAACATGCCTTTTTAACAACATAGAGCTTTCTTAGGGAAAGTAACTAAAACTATTTATATTTTTGTCATGTAAAGGAACTTCAGTATGCAAACAATAAATGGGGTTAAACACAGAGAGAGCCTTTTATATGTCAGACAGACATGCTATACATGCCAGAATACAAGGTTTCTGTTTGCTACTGCTACTGAATGTAGAAGCCAAAGATTGGGCTTTCTGTAAGATGATAAGGAAATGTCAAAGGAATGAGCTTCTGGATTGGAAAGATTGCCCATTTGTCTGAGTTGTTCTGTGCATCACTTATTCAAATACCACGTTTAGTTTTTGGCTTTTTACCTTTTGGGACAGAGGTACAGGAGTAAGAATGTGCTTAAAATATTGAAAATTATTGGATAACTTATTCTGTGCTCAAAACAAGTGCTGTAATTTTGCAGCAAGTCCTCTGAATTCCTCTCTTGCTCTTCAGAACAGCAGCTGAATTTCTGCTTGAAGCTCAAGCCTCAGTTCTGCCTTGATTATGGATGCTTAAATGGTGCTTCTGAAATACTGCTTAGTGTTACTTTTAATTGATCGTTTATTCTTTCAAATTGTTTGAGACCTACCAAATAGTAGTATCCCTGGATTTAAAGGGGGAAGAGATTAGGGGCTGAGACACAAAAGTTAAATGATTTTTTGTCCAAGAGTTCACAAAGAACAGTCAGAGCCACTTCAAGAGCTCGGGAGTTCCTATTCCCCATCCTGCACCTAGAGCCTAAGTCCATGATGAACTTGTCTAACAACATGGCCTTCCAGAATGGGATGGGAAGTATGTGTGCATGTATAAAATTCATCAACTATGCAGCTAAAAGGGAAAGATCTTGGAAGCACCAAACTTGAAAGTGTGTTTTTTTTTTTTTAGAGGATGCAGTGGGGATATCTGGATCCTGACTCTAATGTGATCTGTTTTCCTTTAAAGCACAGACTTTCCTGCACTGGTTGTAAGGGCTGGTAGCCCAGCTGCTAGAAAAGAGATAATTATTGCAGCCAGCAAAGAGGAAGCGTGTGAAGCTGTGCAAAAGATGATGCAGGTAAAATGCTTTTTCTTTAAATACTGTAAGGTTGATTGCCACTATCCAGTGGTCTCTAAGAATTTACTTCGGGATCCTGGCCCATTTTGTAGCCCTAGGAAGTATTTTCATCTTGCCATCCTATTGGCCTGAGAGCAAGCTGGATCCAGAGTCTGAATTAATTTCTTACCTTGAGCTGATTCCTTCTCAAGTCAAGGCCTTGCTACTCAAGGCAGCAACAGTTTGTGCTGCTTCAGCCTACGCTGTGTCTGTTCTTGAATAAAAGGAAAGCTGTGTCTCCAAGTCTGCCAGTGCCTGTGTTGCGGCCAAAATTAGGGTCTGGGACTACGTATAAGGATGAAGACACTATGGTACCACAGCACAGATGAAAAGTGGGTCACCAAGTGAACTGTGAGTGACTTTGCCTCATGAAAAATGATGCAAGATGATGGTGAAAGAGGTGTCCTGAGAAGATTTTGGGGCCAATGCAGAGCCACTTAGGCAATGTGTGCACATCGCGCACGCACAGCCTTTATAGGCTGAGCTCAGGGTGTGTCCGGGTAGATGTGTGGCTGTTAGGTTTTAGGTCTGTGTGTCCGAGGGCACGTGGGTAGTGTGGTGGAGGGAGTGAAACTGATTGAGGCCTGTATCAGTATCAACTGGGGTGTGAGAGCATAGGGAGAGAATGACTGAAGGAGAAGATAGGCACTTTATGGAGGCTGTGCTATGTATGCTCCAGAGGCTCAAAGGAGCATTTCTGTGGTTGCTTCCCTTCAGACTTCTACACCAAGGTAAATAGAATTTGCTCTCCAGGCTTTTCCTCCCTTGGTGCATGCATCTTTGACATAGAGTGGACCTTTTACTTTATCACCTCAATCCTTCCCCTCTTCCTTCTGTCCTTTTATTAGTTAAGCACTGTTGGTAGAAAGGCAGCAAGGTGGGAGGTAGGCCACTGCTGACCTGTACTGGAAGACGGATGGCCGGTGACCAATCAGACAGTGGTGGAGATTAATAAAATTACTCTTGCCCCTCTGTAATATATTCCAATCCTTCCTTCCTTTCTGTTATAGTTAATTGTTTGATGTTTGTTGATTAGTCATGGTTAATATTATTTGTTAAATATTGTTAGTTGCTTTTATTAATAAATCTTGTTATTCTTTCATTGCTAATTGAGTGCGTGTGGTAGTTAACACAACTTCATCTAATTGCCTGGTAAATTGGGTAGCGATTAGATATACCCTGGTTTACCAGCTAATTGTCTTGGGGCCAAGAAACACCTCCCTTTATGCGAGTGGACAGTATAAAGTACAGCCCATTGAGCGACGTCACTTAATTAAGTCCCCACATAACACCTGCGGTTGTGAACCAGTTTTTTTTTCTTGTCCACATGTCTTGGTATCCACTTGAGTGGCATCCACTGACCTTTTCTGTGGACTGTGGTTGCTTTCTAGGATTCTTGTCTCTTGGTTGAACCCTGTGGTATCTAAGCAGGCTGGCACCTTTCAAATGCATTATTTTCTTTCTTGAGAAGGAAAGAGCAGAACTAACAGATGGATATCGCAGCTAATAACTACGGAATATTTCTAATGCAGGAAAACGTGTTTGGGGAGCCTGGAGAGATGGTTGTCGTTGAGGAACTTCTTAAAGGGGAAGAACTTTCTGTATGTTGGTCAGTTTTTTGGCTCAACATTTTGCTTGTATTCCTGCTGCATTGTTTGTCTAATGGTATGAATTATTTGTTTTGAATAGCTTATGCTCCATAGGGCAGCTATATAAGTAAATTTGTATGGTACACATTTTGAATTTGTGGTGTTCATTATGCAACTCTGTTCTACTTTTAACTATAAATGTACAGTACTTATGATCTGTAGGGGGATAAAAAATAATAAAGAGACTAAAGTAACCTAAAAGATGTTTGTTTGGATTTGTAGCTCTATCTGCTTTGTTATAATTCTTGTATTAATCCTACTTTTATCCTACTTCTTAGCTTACTTTTTGTGATTTGTAGTGCTTTTCCCAGCCAGGGATTATAACTAGTGGTAGTCCACCTTTAGGCAAGTGTCCCCACACAAAATCTTCCTGTGCCACTTCTGGCATGCATGTCATAGTTTGGTTGCCCCTGGACTATTCTAACATGTAGGAGGAAATCCAAGCTTGCCTCAATGGCTGTATATCTGTGACAACTATTATTTGAATTCTGTATGCAAGATTTTGCTCCAGAGATGGTATTCTGCACACATTTAGACCTCAAAGCAACTACTTGTATATGTGTTTAATTTCATGCTTGTAAAATAGTTCCATTTTAAGTCAACAGGATGACTTGCATGCATTAAGATAAACATTTCCTTAAACCTATGTCTGTGCAGGACAGAGGTACCCTTAATTAGCTCTGCAGGCCCTACTATTAGTACGAATAGCTAACCTACTTGTACTGCTTTTGGAGCCAGAGCTAGCATGTGTAGAGCTGCCTCATCTATTTTTTGTGCCATATAGATATAACTTAAACGACTTGCTGGATCAGGACTTTATCGTGTGAGCTACACTGCTGATTTCCTTGAGTGAGTAAAATAACTCATTTGGGTATCCTGTGTTTGTTTTTCCCACAGTGCTTATGCTTCAGTGATGGAGTCACAGTTGCCCCTATGCCACCGGCCCAGGTCCACAGATATGTGTTGGATGGAGACAGAGGTCCAAACAATGAAGGGTTGGGAGCTTTCTGCCCTGTACCTCAGGTATAGTGATTCTTTGAGTTTATTTTTGAAATTGAATTGTGGGTGTAATGAGGTGACCATTGTTGTTAAGAGCCCCATTTGTGTTGCCAGTACATTGGCACAACTCCCTCTGAAATCAGGGGGAGCTGTGCTTGCAGAATGGTTGCAATGTAGTATCTCAGGGCTTGTCTATGGCATCTTTATGCTGGTTCTGGCAGCACCACCACTCAGTCTTGTTCAGTGTGTGTCAGATCCTAGAAGGAAGGAGAGGAGCCACCCCAGAGTGGCCTTGAGGCAGACAGCCTAAGAGCAGCTACACTGAGGCCCTATGGGGAGCTGGTGCGCATAGGGCAGGAGTGAATGGATGGGCTGTGCTTTATGGTGGTGCCCCTGGGTGCAGCACGGAGGCACAGCATAGAAACATGCACGGAGTCCTGTTATTCTTTCTTAAGGATTTCAAGTCTGAGTTTGGGACAGTGTTCTTCTGCCTTTTCCTTTACTTTTTTGAGCGGATTCATAGATGTTAGGGTTGGAAGGGACCTCAGCAGATCATTGAGTCCAACCCCCTACCCTGGGCAGGAAAGCGCACTGGGTTCAAATGATCCTAGCCAGGTGTTTGTTCACTCTTCTCTTGAAGACCCCTAAGGTAGGGAAGAGCACCACCTCCTTTAGGAGCCCATTCCAGATTCTGGCATCCCTTACCATGAAGCTTTTCCTGATGTCTAACCTGACTCTGCTCTCTGTCAGTCTGTGGCCATTATTTTTAGGTACTCCAAAGGGTGCCCTGGTAAACATAGCATCTCACATCCCTTGCTGTCTCCCCCTGATGAATTTGTAGGTGCCCACAAGATCACTTCTCAGCCTTCTCTTGTGGAGGCTGAAAAGATTCAGGTCCCTTTCTCTTCTCGTAGGGCCTTAACTACAGGCCCCTAACCATATGAGTGGCCCTCATCTGGACTCTCTCAAGGTTATCCATATCCCTCTTGAAGTACAACGCCCAAAATTGGACACCGTACTCCAGATGCAGCCTCACCAGTGCTGCACAGAGAAGTATCACCTCCAGAGACCTGTTTGATGCACCTGCTAATGCCTGATAAAATGCGGTTAGTGCTCATGTCTCTCCAACCCAGCATAAGCATACACCTAAGGGGTGGAGGTGAGGAAGGGCCTCTAATTCCCAGCAGATGTGGTACCCTTTTTGTATCTCAAATATGTAGTTGGGAAATGATTTTTGAGTCTTTGAAAGGCAGATTGAGCTGTTTCAGCAAGTTATTGAATTGCAGTATTTCTCTGCAAATGCTAAATTCACTAGAACAAAGTGAGCCATAATTTCTACAGCCCATTCTGTCAGTGTCCTAAACCTCTCTTTTTGTCAGCCTCATCGGTGGAAAGAAATTATGAGTAGCCATAAACGCTGTCACTTGGAAGGAAGTCCCCAGGAAGCCCAAAATTGCTCTCTACCCTTAAGAACATATTTGAGATACAAAAAGGGTCCCACATCTGCTGGGAATTAGAGGCCCTTCCTCACCTCCACCCCTTAGGTGCATGCTTATGCTGGGTTGGAGAGACACAGTGCCTGTGTCCTGGGACAGAGGGGTAATGGAAAAGATATTGCTGTGCTTCAGTTATTCCTAGTTTCTGGACAAGCTCATGGAAACAGGGAGTAGCCAGATACCAGTGAGGACTAGGGGCCAATCCAGCCCTCAGCCAGAACAGTGATAGGAAAACAAAGGTGGGATAGCATTTCCCAATCCATGGGTCATGACCCAAAAGTGAGTTGCAAGAATATATGAAAGGATCATGGACAAACTTTAAGAGTTCATTGATTTTACTTTTTAAAAATGGATTTGCCTTTAAAGGAGTAAATGTGGGAAACTGGCTTTTTCCTTGCAGGCTTTCAGAATTCTGCCTGCAAGGGGCTGCTTAGGGCCCCCCCACACACTGCGGGGGCTGGAACCTGGGGGCAGGGGGAAGTGGGTTGGGAGTGAGGGGCACCGGGTCAGGACTAGCCATGGATGTTTAAAAACAGGTCCTGGTACAAAAAAGGTTGAGAACCACTGGGGTAGAGCCCACGGCTCAACTCTGGTGCATAAATACATTTGGCCAGAATGCTGAAGTAAGATCATATATAGGCCTGAATGTTGGGTCCAATCCAGTGCATGCTAAACTTGGGGAAATTTTTCCATTGACTTTAGTGGATGTTAGATTGAGCTCTTAAGGCAAAAAAAAACCCCTCTGGTATATTTTAATAGGATTGTTTTGCCTTTAAGTAGAATGAGATTGTGTCCTTCCTGTTTTAATAGATGCCATGTTTCTATATCTAATATCCTATTATATTGATTAAAATTATTTTAATTATTATAAATATATGGTGACATCTTTATTAGAAATCCTTTTGTCTTAACTTACCCAAAAATAGCCTCAAATGTCGATCTGCTTAAATTTAAGTGATTTACACAGCTTTAAACAAGTTTTCCATTACATGTCATAGTGTTATTTTCTAGACTGATCTATCACCTTTGAATTAGCTATTATAAACGGACTGAGAATTACCAGTGTCTCAGTTTCAATGGGTAATTTTTCATTATTGGTTTGGTGTTTTTCCTCTTTGGAGCCTGATTCAGAATATTCACTGAGAATCTTTAAAAACCACCACAGCTTTACTAAAAGCAACTGGAGTAGACCCATTGGCTTCTTTGAGCTCTGTAAGTAGGACTTAACTGGCTTTCTGTTATGTAATAGAACATGTGGCTTGGATGGGATAAAAAAGTATGCAGATTGTATTAACATTTTACTGCTTATCTGGATATCACATAACATTCTGAATGAAGTTAAGCAGATGGCAAGAATACATTAGAGTTTTCAGAAGGAAAGCACATTGCTTTGGTTGAAAGAAATGCCATGTAATAGATTTTCAATCAAGCAGCTTTTTAATAAAAAAAAAATTGTTGGATGATATTTTATCACATTTGACTGAACTTAAATTCCTATGAAATTCTTATGGAAACATGATAATGAATACAAAATAAATGTGCTTACAGCCTATGCTTTCTAAAAGACTCTCAGATTAATTATAATGGGAAGAAGTTATATCTTGAAAGGCTATTACTTTCTCAATTTGTTGTTGTTCATCAGGTTCCAGAAGGTCTTCTACAGAAAATCAAAGATGCTATCTTTCAACCCATTGTTGATAATATGAGACAAGAAGGAACACTGTATATAGGTAAGGAAGCATTCACTTGAATGACAGGGTAAAGTCACATCAGCTAATCATTGGGGATTACATTTGAGCTCTTATTTTCATCAAAGAATAGTATTCTGTTTTTTCATTCTAGTTTAAATCTCACTAGCTTGGCTTATAACTTTAAGCACCTTAATTTCTGGCAGTTCAAGGGTTTTATTATACTTGCGTTTTTTCCTAATACATGGAGAAATGGAAGGGCTGTGCCTTATCTATTATCTATAAAACAGAAGCATTGACTGGCCTGAAACGACTAGTTGTATTAAGTTTTAGGAACCTGGCCTTTCATCGCAGCGCTCAGTTTCATTAAGGGAGGGAAGTGAACCAAAACGACTAAAGAATATTCAATTTTAATTGACCTTGGCTATAAAAACTCATCTTTTGTGGGTAAAACCTCCCTGCTGCAGTAGCTGCTGATGGACAATACTTAGCTGAAGTTAATATATTAGCCACAGTTGTATAATTCACCCCTGTATTCAACAATGAGTGTATTGAAGAACTCTGTCAGAAAATTAATTTGCAAAAGGGGTTGATGCCAAATTAGAGAGTGGTGTCAACAGTCACTTCATGCCAGTGGCTGTCATTAACATGGAGGCAATACCAGGATAATGTATTAAATGATTTTGGAACCCAGTTCTGGAAGATCTCCGGCTTCCTTTGAGTTACTAATTATTTCATGCTGTCAGAAGCATGCTAAGAAATTAATAGGTGATTAATTATGTTCATCACTACCTTGGAAACACCTGGTACCTGGCAGGATTGAGTCTTTAAAGCAGCTCTTTCTTTGAAGATACTCAAGGACTTGTCAGTGAAAGATTGATATGTGATCACAAAGTGCTTGTTTGTATTGCTGCAGGTCTTATAGAATTGTTATTTATGTTAAACCGTTTGTAATAATAAAAATTCTCAGCTGTGGATTTTGGCAGGAATTTGTACTAGTAATATTATAGACATTCCTATCCGTTGCAGTGCATTAAAGAGATCTTGTTCAATTATACAGTGCTACATAAAAGCCATTCCTGCACAGGATTTTTCTTTTGGGAGTTGTGTTTGCATCTTTTGAAGATCTTGCTACACCTCCAGAGTGTCTCCAATTGAGGGCATGTAGTAGAGGCATTACCCTGCGCAGGTTGTCAAGCAGGCAAACACGTCCCAGCTCCCTTTCCCTCCCTACCATGCACAGCTCAACCATGTGCACTTTTCTATTTTACAGCTCCCCTTCCCTCCCCCACCATCATGTGTGCCATGTAGGCTGCCCAGCTTCCCTCTCAGCTGTGTACACAGCCCTCTTCCCCAACCTAATCATGTGGGCCAAGTGGGTGGCTCTCTCTCTCACCACCCTGCAGCACAGGTAACTGGGCCCTCTGCAAGCAGCCAGGAGGGGAGGGGGTACTGCACATGTGGCTTGCATGGGTAAAAGAGTGGGGGAGCTAGACTGCCCAGCACTCCTGCTGTGCACACAGCATGGGTAGTCTAGCTCCCCACCAGGTGGGCAGCACCTCTTTATCCCCTGCAGCACAGGCAACTCGGCTTACCTTGTCGTGTGGATATTGGCAGCGTGGACAGCCAATCTTTGCTATGCAGCTTGGGCACTCCAGCCCCATCCCAGCTGCCACAAAAGGAGCTACTGGGGAGGTGGAGTGGTGGCTGGATCGGGTAACCCAGGGGTTGTCAACCCCCAGCACATGTGCCAGCATGGCACATGAGGCCATTTTTCTTGGCACATGTTGCGGCTGGGAGGCAGAATCTGTTTGCAGTTTCCCAGCTGCAGCCGCCCCGTCTCTGGGTTAGCTGCTGCCAGCCAGAAGCCCAGACTGGTCCCAGCAGGTGGCTAGAAGGCTGCAAGCCCTGCTGCAAGCAGCCTTGGCACCACTGCTGACAGCAGCTACCCCAGAGCCTGGGCCAGCTGCAGGTGGGAGGCTGCAAACAGATGCTGACTCCTGGCCCTGGCCCCAAAGTACAGTGCTGGCACCCTGGGGCCAGGAGACAGCCAGGGCTGGGGCAGGGAGACAGCAGCTGTTTGCAGCCTCCTGGCTGCAACCAGCCCAGGTTCTGGGTAGTTGTTGATAGCCACAGAGCCCAGGCTGGCCAGAGCTTGGGCCAGCTGCAGCTGGGGGGCTGCCAACAGCTGCTGCCACCCAGCCCCAGGCTCTGGGGAGGCAGCAGATGTTGGCGATGCTTCCTGCTGTGCTGCACTCCCCGCTGCTTCTGCAGAGCAGCATGTGGAACCCAGTGCAGCAGGGCACATTGTGGGGGCACAGAAAGCTGCCTGCTGTTCCGAGTTCTCCACTGCCCTGGCCACACTGCCCCTGCAGGCAGGGGCAGCAGGAAGGAGCACAACCCTGTGTGCTGCCAATGCTGGTCCTGTGCACACAGGGGAAGTGTGATCCAGGCAGTGCAGAGCTTGCAGCAGTAGGTAGCTTCCTTGTGCAGCCCCTCTGCGTGCTGCCGCTCTGGGTCGCAAATGCTGTGCTCCTGGCCCTGCTGTGCTCCCCTGGGCAGCAGGGAGCACAGCACAGCACAGCAGGGAGCATTGCCAGTGTCTGCTGCCTTCCTGGGCCTGGGTCTGGGGTTGGGAGGTAGATGGGACTGAGGCCGGGGCCTGGGAGACAGTAGTTGTTTGCAGCCGCTGTTAGCCACGGAGCCTGGGCTGGGGGAAGGGGCTTTGGGTGGGGGGCAAGGGCCATGAGCAGGGCTGGGGGTCTGTTGTGGTGGTGGGGGGGACCCGTACAAAGCAAATACACAAGATCAAAGGGAGTATCAGAAGTTTTATTTATTGCCACTAGGCTTACAATTTTTAGAAAATTTGGTATTTACTGTAAAAATAAATAAATAAAATAAAAAGGGGCAGCAACGTTTAATGATTATTAACTATAATAATATGCAGTGTATTCTGCCATGTACCTTCTGCCCTCGTGTTTTGGGGGTTTTTTGTTTGTTTGTTTTTCCTGGTATGCTGTCACTCTGGCACCTTCCAAGGTAGACATTGTGGGGGTTTTTGGCACTCTGGTCAAAAAATGTTGCCTACCCCTGGGCTAACCCTTGACTTTGGAGGGAAGGCTGAAGTAACTGGGCTTATTTAGTCTGGAGAAGAGAAGACTGAGAGGGGAGATTTAATAGCAGCCTTAAACCACCTTAAGTATGGTTACAAAGAGGATGGAACTGTTCCGTGGTGCCAGATGGCAGGACAAGGAGTGGTGGTCTTTTCAAGGTGCAGCAATGGGAGTTTAAATTCGATAGGAGAAAAAGCCTTATCACAAGAAGGGTCGTAAAGCATTGGAACAAGCTCCCCAGAGAAATGGTGGAGTCTCCATCCTTAGAAATTCTTAAGATCTGACTAGACATAAGTCTGGCTGGGATGATCTAGTTGGGGATGGTCCTGCTTTGAGCAGGTGGTAGAACTAGATGGCCACCTGAAGTTTCTTCCAACCCTAATTTTCTATGATTCAAAGATTGCATGCAACTCCCAGGCTGCCATTGGGCAGCTCTGTTTTTATTTTAACACAAAATATGTGTCTTATCATTGGAATGTTGGGCCTTAAAGAATTTAAGAGATATGTATGCTAGCAGAATCCTTTGGCACAAGCTTCCTGTATTTTGTATGAATTCATCTCACTTTTTAGATTACTGTACTGCATTTAATGAACTAAAAAAACCCAAAAAACAAAAACCCACCAAAAAACCCCAAACCCTTTTGGACTAACTTGTGTAGTTCTGTGGCTCTGCTTTCTGTTCAGGTGTGCTGCAAACAAGATTAATGCTTACCAAAGATGGTGTGAAAGTATTAAACTTTAAGTGTCACTTTGGTGACCCTGAGTGCCAGGTGAGTGAGAGATCTTGAATTTACTCAATTTTCTACATCAAAATTTGTAGTAGTTTACTTTATTGAAATGGATACACATCTCTTCTACCAGAAACATATGTATCTACAAGAGAGAGTCTTAAAAAACATACAGAGTAACTGTTAAAAAATGAACTAATTGGCATTTATTGTCTCTGACATGTTCAGCTATTGTCTTTAAGTCACTGAAGAATTGTCATTCAAATACCTATTTGAACTAGGTAAAAGCCTATGCAGTTCCACAAGCTAAATACTATTATTTCACACTGGGCCTGCATAGGTGATTATTATATTCCATATCCTATTAGGAATAATTGCTGTAAATAAATGTTCATGAACTTTCTGAATCTGCAGATGTATACAATACACTATTTTCAGTCCCACAAGTACAGTGTTTAAGTTAGTTGAATTTCATGCATCTCAATTCCCTGGAGAAAAGCATGATTTTTTTTTTTTTTTTTTTTTTACATTGAATTCAGCAGTTGAACAAAATCACATTTAGCTCTATTGCTGTGAACATGTCTTTTGCAGGTAATTCTTCCACTGTTAAAAAGTGACTTTTATGAAGTGATTCAAGCAATAATCGAAGGCAAACTCTGCAGCCTCATGCCAGTCTGGTCAGAAGACAGTACTGCTGTGTCTTTCCTTATGATAAGTAAAGGATACCCAGGAGACTATGCTAATGGCATGGAAATAACAGGTGATTTTTTTTTTTATTTTTTATTTATTTATTTATTTATTTTTAAAGCATACTATTTACAAGAAGAGGCATAGTGAGTCTGAATTTAGCCGTTCTCCCAAAGAGCCATATTGCTGTTGGTCCAGTGCACATGTGGAGGTGGAACAGAGGTATAAGGAGTTTTTCTCCATAGCTTCCTGAATAGAGACCTTTCATAGTCATTTATTGGATGGGGTATATTTCAAAGTTTCATGGAGTGAACTGTTTAAAGGTACCTTATTCTCTAAGGACCAGGCTGTAGTTTGAAATTGTGATGAGAGAGGGCAGCAGAGCCCTAGCTGTCCCTGGAGGATTTCTGGAGACAGCAGAATTCTTCCAGAGGCAGTTCAGGAAGCCGAAGCACAGATTCTAGTTCATCCTTTCTGGCACCAGCTCTGCTTTGCTGGCTGGTGGGTCAGGTGAGCTATCTGTCTTAGTCACAGCACCTCTGGGAGTGCATGCTAGAATTGGAGCTTTTCCCTGTGCCAGCCTTGGCCTGTCCTTCATCTAGAAGTGCAGAGAGAAGGCCAAGTTATACAGCCCCCTCCTATTGCAGCATGAAATTTCTAGAGCTAGACTGCCTTTAGATACTCCTGTTACTACAACTTTCCCTCTCCAGCACAGCACTTGTCTTTATTTGTTCTGTAGTGTCTTAGACAAATATGTGTTTCAGATGTTAAAGTTATACCTGAGGAATGCTGAGTTTTTACAAAGCAGTAAAAGCAGGGAAATCTTTCCCTTGCAAGGCCCATACTTTTCACAATTACAATTTTTTTTTTTT
>JAGPOW010003316.1:35814599-35877837 GCA_030014935.1 Caiman crocodilus
TTTTTTTTTTTTGTGTTTATTTCTGGTGTCACACTTTTTCACACAGTACTTGCATGGACATGCAGTATTCTGGCACCTGTCTTAAAATCATGCCCACAGGCATTTACATTTGTATCAGACTCATAAAACACAACCAGCTTTGGCTCACAACCTACATAGTGAGTCAACCCTAACAGCTTCAACCAAAGCAGAAATGATTTAATCTGCTGATTTTAAAAACTCAGCATTCCATGATGTTTTTAGCTCTTTGGGAGGGGCTTGATTTCTTTGTGTGTGTGTCTCTCCCTCTCTCTCACTGATATATATTGAAACAAATCAAAATGATTAATTTACTTTAATAGTGACCAGGAATGATGAGAGCCATCTACAAGTATTCAAAGAGCACCAGTGTCAAGGAGGGTGAAGAATTGATCGTTGTCATCCCAGCCAATTCAGAGAGATGTAGCAGAATGAAAATGAGAATCAAGGTTTAAATATTGTGTCTTTGTGGACTAGCTTCTCAAGGGAAACCTGGTCTCTGAATAAGTTTGTTCAGTCTAATTTAAAATTATTATAAAAAACAGTATATAGAACCATGTGTGGGCAGGGAGATAATGTAGATGTCCTAATCCATCCCTCTTATCCTTGATTTCTGTTCTGTGAACTGGTGTTTCTTATGGCAATGTCAGTAAAAAAAACCCAGGGTAAAATTGGCATGTGAGCAGAAGTAACTTCCCACAAAGAAGAGTTCTTTTCAGGAGAGAGTCAAGTCATGTTAGGAGCTGTGGGAAAACTGGCAGTACTCCTGTCTGTGGTATGCTTTTGCTACAAATAAAGAGAATATCACTTTCACCACATTGTGTTTGGTTTTAAAAAGTCATGAAACTACAAGTTCTGCTTTAATTTGTAGGTCTTCTTCAGGCAAAAGAGCTGGGAGTCCAGGTGTTCCATTCGGGCACAACGGTGAAAGATGGCAAAGTGGTGACGAATGGTGGAAGAGTCCTTACCGTAACAGCTGTCAAGGAGGATTTGATGTCAGCCCTAGAGCAAGCCAATGAAGGAGTGGCAGCCATACAGTTCCATGGTGCCACTTATTGGAAGGATGTTGGTTACCCAATTTTAGGATTTCTCACACAGTCTGTGTATGTAAGCAAAGACACTAGTGGAGATAGGTAGTAATCAAAAAATCATCCAGACTTGCAGTTCTGTGATGGGCAACAGTTTTGTCACTGTTAAAAGAAATGTTCTATTAATTCTTTTCAGAGGCCCAGTATGCATAGGAAGAAGCATGGAAACTTTGACCAGCAATATTTTGATTGATCATTGTGAACGACCAACTGAAACTAATACCATATCAGGTAAAGTCAGGTTGGGGCTGCAAACTTGCTTGGTATTTTGAATGTAAAATGAATTGAAGTGGACAGAGTGGCCCTTCTGTGCAGGTATTCATATGAGTAATGAGGCAATTATTGCACTTAAATTTGATTGGACCAGGACCTAAATGCTTCTTTTCTTCATCTCTTCCTTAACTACAGAATTGATCTAGTATAAGTCAGGGAAATGTCATTCCTGATTATTGAAATCCCTAGCTTGAACTTTGATGCACTAGACTACTGTAGTGTAGTTATTCAGGCCATTGATATAATTGTAAATACAGCATATTATTGAGTAGTGAAATGACACTTTATCTTTCTATCAGTCCCCCAGTGTTGTGATAGGAAAGTGTAATATATAAAAAGTTGATTTTGATCTTGTTAACCATAATTGAAAACAGTTTCTTTTCTTTTTTTTATTAACAACAGTAATATTCTGAGAAGGTTTTATGTTAGACCCCTGGCAGACTTTACATTTAAGACATGATTAACCAGTTAGGTGCTACAGTTATGTTACAAAATATGTGTAATAACTTTGTGGCTGTGCTGATCATGTCTTAAATTTCACGTGTGGGCAGGCATCAGTGAATTGGGGCTCTCAACCTTGGTGTACATGGGAGCTGTGATAAGCTGTCATTCCCAGCCTTGGGTGTGCATTGGAGCCCTTGATGGTGCTGCACGCTGGAGACTGGGAGCAGGAGCTAATTGGAGTGCAGCCCTGAGTCAAGGACTGAAGTGTGCTTCCAGGGCTGGGAGCAGCAGTTGGCTGATTGGAGCTTCCACCCTTGGGGGTGCATTGGAGCCCTTGACTCCCATGCACTCCTGAAGCTGGGAGTGACGATTATCTGATTTACTTGCCTCTTGCTGGTCCAGGGAAAACCCAGGATCATGACTTCCAAAGTAGCTATTGTGCAGTTTTCACAAACTGTGATTTCAGGCAAGCTCTGTGCTTTTGGCAGGCTTGCTGATAAAATAAATAAACTTAACAGCAAGCAAAGAAAAGCTCGCAGGCTGCCCTGCCATCCTCTCCCTTCTGTGTTCCCCCTCCCCCTGGACTCCAAGACTACTGGGCTTCCCACACGCTTTTCTCTGTTTGCTGGTAACTTTGCTTGTTTATTCATTTTATTTTTGCAGTGATCTCATCAAAAGCGCAGAGCTTACTGCTTGGGCATGGCCTGAAACTACAGCTTAATTACCATGATTTAAGCTTGAGGGAAGCCATTAATCCACATTTAATAACACGTGGATTAATGGCTTCCCTGGGCTTAATCAAGGTAATTAAACTGTGGTTTTGGGCCATGTGGCAATCTGCAGGGAGGGGTGGGACTGTCAGGGCCCCTCAGCCGATCAGAGGTATCGGGGGACCCCACGGCGTTCAGCCCGTGAAAATGGCAGCCAGCCCCACGATCTGCCTATGAAATCAGCTGGCTGCCTCCAAGTTTTTAGTGGAGTGTACTAAACTGGCAGTGTGGTGTGTGATCCGTGATCACACAATGGTGTCTCCTGCCATGCTACATGTGCATGGCAGGAGGTGCGATTGTGGGCTTGCACATTTAATCCCACGGCCTGTTTAACTGAACATCTGCCAGGGGCCTTGGTTATATAACTGTGCTTTTTAAAGTGGATTAAAAAGAGATACCAGCTGTTAGCAAATGACTGATAAACACTGTTCACTACATTTTACAAATATTGAGCAGTAAAACTAGTAGCATCACAAAACGTGAGTTTTGAGGTTTAGAATTTCACAAGATCATGCATATTTTTATCAGTGGTCACAATAAGTTGTGGTTTTTTTTTGCGGTGGTTTTGTTTCTCCCCTTCCCCCAGCTTTAGTAATTTGCATGTGGAACACTTTTGGTCTTGACAACTTTGTCCTTGACATTTTTATATTTGGCAGGTAGTCATTCAGAATTGGAAGGCTTTGCTGGTCTGTTTGACTTAAGAGCATTTGGATATGATGATCCTATTTTAGTGTCTCAAACTAAAGGCCTCGGAACTAAATTGCAGGTAACTGCTAGTGTGTCCAGACTTAGCTGCTGGGGATGTTTTTTTAAATAACTACAATACATTGTGCACTGTGGATCTCTTCTTATTGTAATGACATTACAAGTCCACACCAGTCACATCCTGCCAGATGCTGTTACCAGATGCTACAGCCATCAGTACCAACAACAGAAAAATGTTGAATTTCTTTAGATGAAGTTCACCAAGCTATGTGTGTGCATGTATTTTGAGAACGTAGAGATGCAGTGATTAAATTAGATGAAACTTAATGGTACAGAGTGTGAGATCATGCCCTAATTAGAAACTTAGAAATAGCTGGGTATATTAGCCAGTCACTGGATAAGACTGAGACACCTGTATGATGCAGCTATGACAAAGGCCTATGTGATCCTAAACTATGTCCTATGATGTAGGATTTCTGAGCAAGGACAGGGACATCTTCCCCTACTGTGAATCTGGACGGACCCAGGGGAGGCGCAGCCAGGCCCAGGGTCAGTGAGGACCTAGTCAGGAAACTTCTGGAGGGACTAGACATGTTCAAATCGGCAAGTCCCGACAATCTCCACCCCAGAGTGCTGAGGGAATTGGCAGAGGTCATTGTGGGACCCCTGGCACAGCTTTACGAGCTCTCGTGGTGCTCTGGCGAGGTGCCAGAGGACTGGAAAAGGGCAAGTGTGGTCCCCATTTTCAAAAAAGGGAGGAATGAGGACCCAGGAAACTATAGTCTTACCTGTTAGTCTTACCTCAGTCCTGGGGAAGCTCTTTGAGAAAATTCTCCCCTTGCAGACATGCTCATGGATATTATGCTTAGAGGCAACCAACATGGGTTCATTAGAGGCAGGTCCTGTCAGACCAACCTAGTGGCCTTCTAAGACCAGGTCACAAAAGCCTTAGACGCAGGTGTCATGGTGGACGTAGTCTTTCTGGACTTTAGGAAGGCCTTTGACACTGTCTTACCCCATCATCATTAAAAAAAATTAGGCAACTGTGGTGTTGGGTCACAAATTGGCTGGAGGGCTGCACCCAGAGAGTGGTGGTGGATGGATCATTTTTGAGCTGGAGGGACGTGGACAGTGGCGTTCCCCAAGGGCTTGGTCCTCAAGCCCGCACTATTCAATATCTTCACCAGCGACTTGGATGAGGAGGTGAAAAGCACCTTGTTAAAGTTCGCAGATGATGCTAAGATGTGGGGAGAAGTGAGAGTGCTAGAAGAGAGGGACAGGCTACAACTAGATCTGGACAGGTTACAGAGGTGGATGAATGAGAATAGGATGGGTTTTAACACTGACAAGTGCAAGGTTTTGCTCCTGGGGAGGAAAAACCAACAGCATACCTACAGGCTGGGGAACTCCCTTCTTGTCAGCACAAAGGCAGAAAAGGATCTTGGAGTCATTATAGACTCCAAGATGAACATGGGCTGCTGATGTGGGGATGCAGTCAGGAATGCTAACCATACCTTGTCATACATCCATAGATGCATCATGAGCAGGTCCAAGGAGGTGATCCTCTCCATCTGTGACATTGGTCAGGCCACAGTTGGAGTACTATGTCCAGTTCTGGGCACCACACTTCAGGAAGGATGTGGACAGCAATGAGAGGGTTCAGAGGAAGCCACTTGCATGATCCGGGGTCAGCAGGGTAGGCCCTATGAGGAGAGACTGCAGGACCTGAACCTGTTCAGCCTCTGCAAGAGAAGGCTGAGAGGGGATCTAGCAGCCACCTACAAACTTGGCAAGGGGGACCAGCAGACAATGGGATACTTCCTGTTCCCCTGAGCACTACCAGGAATTGCAAGGAATAATAGCCATAAACTGACTGAGAGTAGGTTCAGGCTAGACATCAGGAGGCACTACTTCACAGTCAGTGCAGCTAGGAGCTGGAACCATCTTTCAAGGGAAGTGATGCTTGCTCCTACCCTGGGGGTCTTCAAAAGGAGGCTAGATAATAACCCAGCCAGGGTCGTTTGACCTCAGCATCCTTTCCTGCCCATGGCAGGGGGTTGGACTTGGTGACCTGCTTAGGTCCCTTCCAGCTCTACCAACTATGAAACGGTTTCCAGGAGAGAGAGAAATATAATGCCATTGTCTAAGGCAGTGATGAGACCTCACTTGAAATACCCTGATAGTTCTGGGTACCTGTGTTCAAGAAATTAATTCTGACTGGTATAGGTGTACCTAAGGGCCACTAGAATAATCGGGGAAATCAAGAATCTGTCATATTAGAGGAGACTAGAAGAGCTGAACTGCACCAAGCTTAGCAAAATTAGTGCAGACAGGGGACCTGATTTTTTTTAGATATTTTGGGGAGAGGTAAATACCAAGGAGGGAAAAGAGCTGTGTAAGCTAATGGACAGTGTTGGCACAAGAATAAATGGGTCTAAACTAGCTACAAATAAACTTGGGTTGAAAATGTAGAAGATTTCTAAACAGAATGGTGAGGTTCTGGATTAACCTTCCAAAAGAAGTTACAAGAAGAAAATTTCAAAATGAAGCTTGATAAGTTTACAGAGGGGCCTGGCTGACGCTTAATTTTGACAGAAGCGGACTGCGCTCTTAGCTTAGGAAGTCCCTTCCAATCTTTCTTATGTTCTTGTGATCTTAGGCTTTGAAATGCCTCCTATCCCAAAATTCTGGCTGGCGCAAACTCCAGTACCAGTCCTTAAGCCACAAGTTTAGTGGAGGGCTGTCCCAACTCTCTCTTTCTAGCTGTCCCATTCCCAAGACTTTTTCTTGGCTGAAAACAGCCTTTGGTGCCAGTTAGGGTTGCCATAAGATCAACAAGAGTCATCCTTATAGTACAACAAAAGGTTCTTGATAATTTGCTTTTGTGATGGTTTGAACCACGCTTGTGCGAGGTAAGACGGACCAAAATTTTGGACCAAATCCAAATGTGTCAGAACTCCATCCATTCCATCCTGAAACTAATGAGAGACTTTACTTGGGTTTTTCTTCCAATCTTTCTATGCTGAATTCTTCTTCACTGTTGTAACCAGTATAGATACGTTAGTGCAATCTCCCACTGCAGGTTTGGCCTAATGTCCTGCCTTACTTACGTAACATTTGTTGTCATTTTGCATGTTGTGAAGGAAGCCCCCTTTTATATCTGTGCACTGTGCCTGCATTAGTAGGGGTCGCCAATGCAACTTCATTGGTGTAGGCACAGCAGTGCAAAAAGCAGCATTTGTCCTTATGTTCATACAAAACTTCCTTCCTTTAGAGAAGCCCCCAGTGACAGTTGGGTTAGGTTCCACTTCTGATGGGGACCAAAGACAAATGGGAGCAGGCAATACCATATACATTTAATACCATATGTATTTAAAAAAAAATGTCCTTCTTATGGAAACAAGATTTAATTTGGTGGCATTCCATTCAAAGATTCCAAAGAAGCCTAAAGAAAAGACTTGTGGTGTTAATGTTGATGAGACGGGGGTTCTTGTAGAATGTCTTTAAAAGGCAGTTTCATTGCCTTAGACTTGAAAAGCAGAAGAGAATTATTTAATGAACCTCTCCAAATTCTGTAGGGTGTTATGTCAAGATAATAGGCTAAGTAATAAAGAATGCAAAAGCATTCTTAAGCATTGCACCGTATAGAACCACAAATGTATGTACTGAGTTTAAATTGTTCCAAGAGAACCAATGGGCACCTGTGTCACTTTCAGATGTTAGTTGTACCATGGGAAAATAGAATTTGTCCTTTCAATATTTAAAAAACTGTATAGTCAAAGCTAGGAGAAGGGCCTGCCTTTCCAGAAATATTACATTTGTGCACTGTTTAATAGAAGTCAGTAGATTGATTCCTGATAGTTTGAGCTAGATCAGAAGTGTTGAACTCATCCGTCTGCCCAGGCAGGATTAGACATTTGGACCTGATCTGGTGGAGGCTGGTCCAGAGCCCACAAGACTGGAAATTTGATGGCAGTGCCACTAATGTTGGTGGATTTTCCTACTGCCAGATTTTCAGTCCTGTGGGTTCCATTGCAAGCTAGTTGGGGCTGGGAATGAGTAGCAGCAGTGTTGATTGCGTTGGCTCCAGGAGGAAGTGCCATGACTGTTCATCCCACTGCTAAATTTCTGGCCCTATAAGCAGCCTTCTTGGCTGAATCCAAAACACAGAACCATATCATCTAGCCTCCAGGACAGAAATTTGGTAGCGGGATGAGTTGGGGCTGCCATGGCTCTGGGAGCTGTAGCAATCAACACTGTCGCTGCTTACCCTGACACCAAATTTCCAGGCCCATGAGGTTCCCTTTAGGCCAGCTGACAACAAATCTTGTAGGCCTTGTCTTTGACTTCCTTGAACTGGATGATCTAGTGCAGCTCTTTGTGTTCTCTGATTTCTACTTTGTTTCACACTGGTAAGATTAGGTTCTCTTACTCTGCTGTTGCAGATTGCACAGGTGTGTAAGAAACACAATACCGTTGGTCAGGACTTGGTTGCTGTGTGCATCAATGACATCCTGGCCCAGGGAGCAGAGCCCCTCTTCTTCCTTGACTACTTTGCCTACAGTAAACTTGATGCTGAAGTGACCCAGGTCATCAAAGAAGGAATAGCTGATGCTTGTAGAAGAGCAGGATGTATCCTTTTGGGTAAGAGCTCTCCCTTCCTGCAAGGGACTTGAATGTTCTGATATTGAACTACAGAAAATGAGAGAGACATCAGTAAATACGAGAGACCCGAAGCACTATGCTAGTCACAAGTGCTGGGCCTCATTCTCTTCTCTTGCTCAGTCTCTTGTAAAGGAGAGCAGAATTGGACCCATCAGAAAGCACCCATTTTAAGTGCCTAAAATAATTCTACTCCTTCTAAGCAAAAATATGAGGACTTTTTTTTTTTCCTTGAAGAACCATTTTGATTTTGTTCCAGAAATTGGCATATAGTCAGTCTTTTGCCTTCATGCTGTTACTTTTTTATGTCTCTAAATTTCATTAACCTTTTGGGGTCCCCCCCCCCCTGCAATCTCTGGAAATCAGAAGGAAGCAGTTCTGAATTTTCTTTCAAATGTGAATTTTAGTTACAGGTACCTTTTGTACCACATAGAATTTAATTTCCCATTTCAGGCTTGATATGTATAACATTAACAAATAAAACATTGAACATATATATACCCAGACTGAAGTCTTTCTTCTTGCTCTAGGGAGAGAGATTGCCGAAATGCCTGGCATGTATTCACTTGGAGAGTATGACCTTGCTGGCTTTGTAGTTGGTGCAGTGGAACGAAGACAGATGCTCCTGAAGCTGGAGAGAATTGCTAATGGGGATGTAGTTATTGGACTAGCTTCTTCTGGGATTCACAGCAGTGGGTTTAACCTTGTAAGGAAGATTCTCTTAATGTCCTCTCTACACTACACTGCTCCAGTACCTGGTGGATGTGATGACCAGACTTTAGGTATAATATTTGACTTTTAAATGTAAAACTTCTTGGAATTTCATCTAGTTCAGGTGCTTTCTTAAAAAGATGCAGGCAAAATTCCTTGATTCCAAGACTGAGTTTCCAACCTATGGTTGCCTGTCAGGGCTGTGTGAAGCTTTAATCCTGATTTGATTCAGACTGATTTGGTGGCCAAATCTCTGAATCTGAATTGAATCAGGAGACCCTTTAATCTGTGTGAATCAAATCAGAACCCTCTGAATTGATTTGGACAGATTTAAAGCTGTGTCTACGTCCAAATTGCTCAATGTTTTTTCTACATACCTCTAGGTAGCAGGCAGCTTGTGAGTGCTGTGATGATGGGGGCAGATGGAGTATCCTACAGAAGTATGGGAG
This sequence comes from Caiman crocodilus, assembly GCA_030014935.1. Classification (NCBI taxonomy): domain Eukaryota; kingdom Metazoa; phylum Chordata; order Crocodylia; family Alligatoridae; genus Caiman; species Caiman crocodilus. The sequence continues at coordinate 35,823,720 of JAGPOW010003316.1, forward strand.
GGTCCCCAGTGTGCTCAGCAGCAGAGCCGTAAGTGGACCAGAAGCATTTCCGGTCCACTTCTGGGTCCACCAGGGAGTGTGCTGGGGGCCCCTCTGTACCTCCGTGGCTTATCAACTGGTGTCTCTTGGGTCTGGCAGGGCACCCAGGGTCCTCCCATGGCCAATTGCCGAGCTGGGGGATGCGTGGGGGCCCCCTCACACACTCCGTGGCAGACCTGGACATGGGCCTGAAGTACTTTATAGTCCACTTTTGAGTTTGCCACTGAGCACATGGAGGGCCCCCTGCACTCTTGTGGGATGCTCCATGTGCCCCGACATCGCTGTGTTCACAAGCCGCACTGGTACCTTGAGGTATGTAGAAAAACATTTTAAAGCTGTGTTTTGTATCTGAATCGCTGATTCTCCAAATCAGCATCGAATGTTCAGATCCCAGTTTGGCCCAATTGAATCGGACAGTGATCCAAATCAATTAAATCACTGTCCCTGATTCAGGTCAAATCCAAATCAAATAGGGCCCACTTTGCACACCCCTGTTACCTATGCTCGTGGATCCAGTTCCTTGGTTTCTGACATCAGCCTTCTTCTCCTAGACCTATTCACCACAGTGTGCACCTTTTTCATATCTCTTCCGTCATGAAGGGAACAAAGAGGCACGCTGATTGAAGGAGGACTTTTTGCACTACATGATGCAAGTTTCTCTACCTTGCTTTTTGTCTGTAATGATTTGATAAACATTTCTGTTCACAGGAGAGCTGTTGCTAACCCCAGTAAATATGTACAGCAAGTCTCTGCTTCCAGTCTTTCGTTCGGGGTGTGTGAAATCCTGTGCTATTATTACTGAAGGAGGCTTGATGAAAAGCATCCCAAGAATCCTTCCTGAATCATGTGGTGTTGTTTTGGGTAAGTAAACAGTAAGAACATGTCTCTAGGTGTTGTGTATGTCAGGTATGGTCCTGATTTTCAACTTTGTCATAAGAGTACTTAGAAATACCTCTGGCCCAATATGTTTATAGATTTTAAGTGTCAGAAAGCTATGTAGGCCGTAAGCAGCATCCATCCACTATGTGGAGAAACTGAATTCTTTGACCTAGCTTCTCCAAAATAAGCATTCAGACTGAAGTTTAAAAGCTTGGTAAAGAGGCTAAATTGTACTACTTGCTCCATAATGTGTATGTATTTAACACAGTTTTATCAAAAGGTAGTAGATTTTTCCAAAGTTAAGCTTCTAGCTCAATTTCCATTGCAGAGCTGATTTTGGCCACTGCCAGAATCCACAGCACCTGGATATCTGCTGCAAAAATAGCACAGGATAGCTTTAGAATTTATCTGTAAGTTTTTTGAGATGAGTTGGAAGCATGTTACAAAATATTAAACATGGATGTCCCACAGATTCCAAAATTTCTCCTACTCTATTTTGTTGTTCAGTGGAATTAAGGTAGAAAAACCCCCTAAAATCTGGATTTTTTTCAGTTGTACCCTAGACCAAGGATGACTAATTTTAACTGTAAAGTTGTTAGGATTTTACAAAGTGATGTCAGAATGGCAGGTTGGCTGTAGTGGGCTTCCAGTTTATATCTTCTTTTCTCATAGAAAATGCAAAGTCTGCTTATCAATGAAGAAACTTCACCACAAAATCTAAAGCTAAGCTAGCTAAATTGTTTGAAAATTAAGGTATAATAGAAGAAGTGTTTGTCATAGTTGGATAATTTGTTTTGAGCTTTTTTGCCAGAGCCTGTGCTGGGAGCAGGTGGTTGGAGACTCTTCAAGTGGAGTTTAATGGGATCATTTAGCTGAGATCCAGTGTGCAGGACCAAGCTCCTGAAGTTTGTCAAATAGTTCAGAGATGCTAAAATAGGAAATAGCACAGCAGGTTTTGATGTTTTGTAATGTTCCTGAATAATTAGGAAAATCAGCTGGGTGCTGATGAATTTACAATGTTTGCCAAGCCACTGGCTCAGCTGCAGCACCCCAACTCCAACATCAGCATGCATCTGTGTATACAGCAATATCAACAGCAAATGTCTTTCCTGAACCTGACAACTGAACTGCTGGAACAGCCCAGAGAATCTAGCCCATGGCCTGACTGTAAACAAGTTCTCCACTCTAGCAAGAAGACTAGAGCTTTGCACTTCTGATTGATATAGGACAGTGGTGCCCAACCCCTTGCCTGGCATGCCAGATGGACAGTGCCTGTCAGTCCCTGGGCTGGATCTGACTAGTGGTCCTGATCTGGCACCCAAAGCAGGCATGATGAGTCCCTATCTGGCCACGCAGGAGATAGGGTAGCCCAGCCCCAATCTAGCCACATGGTGAAACTGCCCCAGCCCCAACCTGAATCTGCAGTGGGGGGAAGGCATGTGGCCCAGCCCTGATCTGGTAATGTTGGGAAGGGGCAGGGTGGTGGAATGGCATGGCTGTGAGTGGAGGAGATGTTGCCTGGCTCCGATTTGCTGTGCAGGGGGTACTGTTAGCTGCCACTGCTCCCCACTGCCAAATTTTCCTTCTGTAGAGAGCCCCTCGGGCCAGGTGCCAAGGCTCTGTGAGCCACTTTTGGCTTGTGGGCCAGAGGTTGAGCACCCATGATCTAGGCGGTGTGTGTCACTGTTCTGCTGCTCACATATATTAGTATGTTTTTAATGGGCCATGCAAAGCCTCTAGCCTCCTGTTTAACATTTATTCCCATAAATGTTAACAGGACCTGGGCAGCTAACTCTGCGATACTTTTGAAATGTAGAGGACACTGTTTGTGGCTGCTTGTAGACAACAATTTTGTTGACGTATAAGAATTTCACCCATCTTTTTCAGATGCTCATAGCTGGAAGATACCCCAGATCTTTTCCTGGCTCTCTTATGAGGGGAACCTCTCAGAAGAAGAGATGGCCCAGGCATTTAATTGTGGGATTGGTGCTGTCTTGGTGGTACAGAAGGAGTTGGCTGAGCAGGTTCTGATGGACATACAGAGACATGAAGAAGCATGGGTGATAGGGAACATTGTCTCTATGCGCACAGGTTACCGGGCCTCCTACCTAGAAATAAGGGCTAGAGGGGGAAGAATTTCACTCATTGGGTTCTGATCCAAAATTCATTGAAAATAATGAAGTCTTCCATTGACTTCAGAGGGATTGTGCTATTTAATCTATGTGCTGACACAAACCAAAGTGTTTTGGGTCTGATCATGTGAGGTGCTGGGTACCTCCTGGAAGATGTTCAAATTCATTTCGCTAGAAATTGGTGTTCCAGGGACTGTCTGCTCTGTGAGATTTTTTTACTTGTTACCTTTGCTCATGTCTGAAGGATCTGCTCCTGTGAAAGTCGAGAATCTCCTGAAAGCCTTGCAGTTACATGGATCCCAGTATCAGCAGAATGCTGCTCTATTGGACAGTCACCTCCAGCCCAAAAAGAGCAAAGTGAAAGTAGCTGTTCTCATCTCTGGAGCAGGTGAATTTGCATTTTTCATAGCCCAGGAAAGCATCCCTGTATCTGGGAAGTCTGCTTGTAAACATGTATAGCTCCATTTTACTGCAGTGGGAATATCAGGCATTAACTGTGTAAATTGGCAGTATACTGGGTTTGGGCAGTTGCTTAGTTCAACTGGTCTTTTTTGTTTTCTGGGTGCACTTGCCCCACATAAAACCTCCTGCTTCAATCACTGTTCGACAACACATGTAACATAATCCATAGAGGGGGACTCACAGTCCTGTGGTCTCTCCAGCCCCATTAAAAGGTGTAGCCAGCTTTGTGCTGCTCCCTCAGTGCCACAGTACAGTCTTCCTTCTCCTTCTCTCCCTCAAGTGAATTCCCTCCTGTAGCCTCAAGGTGCTTCTGCCTTCAGCTAGCCACCCTGGGTCTCTTACAAGACCCTGGGAGAATCCTTGGGTTGGTTCTGCCACTGCTAGCCAAGGACCCTCTCCCCAAGTTCTCTTTCCTAGGAGCTGTTAGCTTCCTGTAGTCAGCTACTGTTAGCTGCTTGGTCTCCAAGGCAGCCTGCAATCAGGCTTTACTGCCCACAGCTAGGCTGTAGTCCCTGCCAACCTGCAGGCTCCTACAGCTGGGAGTGTGCAGGTTGCTGCAAGCTTCTGCCAGCCACCCAGGTACAAGCGGTCAGTAATTTTTTCTGGCTGTGGGCCTCAGGTGGGCAGACACCGGGACCCTCCAAAACCTTATGTTCGCAGGCCAGATCCAATGGCTCCCCAGGCTCACTGGTCATAAATTGCCGATGCTTGATGCAGATCCTTGAGAAAGGAATGCCAGAATGAATTGGCAAGGGACTGGATCTCAGTTGGTCACCTAAGCTCCTAAATTTCACATCGTTCATGAGCAGCAATACAGACTGTGGCAGTTGGAGCAGGGTCACAATCCCTTGAGTGTCTAAATTCATTTAGTGTCTCCATTTTGACTGTAGGTACCTGGATTAAGCCTTGATCCTGGAACTCCCTCCTTCTGTAGAGGTATCCTCAGCATTGGGGTATAGACTTGGGCTCCTCTCCTTCTTGCCCCATGGATTGTGTATTTGGCTGTCCAAGGGGCCATCTTGGATAGGATTGGTGGAGTGCCTGTGCCCAGATTATTCTATGGCTGGGTTGTCCAGGCTTTTTTGTTTCTTGAGAGGTTGGAGATTTGAGTCGGGTAGGCCCAGACTTCTGGTCTTCCGCTTTCTGAGCATGTGCTATAACTCTTATGCAAAAAGTGGGCACCACCACCACTAGTCACCTGCTTGCTGACATGGATCTTAATCCACAGAGAGACCCCTGATATTCATCCCCGAGTCAGACACCAAAGCTCTGGAGAAGAGCAGGAGTCCAGACACCCCTTTGCCTCATGTGTCTTATAGCCTCACTCCCTGTTAGGCATATTAGTGCTCTGGCTTCCTTATCAGGGGTTCCCTGCTCTCTCCATTTACTCTGCAGGGACCCTTGGTACCTAGCTCCCCACATTGGGAATCGTCCTTCTAGGCCAAGGAACCTGGTTTTTTTGCAGGCTGCAGTCATTACACAAAGCAGGCCTGGAGCGTTCAGTACAAGTTGGCAAACTCCTTCCGCAGCTTGTCAAGCTGCTTGTGTGTTCATGTTGTGCTCTGGCTTGCAAGTGATGCAGAGACATCTGTGTGGGATACCTCTCAGTTGCCATCTGAGAGGTAAATATCCATCCCTGTGACTAACTCTGACACTGGGGAGCTATGTGGGAGAGCAGCAATGAACCTTCTACCCAAAGCCACAGAGTCAGTTTGCTGGAGTAACCTTGCTGGGCATCCATTCCTCTTCTCCTCCCCGCTTCCCCCACTTGTCCAAATTCCCCTGCATTCTAGTTTCTCCAATGAGCATGCTTTCTGGGTTCTACCGCAGTTATGTTCTGGGTGAAGTTATAGGCTTTGACCATTTCCATGTCTGAATGCTTCTGGTCATTGGCAGTTTGTGAGAAGATAGAATACCCGTGTCAATTTTTCCCCCTGGAAGAGAACTGGTTTAAAAGACTTATCAACAAAGTTGTACATTCCTGAGGTGGAAGGTGACTGTCTTCAAACAGATAACGTGTTCTTTCCCAGCTAAATGATTTTTTGTTGTTCATTGATTCTACTTTCAGTCTGCAATAAAGGTTTCCCCGAGCTATTGCATACCTGGAGAGCTGAAAGTCCAGAAGGAGCACTTGATGAATAGCCTGTGCTTGCTCACAGCTGTTGAGGACAGGCATGACTAAGCCACTGTGTTCCTGTTATCTAGAAACCGATGGGAGCATGTGGGTGTCTGCATCCACAGCCAACTGAAAGCATCTCAGTGATGTGACTCTCTCCTTTTGTATAGGGGAATGGGGCAGGATCCACTGGTTAGTGATTGCCAGAGACAGGCATGTAGTGCTGTCATGGGCTGCTACAGCTGTGGGGTTCTGGAAGTAGCCACATAGACCAGGGCAGGGAAAGATTCCTTCCCACTTGTCTCAGCATGGAACTCCCTACTTGTTTTGATGTTTTCCTCCAAATCCTATCCTGTTCTACACAACAGAACCCCCAGTGACTCAAATGTTCTTGTCAGCTGGGGCCTAGGGACAAGAGCAGCCTTCCATGCTTTGGTTTACCCTTTTCACTCATGGTGCTGCTTTTGTAAAGTTAGTTCCCAGGGTAGCAGAAAGAGGAAGTTAGCTCTGAATGTTCAACTATATACAAATGGATTTGAATACCTTTTTGCAGAAACACGGGTATCTGCATGAGGCACAGCAACCCTGCAGGCCTGTAACTTAGCTTCATTCTGATCTTTCTTTAGTAAAATCTTTATTGAATTATTTCATGCTTAAGAATACATTGCAAGTCATGGCAGGAGTGGGGAGTATAAGCCTTCTGTCCAGAAATATTGCCTTTCTTTATAAGATATGGGGGCAAGGAGCCATGTGTTTGTAGAGTACATACTACAGCGGTGCCCTCATCCTATTAGGAGCCTCTGGGCAACACCATATTATTAAGTGATAATGTGGAGCCAGGTTATTAGAATGGTGGTGTGCAGGGGCAGAAAAAAAGCATAGCTTACTATGGATAGCAGTTCCGGCTTTTCAGCAGGCTTCTGTCACTGCTCCTGCAAAATACATGTGCATGGCTTTTCACACACATGACAAGCACTTGTGAGCCCTTGAAGGAGTTCACGTGTGCAAACTGGACACTTCCATGCTGTGCCTGAACAAATATCTGGGAGTACCCACGTTCAGGATGGGTTCTCCGGAAACAGATGCGTCTGCACAAAAATGGTAGGCTTGTTAATGGAAGCCAAGAAGTGTGGAACACAAACTTTGTGGACTCAAATTGCATCATTTCTTGTATTAGAAATTTAATGGCCTGTGGTTAGGTGTCAGCTGTCTGTTACATGACTGGTTCTTTTTCTCTCCCTTTTTATTTGAGGTACCAGCTTTGCAGCACTTATTGCATATGCAAAAGAACCAGCAAGCTGTGCCCAAGTGGTCCTTGTCATCTCTAACAAGCCTGGGGTGGAAGAACTGAGGAATGCAGCCAGGGCTGGGATTCCCACAAGGGTAAGAACACCCAGTTCCTGTCTAACCCCAGTCTAACAGTTCATGCACTTTACAGGTCTGGGAGAAGCTCTTGCTAAATAGCTCTTGCTTCAGACTTAAACTTTTTCATGTTTACTATGTACTTGTCAGATGCAGCTAGCCTTGTTAGTCTGAAGTCAAGTAGAAGGCAGGGTAGATTTGCACCTTATTGCTGTTATCAGCAAAGCAAGAAACAGTGGCATCTCTTGTAAGGCAATGGAAATTTAGTCTTTCAATCAACTTCCATCAGTTGGGAGTAAGGCTCCAGACATTTAAGTGTCACTGATTTCAGTCTGTCTACTTACTTCACAGGATCTTTGAGCGAGTGTGAATTCAGAATGGGAGAGTATCTGTCTGTTGTACTTTTCCACACTTCTCAAAAGTCTTAGGAAAAATGTTGTTACAGAGTATCCTTTCCTGGCTGGCAGCTAAGCTAGAGGAAATAGTGGGTCTTTCCCTACAAAAAGCTGAAGAGGGCAGGAATGGGAAAGGGGTGTGAATGAGCACTCACAAGGTTGTGATATACTTTTTTTGACAAGACAACTGTTTGGGGTTTAGTTGATTTTTATTTTTCCTTATGTATTTTCTATGCCTCTCTCTTATTCTTATGCATTCAGTTCTTTGGGTGTGTTTTAACATTTAGGTGATTGACCATAAATTGTATGGCAGCCGCTCTGAATTTGACAGCACAATCGACAGAGTCCTTGAAGAATTCTCTGTTGAACTGATCTGCCTGGTTGGATTTATGAGAATTTTGTCCAGTGCTTTCCTCAGAAAGTGGAGTGGTAAGAAACCAGGGTAATCAGTTCTTCCCAGTAGCTGTAATAAAGGCATGAAGAGACTGAGTGAGACTGGACCTCTCCGTCAGCTATGCAGTGGGGCCCTGGATTACCAATATGGAGACAGCCTGACACCTTTACTTGCATTGAATAATGCCTTAGCATACAGCTGAAATACCATGACTATCATTCATTTAGTCATGCCAGTGAGGCTATGCTATGAGCAAAGCACTAGCCAGAGACAGTGTGGCCTGGCTAGGCTGTTGGCATGGTGCTAGTGCAGGGTACCTCTATGCTATAGCATGTGGTAGCAGCAGAGGTGGGAAAGCAGGAGCCACAGTCATAGGATTTATGCCTATTCCCTACCAAAGCCGTGCATCTCTGCTCCCCTTGTGGCTTTGGAGCTGCTTGGCCTATGGATAGCAATCTTGGCTGGCCCACGTGGATGAGGTAGGGAGGCTGCAAAGCAGGTGGAAGCTCGTTTCTGTCCCTTGCAACCTGCCCAAAGACATCACTATACCAGAGGGTGAAAGGGCTTTGGGTGTGGACCTGCCCAAAACATCAGGGAATCCAGGACAGACTTGAGAGTTCTTTCTTCCTCTGGGGCTGCTCCAGAAGCAGTGCAGCCTGACAGTATCCTGTACTCTGGCTTGCCATGAATACTGGGGCAGTGGTTCCCAGATTCTGACAGATTATGCACCGTCAATTTAAAAACGATACAACCTTAAGTACCACCAGTAAATTTTGAACAGACTTATTATGCTTATTTTATGTGACAGTGTGGGCCACTGACAGGTTGCCTGCATGCCTACTGGTGGTACTCGTACCACAGATTGGGAACCGCTGTGGTAGGGTATTAGAATCTAACTTTTAGGGACCGTGGTTCCTTCACACATGCTCCTTGCCCAGAGTGATAGAGGATATATACTTCAGGTTTATATTTACTCAGAGGGCTACTTCTCCCTCTCAAATGAATCCTCTGTCCTAATTAACATTAACCTATTTCTTGAGGCCACACCTAGAAGGCTTTTCTTTTTAGTTGGTCCTTGAAGAGCATAGGTCACATTTGGCTGCGAGGCTGCACAACCTACTCTTTCTTCCCCCTGTCCTGCCTCCTAGACAGAGCAGTGACGTGGATCTACCATTCAGGAGAGTAGACAAAGCCTTACCACCTACACCTCCCATTAGGCAGATGACTGTCTCTTAGCCTTAGCTCACATCTGCTTTAGCTTGGATTGCCCCGGTCTCTGTACCTCTCCACTGTGGCCCCTGAAAATACGATATTTAATAAATTACTTCAGATCTAGCGCCTCCAGCACAGTTCCACCTGTCTTGCTGATGTATAAGGCGAGAGCCCCTAACTGGGCTCTGGCTTTGGCTGGAACCTTTCAGACCATTGAATGACACTTAGGGCCCTTGTGAGCAGAGAGATTTACATGTTGACTCATTCCTCAGCTAATGTTGAAGGGAATTCGTCTAACTTTATTTTATCTTTTTTCATGCTAATATTTAGGAAAAATTTTGAATGTTTATCCATCACTTTTGCCATCAGCGAAAGGAGGAAATGCCTATAAGTCAGTGCTCCAACCAGGCCTCAGAGTGACTGGCTGTACAGTGCATTTTGTACTGGTAAGTATGCCGCTGCCTATGAGAATTGCTCCAAATATATGCAAGTGACGAGTATTGCTTGCTTTTATTCATTCCTGAATGGCATGAACAGTGACTGGCTAACTGCAGTCTAATGCACTTGTCCCTGGAATTAATAAAACTATGAAGAGTTGGGAGCTTGAATTCCTGTAGGAAAGTCAATTGATGAGTAGGGTTGTACAAAAATGGGTCTTAGCCCAGCAGGCACCTGTACTCAAGACTTCCTCTCCCATTGAAGCCTGTCCTTGCAGTGGTCCTGCTCCCTCCCACTGCCTTACTTCTGCTCTCTTCTATCCTTTCCCTCATACTCAACAATTTGTTATCCTTTCTTTCCCCTTACAGAACAGACCTGGGCCTGTCCTTGTCTCCTACAAACCCACTTGCTTCTTAGGCTGCCACCACAGATCTCCTCACCTCTCTTTCCTTACTCCTTAAATGAGCAGTCACACTGATGCTGTTCTCCTCTTCCAGTAGACTGCCCTTGCTACTGCAAATGCTCTTATGAGGAGATCTAGTGACCCCTTCCTGTTCAGATCTCAGGCTCTCTGCTGGATATATGCACTGTTCTCAACCTTGCTTGAAACGTGCATGTGCTTAGAAGGGGATGGCTGTGTGGCAAGTCAATAGGGGGTGCTCCTGTGCTGAGCAACCTGCCCCACTGCACCCAACCAAAACCATGTTTCAGGTGTCTCCCCTGTTGTGCCCACGTCCTGCCAACCCAGTTCCTGGAGCACACCCACAAGCCTGGTGTAACTGCTGCCACCACCCTAGGTCTGATTTTTGTTAGGGCCCTGTGCCACCCAGGGTACACAGACCCTGTAGACCTTGGGGGTACTTCTTATAACCAGAAGCATAGAAAGTAGCCTCCCTTAGTCAGCCGAGTAAAGGGAGCAAAAAGGGTTGCCTAATCCCTCTCAAACATTTACAAGGCCTTCAGATAGCTTTATTGGGTAGAGAGGGTAGGCATATAGAGGGGCACAACTCAGAGAAGTTATCAAAAGAACAACCCTGAGCAAATGGAAGTGGCTTGATAGCCTTATACTTCTAGAACACTTTATTCTAAGTTGCTGGCTAAATTTCAGGTAGGTGACTTGCATCTTCATTCAGAGTCTAAAAAAGCTCCAAAGGCCATTTGTTTGTCTCTGTGTTCCCCAAAGATGTCTGACCCCATCCAACATGGAGGGACCCTCTTAAATAGCCCTCCTGACCTCATCACCTGGACCCAGTCAAGGACAGGTGGTGTTCGATGCTGATCAGCATGAAAAACATCAGCCTTACCTATTGGAGTGACATTGGCTTAAGCCTAGCCCCCATGTTGTGTGGTCAGAACTTATAATAATGGAGAGGCTAGATCCACCCCATCCTACCTGAGATGGGTAGGCAGAAAATTGGTTGCCTAGGCAACCAGGTTGACAGACGTGTGACGAGACAAAGAGAAGAAAAGGAAAAAGAAAAAATCATAAGTGAAGGAGCAGAGCCACAGGCCCTGTAAGTTTTTGTTACATACTGTATATGTGTTTCCCTCCTAGGAGGAGTCCAGTGCAGGAGCAGTAATTCATCAAGAGCTCATCCCGGTGGAGGTGGATGACACGGAGGAGACCTTGTCTGAAAGGCTGAGGGAAGCAGAATGCCGAGCCTTTCCCATTGCCCTGCAGCTGGTAGCCAAGGGAATGGTGCAGCTAGGAGCAGATGGGAAAACCTGCTGCAGATCAGAAGGCCAACAGCCGATTCATCAAAGGACATCAGAGGGTAGGAATTCATCAAGAGGTTTGGAACAGGTTGACGGGCAGTAGCCTTTGGCTAATAGCAGGCCAGCACTCCCACTGGTAAGTTAAGGCTGCAGTCTGGGTTTTGAGGCCAGTCTCTGCTCCCATATCCTAGCAAGGCTGTTCCCTGCTAGCCCAATGCCTTTTTTGCAGCCTCCCTGGATTGAAATTAGTGAGCCATTTATATACTTGTGAAACTTCTGATCCTGTTGAGCCTACAGCCTCTGGGAGGGTTGAGATGGAAATTTAGGTTGCTCCATCACTGTCTCAGGTGGAATGGAGGGAGCCACTTGCCTCTCTTGAGGGCCTGGCTGGTTGGGCTCAAGAGCGCCTCTTTTTCTCTCCTGCATAATGGGGAGAAGGCTTCAAATGGGGAAGCCAGGCTTATATGGCCAAGCTCTCTCCCTTCCTTTGCCAAAGGCATGGATGACAGCAGGCTTCCCATATTTATTCCAACAGGCAATGGCAGGCTGGAAGCTAGGGCCCCTGCCTTGCATGGCAACCAAAAAAATATGAAGGCCACAACCTGGAGCAGTAGCTGGGTCTAGCTGGTATCTTCTAAGGCATGGCTAAGTGGAGCCAGGGCCAGGGTCTACTTCCCTTGTTCCTTTGCAACAAGAAGCAGAGTTGAGAGGATGTCAACACTCTTTGGCTGATTGCTCGGTGGTGCCAAGGTCAAGGCCCTGGGTTTTAAGACTGCCATGTCCCTAAGGAAGTTGCTTCTACCCTGCCTTGTGCCTTATTGGAATGAAACCAATGAGCGTATTCCTCACAGTATGTTCTCAGCTCTGCAGTTGCAGACTCTTTGCTGCAGCAGTGTCAGAACCTAAATCACCCTCGGGGTACATGCCTCCATTTTCAGCTACATCTGAGAAAGGGGAATTTACTGTATACACCCACAGCTGCAGTTTATTTTTTTTTACACCTTGCTTCCTTTGATTTAAGAAAGTAGTGTATTGGTTTCTGAGAGAAACTGTTAAAGGATAAATTGTTGGCTGCTTTTCATTGTTCCATCCAATTCCAGAAAACCATGGGCTTCCCAAGTATGCACACAATGTATGCACAGAAGCAGGAGCCATGGTACAAAAAATGGATGGCAAGGTGCTCCTGTTGGGCAGGCCTGGCTCAGGAGGTAAGAATAAGGGATGAGCAGAAATGCAAATATAATCAAAGGGAATGGGAGTCTTGTTGAACATTATTCCTTAACATCACCCTAGTTAGAGGTTGCCTCATGTTTGCCTTCTCCATGGTGGATGTTTTGCTGCACATGATGGGGAGGGAACAAGGTATCTGTTGCCTAGAAGGCATAAATAAGTGTTCTTGATCAATTGTGAACTCTTTCTGCCTATGACAAGGCAGCCAAATACTGGTTGCATTAGTATCACTTGTTATGTTTCTAGCTCTAGTGCCGCAGGGTGCTGGTTCTAATAGCCCCCTTCTAGAGTCTTGTGCTCAAATAGTCAAAAATACAGTAAAAATATGTTCTTAAATGCTTGAAAATACTTAAATGTTTCATGGAAAATTAGAAATTAAATGCCCAGCTTCATGGAAAATTGTGGTTTTTGCATTAAAGTTGTCCCTTGAATAAGGTCCTTGAACCAGCTGCCACACTATTGTAGATAGCAGAGCCAAGAGGCAACTTTAACAGGCTTTTGAAAGGGGAAATTTAAGAAGAGAATCAGGCCACCTTCACCTGGCTTGAATTCCCAGGGACAGGGATTATTCCCTTGATTTTTCCTTGTTCTGTTGCAGAATTTAAGGATTATTCAAAAGATCATCCGATTTATTGAAAGGGAAAGAAGGTTTCCAAAGATAGTGCAGCAGCCATTGTGAAAACCTTTTTGGATCTTGGTAAGGAAGCAAAGAAGAGCTGGCAATGCATTTCCTGGGTTTCTGGCTAGGAAAGAGCAGATAATACAGAAATAGGAGGCAGCCTAGTTGACTTACAATGGCAAAGAAAATCTCCATGTTCTCAGATAGCCACCCAGCAACAAGTTTGGCAGTGAGATGTGCAAAGGCCTTTTATAAAAAAAAAAAAACACACACAACAAAAAAAAACCCCCAACAAGTGTGAGTCTTTCTTTGTCTGCTAAAATAAAGATCATGTGCAAATAAATCAGTGGGGAGGGAAGTCAGCCAAGAAATTATTAGCTAAATTGAAAAAGAAATAAGAACTGAACTTTCCAGTGTAGGGTTCACTGATTTGATTTAGCTCAAGGACATGAACACCTAGTAGGGTTCAATGGATGAATGTTGTTTTGGATCCTGATTACAAGTACTGTACTAATAGGGGGTATACTGTATGTCAGGTTCTTGGCTGCAGCAAATCATTTCAGAAGCCAAATTAAGATTTATAATGAAGCTAAAGTGAAAGAATTTTGCACCTCTGTAATTTTGCATTCATGCTTGTGTTGTGGATAACATGCTTCACTGGAGGAGGAAAAAAGAACACTATTCCTTATTGGCAGACAAGGTTCTTTGGGTGAATCTGATATCTTTTTTATGAGATTAATTTTAAATAGTTAAAATGTTTAACAAGGTTTGGGGTTTAAAAACACTTTGTCAGGCTAAGGAAGTCTGTGCAGTTGGTATGAGCAATTTCTGGATGGAATGAATATTAAAGAGGGCAGAGACTGGTGTGCATACAAAACAAGTAGGTCAGTGAAGATGTAAATTTAGGAGTCAGTGGGTGAGACAGACTGGGGAGGTGGGGGAGAGGAGAGAGAAGGGGGGTGAATGTAGCAGTTAAATAGTGGAAAAGTACCTGGGGAGTTGGATGTCAGGCAGGTTATATAATATGTCATAAATCCAATGTCTATATTTAGTCCATGACTTTGTATCCAGGTTGATGAAGTGAAGTTCATAGGCTCATCTCTGAGAAGTATTTTGTAAATTCCCTTTTGAGGATTAGACCTGAGAGATTGGAGAGAGTGCAGTTTTCTTGTGAAATGTGCCTCCACCACTAATTGGGTATTCTTGTCTTTGATAGATTTCTGGTGTGCATTCATTCAAACAACAGGTGCACAATTGTTGTTTGGGGCACATTTCTCACAAGAAAACCATCTCTCTCCAATCTATCAGTTCTAATCCTCAAAGGGAGCACTTCTCAGAGACCAAGCCTATGAACTTCATTTCATCAACCTCCTGGATATAAAAAATCATGGACTAAATAGTGACATTGGATTTATGACGCATTATATAACCTGCCTAACATCTGACTCCTTGTGTACCCCTCCACTTTAACTGCTACATTCGTTCCCCTTTTCTCTACCCGCACTCCCAGCCTGTGTCTTGCCCACTGACTCCAATTTACATCTTCACTTACTACCTATCTTGCATGCACACCAGCCCAGCATTTGGCTTCCTTACTATTCATTCCACCCAGGAAGAGCACACACCAACTGCAGACAATTCCTCAACCTGACCAGAGGGCTTTTAAACCCAAAAGTGTACTAAAATTTTTTTCCAACTATTAAAGTTGGTTTAATAAAAGATAGCAGATTCACCCAAAGAATCTTGTCTGCCTATCTCCTTGGACCAACATGACTACAACCTACACCCCTATTCCTTATTGTTAACTATTGTCTACTCAAGAGGTATACCGACTCCTTTGAGCAAAAGATGGAATTCTTCTAATAGTGTAGCGATTGCAGGAAAAAGCTTGTGTTTTTTCTTTTTCCCTGTGTTATCACAAATACTGTCTTCTGATATACATAGGATAAACAGACATAATTTCTGCTGCTGCTGTATTGAGATGTATAGTACTGTTCTTCTGTATGCTGTTTTGAATTGTACAGTATTCTTTCAATATTTTAACAGTGAACAAATAAAATATTAAAGATGGCTTTTGTTATACTATTAGAAGCTTTTTGGGTTGCTTTAACAGTGACACTTGGTACCTTAATAAAACCTCTGATCTTTAATACTTTTCCTTAACACTGTTTCACAATAGGCTATACTTCTTTATTGACTAGCAACTGAGGACCACATGCTAAGAGCTAGACTTACAAATTTATGTAGGTGCTTGATGGATTTTTGCACCTGGCCCAGCAAGTTGGGTAGTGTAACTCTTTTGAAGTTATTTGCCTGTAGGCAGCAAAGTACCTTTTAATTCTGTCCTGAAGTGTCTTGCCCAAGGAACTGTGTGCCAGAACAAAGACATAGCCCAGGGCAGCATCCTAACTGATAGACAAGCTTCTTTTCAAGGTAACGTTCCCCTCCACTGGTTAGGTACATTGCTAATGATTAGCCAAAATAACAATATTGAGTGAAATTCTTTCTGTATATGTTCAGTCTATAGCTGTTAACAGTTTATCACACCTGGATGCTTCTACAAATATACTAAATCTATATAGGTGTGTGACCTGTGTCCATGTCTAGAGCTTCACAGGCTGGTCCATCTTGACTTTTCCCTTGCATTCTAGTTGAAAGGCTTTACATTTGGATGGTATTTATAATTTGAATAGGAGAGGCTAGATAACTTTCATGTCTAGCTTTGCAACTGCCAAGGGACCACTGCATTCAAGTGAAGGAAGGAAGCCCTTCTGCAATTGTTAGTGTTTGCAAGAAAAAATTCTTTGTTAAGTATGTACTTTACATACATTTAGTTTCCCATGACTGTTTCATGTACGTGCTTGCATGACTCCTATCCCCAGATGATCAATCATGATATGATAGAAAGTCAGCAACTTTCTTCATCACACATTATCTGGTTACTGAGGACACCTATACATGTGCTCTGTGGTGGGAGGGGTGTTTTAGCAGGAGCCACTCTAATTAAAATACCCACAAGCATCTTGTGTATTCAGTGTCTTGCATTTCACAATAGGAGCAGGGATGCTATTTTAACTAAAGCTATTGACAAGCTTTAGTTAAATTGCTCCTGCTGCCATTTTGAAATGTGGGGATGCTGAATACATGAGACAAGGCTCCAGCCTGCTGGATTCCGATTAGAGCATTCAACCACACTCGATTAATCAAGGCTGCTCTGATACGTTGTGTTCAGAACACGTTGGAACACATGCCAAAGTGCCCTGAGACAAGAAGGTCCACAACCCTTAAGACTTGAGTCCTTGGGGGAAGAATCTTAAGAAAAGATTCAAATAATGTCAATTAGTTTGTTTTTTTTCCTAACTTTTATTCAAAGTGGATTTGAAATGATTACAGAAATAAAACGTGTTGAAATACAGAAATCAAAAGTACAATGTGAAAATTACATCAAAGTCTGGTTAAGTGGGATTAAATTACTTTTTTAAACAGGATTGATTCAAATAAGGTGCTTCTAAGTTTACAGAAAAGTTGATTTACTTGAGCAAATTAAATTGCTCTTAACACCTCTGCATTGATACTCAAAACATTAAAAACAAGGGAGGAGCTTAGGTAAAAATTCAACTGTGCTAGTAATTTTCAGAAGCATTACTGGAGTAACTAGGGGATACTTCAGCTGAAAATAATTGTCAGAACATGTGGATCTGCAAAGATTAAATTTAAAGAATTTCACATAAATATTACCAAGCACAGGAAAACATTTCATATCTAATCCTACCTCAAAGTAAGTAAACCACTTTGACTCCAAGCTTTCCTTAGCATTCCTATTTCATATCTGTATTCCCTCTGGATGTTAAGGATGCTGTATGACATCTGCCAGCTAGCAGCTCCATCATCTACAGTCTAGGTAGAATAATTCAGCCTAAAAAACCCATGTTGCAGTAGAGAAATATTTTATTATAGTTTCTTTAAGCATAGTCTTCTGGCTAGAATTTTTTGTTTAGTTTTTTAACTTCTCTCCATCATCAAATTGGTACCACCCTTTAGTTTACTGGCTGCAGTGGTTTATTCTGAAACACTTCTGACAGCACAAATTAACAAATCCGACAGAAGAACTAAGACTGCCAAAAATCTGTTGGCTATTGTGGACTAACAAGCTTTAATTTATATGATCCTTTTCTGAAGCACCTCTGAGGTGCTTAGCTCTCTTGGATTCTTTTACTTTTTGCACATTCCTGATAAATGGGACTAACAGAGTCAGGCGAACTGATATGAAAACTGGCAGACAAAGCATTGATAATGGAGACTATCATAGCTTAATTATCAGCTACAAGCCCCAGCAAGTGGGAACCTCCCTCCCCCTCCCCATTTCTGGCTTCTCCTTGTGTCTTCTGTTGAGATCTTTAGGCACCTGAAAAAGGATGTGGAATCCTGCTGGCATGACCTAGGAGATCCTACACTATTATGTACTTTATGAACAGAATAAAAGCAATCATATGCTTGTTAGGTTTTGTCCTCCATTTTGATTTGTTCCTTTAGTAGGCTTGTTCCATGTTTTCCATTGTTGTGTCCAGGAGCCTTCTCAATTGCGTTACTCCTACTTCCAGCAGACTCTGCCAGCTTCTCCTACCCGCACTGCCCCACTGGCCACAAGTTGGAGAGCAGCAGGAAAGGCTCTGTGTTCAGCTTCTTTTACTCTTTCTGATAAGGTCTCCACTGTGTCTCCAACCTTCACTGGAACAGCCTCTTGGAAGATTATAGCCCCAGCATCAACTTCTTCCTGGAAAAAGAAAACCCACAGCATGTTATGCAATGGAAAGCAGCACAGCAGTAGGAAAGTTCTTTGATCTCATTACCTTGGACAAAATTTATCATTTTTTCCTGTGACAGCATAATATTATGTGAGGAGTGAAGAAAGACGCTGGTGCAGAGAACTGAGGGGAGGGAAAAGTAGGGTGATTATGATGAAGACACATCCAGTATTTCTGAGTCTGGAATAGTCCCCCACAGAAAGCTGAGAAAGTTGTTTACTTAGCTGGGACATGGAAAACAAGGAAAAAAAAAATATAGATCAAAATAGCAAGCTTGCATTCTGTACAAATACCAAGACGACAGTACACTCCCAAGTTTGGAATTAATCTGATCTTCAATTTCTGAGCTTCCTTGAGCAGGTGGGAAGGCCAGAAACGTTGTTTTAAATCATTCGGTTCACATTTGAGCTGCAAGAAAAAGCATTAAATACCAAGCAACCCAAAATAAAATTACAAGAATTGGCTGCTGTATGCATCAGTTTCTGGGGACCACCAGGGTCTTGCTTGAATTAGTCCTCTACTGAATCTGGAGGAACTAAACTAGTGTTGTCAACAACAGTAACTGTTAGGGGAGGGAAAAACTCTAGTATCTAGTCTCAATTCTAGTTGAGTGTTAGTCTCCTGTTCCTTCCAGTTACCAATAACATTGTAAAGAATTAAAATCTTACCTCCATTATTTGTACACTTATAGTAAAAGACACAGGGTGAAATGATCTTAGTTGGCTGCATATTTTTGAGCTACAGCTACTTACAGCTACAAAGTGCACAGTACAGCCAGTGACCCGGACTCCAGCTTCTAATACCAATTTATGGGCATTTGCTCCCTTAAAAGAAGGTAGTAAGGATGGGTGGATATTCAGTATTTTTCCTAGAAAAGCAGAAATGAAATACATCACTTTTAAGCTCTCAGCCCTAGTTTCACAGGCTTAACTGTCAAGTAAAGGCCTTATCACTATGCAACATTGGTTTAACAACAGGGAAGAAAGAGCTGCTGTCCTTCACATTTGAGATGTAAAAGCTTATATGTGAAAAAACAAGCATTAACAACAAATAAAATAACCAACCCAAAAGGTTCTTGGGAGTCTTCACTTCTCTACCTTACTGTTTTAACTGACCAAAGCTAGGAACTAAATCAACATAAGTAACTAATTATAACCCACATGTCCCAACAATCACTGCGATGCTTATTTACAGCACCTTAAATAAAATCTTCCTCCCCATTGCTAATAAGTAAATACTTTGCCTGTGATAAATTGCTCAGGAAATCTTGGCCCAGACTGAAGTCAAGTGAGTCATGGCCATTTATGGCAGCAGGAGATCTACCACTCAATTTAGAGCAGACTCTTAAAAATTCTTCTTTGGACAAAAGGAAAACACAACAGCCTTTTAGACCATTTATGACATGCAGCAAGATTCTGGGCTAACTCATGTTGGTATAGCAGCACACCAATTAAAATGTGCATGGAAAATGTGCAAGAATAGTAAAAGATAAGCAAAAAAACCCCAAAAATTCACAAATGCAAAAACAAAAGCTGAATGCAAAAACAAAAGATGGAGTGTAGTAGAGATTTATGGCATAAAAATGAATAACATCTCTAGTCTGCTTTGTTCAAATAAGGCTTTTCTTCAGTATCACTACACCAGCAACACTGCTTCTTCCTTGAGCAAACAAAACACCAAAAACAAATACACTAAAAAGGACGTGTCACTTGTCCCTGCATCCCCTTATTTCCTCTGAAGCTGCTTTACAGGAAGCTGCTTTTTACTCATCCTTTCTGATAAGACTCATGGTCAACATTCCAAGGCCTTAAATGAAACAGGAGAGTTTCACATGGAATTCTACTCTCCATCTCCTCCTCTGTGGCTGCTCTACAGGAGATGTTTACTAATTGCAGTTGACTAATAAACAGCACAATTAACTGCAGCATCTACACATGCACCTCTATTATGGCACACAAAACTAATAAACTCCATTGCAAGGTAAGACTTATATTTACAAGCCCTACCCTGCTGAAGAGTTTTTTTGTGCAACAGTGCACATGTAGATGCTGACCCAGCTGGCCAGGGCATGGGGGTACTTCAGTATTAGGGCTGTCTGCCGACTAGCCCTGCATTCAACCTTCATGACCCAGCGAGTCCCTCCACGGCAGTGAGGCTGAGCCCCAGGCTGACCCCTGGGGTCCCATACCAGCCAAGGCTGCTTCAGCTAGACTCTACGTGCTGCACATGAATCAACTCCAGAGCTAATTGCTCTGGAATTATATGCTCCTGGGCGCACGTTCAGACAGTGTGCTGGGGAGCAAGAAACTCTGATCGTCCTAGCTGGTCTGAAACAAACAAACAGGGCGCAATTACTCTATGTGAATAAACTCCAGGGTTTATTGCTCCAAAATACTAGTACTACCAAAGGAGGAGATAAAAGCACTGAGGACATCAGAAGCAGCAGAAACCGCATGAGCAGGCTGGGTTCGGGCAAAAATACCAGCTTAGATTAATCTGTTCTTATGTGCCACACACTGACCAGGGTCAAATTTTTGTTGACTGTAGCGCACATTGCTCAGTCTGCATTAAGACTGACACAGATGCTCCTGAATCTTTCAGATTAAAATGCAGCATGTAAATATGAAGGCTTATTAATACACAGAACTGTGGTTGAAGTCCAGCAGACATTCAGAGAAAACAGAAACAGCACAGAGCACTTTGCTTCGTGAATCAACAGAAATGGACTTGGGTTTTTTTTGTCAGGTAATTTCAGTGTGAAAGGGATTTCTCTCTAATACCCCCTGCACAGAAACAGGTTATCCACTCCACCCCTACCATACGGAAACCCAAAATGCAAAGTCAAAATGCAAAGATTAACTTGGGAAAGGTACTAGCTCCTCCCCCTTCTCTCATGCATCTCTGAGAGGTGAGAAAACCCTGGATTCTTGACAAACCCAGGGTTATCTTGGTCCTATTCTAACTTTTCCTTTTTAGCTTTTCTTGTAGTACCTGCAGCTAAGGCTGAAGAGTATGTCCCAGAGAGTGGCTGACTGGTACAATGGGACCAATGGAAGTGTGAGTTTAAAGAGCAGCACACAGGTGCCTTGTTTAAAATAAGACTTTTTTTGTAACACGCGCATGCTGCCTGACTTGGTTTGTGAGAAGATGCCATTATGGTAGAAGTCAGTTGTAGGAGTGTCCTACTTCAAACTTGGGCCTGGGTTTGGGAAGAGGTGAGGCTAAGGGAAGTCATGGTGCTATGCTGACCTGGGGGGAAGACATTATCATGAAGCCAATCCATGGATAAAGCATGTCCCTCCCCAGTATCATTTGGTTGGAGAGCTCAGACATGGGCTCAAATCATTTTGGTATCCAGGGCACAAAGTATGTGGTTTCAGATCTTATTACAATTATTAAAGACTAGAGCATTTATCAGAAGGCCTTGCAATTTAAGCTATTTCAATAAATGCTGCAGCTTCAAGCTTTGAGCAAATCCCTTTCTATATCTTCACTTTCTTAACCAAATGTCTAGTTGTCTAGCTAATGGAGTACAACTATTGCTGCTGTCATTAATTGAAGTATCATTAAGGCATTCAGAAGTTTCTCAGCCCTCAGCCACCTCCTCCACAAATAAGCTACTCATGTTACATATGTTTTGGGGAGAGAGATTCTCCCTTCAAACCTCCAGCAGCGTTGTAACCTTTTAAAAATATAACCAATAGCTAACAATGTACTTAGATTTACATGAACTGATGAACATCTATTTGCTTCTGACTTGCTAAATTCAATGCTGGTCACATTTCTAATGTTTTGTTGCATTTGTAAGTGTATATTAAAATAACATGCCTACCGTCCCACTTTTTGACAAAAGGACCAGATAAAATTCGCATAAATCCTGCAAGACAGATCAGTTCAACTGAAAATTCTTCAAGAACTTTATCAACTGCATTATCAAATTCTGTGCGACTTGAATACAGTTTATGGTCAATGACCTGCAATAGTTAAGAGTGAAACAGACATTAATTCACTTTATTGTCAAACAATTAAACTCTGCATTCTGGTCAAACACAAAGTCTGGCTAACTTGGGTTCTGCAAGGATGGGCACTTTAGAAATGTATAGAAGTTACAGTGACTGCATCACCATCAGCAAAACTTTTCATCTATTTTGCATCATCTAGTTTGCTCCTCATGACTGAATTGTCTGTTACTATTTACATGTACTGGACCCATACAATGGAGTCCCAGTTTTAGTTGAGGCCATCATCCAAAATCACAATCATGATTACCCTAACTTGAAGGGTTAGATATTGCTTCCATTAAAGATAATGGCCAAATCTGCACTGGGCCTGATTCTCCGTTGCTCTATCATATACATATCAGTGAAAAGCAATGGTAAAAAAAACAACAAAAAACAAACCCACAAAATAAACAGGAACATTTTAATCTGCATTGTACTGGTGCATGCGACTGGACAGTGGAAAATCAACAGAGAATGGGGACCCAAGACAGAGGAGAGAATGCAGTTTGGCTCTGAATTAATACCTGGGGCCTGAACAGTGCCCATTGCTGAACCTCCATCATCTACGTTGCACTTGATCTAGCCTCTGTAAACTTCAGGAAAATAACATACAGAGCCTACTCAGTACATACATTTCAACTGTTCATAATTTATGTTAAACATATATTTTTTGCAAACCGAACACATTCACTAACTTAAAAGAACTATCTCCATACTAAATATTAAATTGCAGCCATTTGTGATAGTCTGTGAAAGATAATGTATTTTACTCAGCAGCCCTGATCTTAGAAACATCAGACTTCGTTCAAACGAAAGAAAATAATCATCACAGGAAAGGTGAACCATGGAAACTTTCAGCTCACAAGATGAAGGTTTTTAGAAGTTGTGTGTATGGTGAAGAGTTTAACATTTTAAATGTTTTGCCGCTAGGACTATGGCAGATGCTTCTTGATATCTACTGTAACCAGTACAACTAACTCCTCTGAAACAGAAGATGGGGAAATATTGTCATCTCCATTTTATACAAAGAGAGAATGGACACAGAAAAAGACAAACCATTTGCCCAATGGCAGAGTCCTCTCCCAGTGCAGAGCCAGTAGTAGAACTCTGGCATTCCTGGCTTTCCATCCTGTGTTCAAGCCAGGCTTCTGCCCTATAAATTTTATTTTCCTCTACTGCTGTAAGAATGAGTAAAATCAAATAAAAAAAAGGTGAAAAGCTGCTTACTTTTGTAGGAATACCAGTTCTTTCAGCTTTTTTCAGCCCTTCCACCCCTGCTTTGTTTGAAACAACAAGGACTATCTGTGCATAGCTGGTGGGCTTCTTTGTGCTGGTTATCAGGGCTTCAAGGTTTGTACCTAAAAAACAAGAATAAATAATGCAGATTCTGCATTTCTGGAGAATGAATACATACAACATTTTGCCAAGGTTTAACAATGAGTAGGTGCAGGTGGGGCCTAATCTAAAGCCCTGGGAAGCTCAGTGAAAAGACCCCTACTGACTTAGTAAGTACTGGATTGGAAGGGTTTGATAAGCCATGAAATGATGCATTTACATAAAACACACTCTGTAGAGGTGTATGAACATTAGCGCATTTCTTATGAGTGAGAAAGGAAGACCTACAGTTTATAACCAGTCATGTCTACAAAATAAAGAAGGAAATGTTGGTCTCTGTTTGACAAGATAATATTGCAGTCCCTGTGATGTTGCAGAGTGGTGACTGATCATCTGAAGCTGATGACTTACAAAAGTGGGCAGACAGAAGTGACAGAGGTGCTCTTCACAACCAGTTGGCAGCATAAAAATCACACTGTAGCCGATTCAAAATGGCCTAAGCCAAAACCCATCTTCCCTGCCTGATGGCATGCCCGCTCAAGTCCATGGAAAGACTAGCAGGAACTCCAAAGGGTTCTGGATCAGGCCCATTTGCCTTCTTCAGCAGCTGTCTGTCTTCTAGTGTGGAATGCAAAGATCTCACCTGTTCCAGAGATGAGGACAGCAACCTTCACTTTGTTTGTTTGCATTTTGCCTTGGATATGGCTGTGCAAAGACAATGACCTGTTTGCTTGTAGGGCCTGCATCATATGATTGACCTTAACACAGGGAGAGTCTTAATTCAAAAGAGAAAAATGTTATATGTAAATAAAACAAGTATGTAGATCTTAAAAGGCATTCAATTCTTCTGAAAATTAGAGTAGCAGCATCTTATAACTTCTGAAGATCATTTATCAAACACTGCTAAGCACATTTTCTATACACTGCAACTGGAGTCTTTTGCCTCATCCAGATGAGCATAAACATTTGTTTCCCGGGGGACAAATAACAGTGTCACACTTTGTGCTGATGCTACTTGTCCCCAGGGAACACCTGTGCCACCTGTGCTCTGGCACACAGCAGGTTACCCTGGGTGGCGTAGGGGAGGCTGGGGCCAGCAACTGTGTTGGGTCCAGCAGCTTTACCTGGGTCTTAGGGGCCTTGAGGAGATGCAGCCAGAGCACTCCTGCAGCTGGGAGCCTGGCTGGCAGCCAGAGTGTGGCTCTAGTAGGCCAGGCTCTGGTCTTGGGCAGCATGCACTGTTGCCATGTGTGCTGGTCTGTTTTTTGGGGGGTGTAGGTTTTTTTGACCCCAAGATCTACCGGGGACAAAAAAAAAAAATCCCCTGTGCTGCAAGGTAGCAATGCGGGGAATGCCTGCATGCGTGATGTATGGTGCTACAGATACTGCATGTCCCTGGACATAGCCTTTGAAATTATTCTTTCAGTATGTCAGTATAGCAAATGATGTGTAGTATCTTCTGGAAATCTCAGT
Source organism: Caiman crocodilus (assembly GCA_030014935.1). Classification (NCBI taxonomy): domain Eukaryota; kingdom Metazoa; phylum Chordata; order Crocodylia; family Alligatoridae; genus Caiman; species Caiman crocodilus. The sequence continues at coordinate 35,848,328 of JAGPOW010003316.1, forward strand.
AAAGTCACACCAATTTATACTGGGAGGTATATACAAGGGAACTGAGCTCCACAGGTTTTAGGTAAATGAAACCGCCATAACCTGTGCATACAGAGACAACTCTTCCAATCACCCAGGCTTCCTCATGTCTCTGTACATCTTTTAAAACTTGCTGAACCATCTCCTTCTGTACCACCAAGATGGCACCAATGCCGCAGTTAAATGTTCGAGCCATCTCATCTCCTGAAAGATTCCCCTCATTATGAAGCCAGGAAAAAATTTCAGGCATCTTCCAGCTACGAGCATCTGAAAATAGTTGAAACTGTAATTTGCTTTAAAAAAATTAAAACAAATGTATAAATTATTTAGCATAGATGCAGAACAGTTAGTTCATTATAAGGCCCACTAATTTTTGCTGATAGAGACATGAACTAGACTTGAATTCTGCTTTTGTGCCTCAGTCAACAGGGACTAGGAGTGTTAAGAAATGTAGTTCAGCCCATGGAATGAAGGAAAGAAATTATGTTACTTAGCTGCAACCCAGACTTAGTAATTAAGTATAGGCTTTCTAGGTATTTCAGAAGCTGTTTTTTTTTTCTGAAACATCCTGTTTTAGAAGAATGACAGCTCGGGTGTAGAGAACACATGAAGTGAGAGATGGGCACTTTTGAATTTGAAAGGTAACACCCCTGCCCCCATCTGAAGCAAACAGATCTGTGCTGCTGTACAAGTCCTTCTCCTCCTCTTGAACTTTGTAGGGCTGTGTTCAGAACATGCATATGGAGCCAGAGCACAGCCTACTCGCACAGGCACAGCAGCTGTTTGGACACCAATGATCTGCACAGGGAACTTCACTGTCCAAACTGCATGCAACTGCCAAAAAACTGCAGTGATATGACAGTGTCCAAATGGGAGTTTTTCAAAGTAAAATGGGATTCTGGTCTGTAAGGTCCTGTGCCGGTCACTTAGCCTTTCTGTGCCTAGATTTTTTCAAACCTGCCAATCAGGTGGTTGTGAAGATTAATTAACAAATGCAAAACACTTTGAGATGTGAGGAGTTAGAACTAGTACCAGAAGTCTAAAAGGCACCAAAAAAGTCTTTGGTCCATACTCTCTGCTTGTGAGCTGTGAACTGCACTATATAGCAAATCAAATACCTCATATATTTTTGCTCAGAATCTGCTGATCTTGTATATCACAAAATGGTAGCTAATCATTTTGGGTTGCCTTTATATTATTTTTTCTTATTTGATAGAGGTTCCTTAGACAAATAAATCCTATCCAAAACATGACCAAGGGAAGCAAGTTTAAGGGAGGAAAGACTGCAATCTTAAGGCTACAAAGTACTTGGAAGAAGAAACTCATAAAGATCTAATTAGAAAAGATAAACCGTATTTTAAATAGGAGGACACAGGCTTAAGTCAGCAAGTCACTACCTTTTGTAGCATGCCAGGAGACTTCCATATTGATTTAAATCTATTTGTTTATTAGATTTATATACTGTCCTTATATTTCTTACCTAAAACAACACCAAAAGAGGCTGGGAGTATTCGAGGGATGTTTTCCAGCAAACCCCCTCCAGTTATGTGGGCATAGGCCTTAACATGCTCCAAACGGAGGACGGGCAACAGTGTCTTACTGTAGATCTTAGTTGGGGTTAACAGTAGTTCTCCTTCAGATATAAAGAAGAAAAAAAGAGAGATTACAGCAGTGTTAATTTAAAGAAATTAAAGAAGATGTAAAACATTCCTTTACTGGACACAGATGGACAACAATTGTATTCTCTTCAGAATACACTGAAGAGAAAAGAAAAAACACATTATTTTCCTCTTGTAGAACACACTACTGTATTGACTCAGCTGCTCCTCAGCCTAAATTGTTTCAGCAGTTATTTAAAGGAAGAAGGCAGAGAAGGGCATGTGCATGTAGTAGTAAAGCCATTAAAAAATTCCTTGAAAAAGCTATACTTCAAAACTATTTATGACACTCTGATAGATATGGAGAAGAGATATTTAAAGTAAAGATACTACCTAAAGTCTGGTCACCAGAGCCACTGACTGGAGAGGAGAAATCTAAAGATGACTTTTCTACAATCTTCCTGACAAGGCTAAACCCATTGCTGTGAACCCCAGAGGAAGCTATTCCAATGACTGCATCCCCATCAGCAATTCTCTCCAGCTGAGGGAGCATCTGTCCTCGTTCCACTGCACCCACTGCAAAGCCAGCAAGATCGTACTCTCCAGGCAAATACATCCCAGGCATTTCAGCAGTCTCACCCCCTGTGGAGAACAAGAAAGGGAAAAAAAGGATAGGAAAGACACTGTGATTATTAAATGAAATGTTTCCAACCTGGTGAAAATAAACACATTTTAAAATGAGACATCAAAGCTGAAAACACAAAAAAACAATAACACGTGTTATAGAGCTTGCTTATAACAATATGCTTATTGGTATACTGCAGTATACCCGTAAGTTACACTGCAGTCTGCAATGGATAGAAGTGCAACAGACAGTAGTTGCATGCAGTAGGTACATCCGGCCACTAGGTGGCAGAGGTGAGGGTAGCAGAGTAGTGTATCTGCAAAATGGCTACCCCTGGTTAACTGCAAGCTCTATACACCTAGTTTTGCCCCTGATTTTTCCTTCAGGGTGTTTCTATGTGGATTTGAATGCAAGGATTTTTTTTTTCTCTGTCTGCTCCTTGTTCACACCAGTAAAAAAGACTATCCCAAATTCTTATGCAAATAAGTTTGCACTGAAACATCATAATTAATTTTTCAGCTGTAGGAGAAAGATAATTACTTTTCAAGGTCCAAGAAGAACTAAGGATGGAAACAATTCTGTGATTTCTCTGTATTAGAACATAAGCCTACATGCAACTACTTTTCTGAAGTACAGATTTATATAGAGCATTTTTTTAAATTAAAAGATGGTGGGTTGTTTTTTGATGTTTTGGTTTGTTTTATTTTGTTACAGAGAATTTGAGTTGAGTGACTTTTAAAGGTCATATTGTAAAACAGTCACAAAATTAAAGTGAACCAATGTAATATTTTTATTAAATGTTTAAACATTAAAAATAGAATGCATTCATTATTTGTTAATACAGTATATCATCTAGTATGTTATGAAGTTAAAATAGGAAAATTATTACATTTAGATCTTAATATCTTGGTGTAACAGGGGGCCTTCTCAGGGCTGATCTACCAATGCCCCACCCACCTGTTCTGGGCCAAACCCCTGCCTTCTTTCCTGCCATGCCTTGTTGTTAATTAATTAATTGTTACAATTAGGTGAGAGGCTGCCCATTTCTTGCCCTGATGCCAGGGGGCGCTACCTGCAGCTCCATTCCTCCCCTACACTGCAGCCCAAGCCTCACAGATAGCATCCACAGAAGTTAATCTCACCAGCCCCCAGAATCCTCCAATCAGGACCCCCCTAAGATCCCTTCAGTCAGGCAGCCTACCCCGCTTTCATTCAGGCTCCCTAGCTCCCTGAAACTGTTTCCCCTCTTGGGCATGGTCCCCCCAGGGCCTTTGGCCACACAGGTCCTGGCCTTGCCTCCAAGGCCAGTCAGAACCCCAGGCCTTCAGCTCTGGGCATCCCTTGTGATGGGCCTCTGCCCCTTTTAACTGTTCTGGTCCTGGCCCCGGCATTGACCAGTCAAGGGTACTCTACATCAGGCCTCTGAGCTTCTAGCCCCACTCTCTCTCCTGGGTCTGCTATCTGACCCCTACTAGGGAGTAACCCACCCAGGTGTGGGAGCTGGGGTTATTAAGGCGCCCTGACCTGCCTTTCACCATGGTGGTAACTGGCGTGGCATTTCCTGAGGGCTCCTGCGCCACTGAGAGCCCCACCAGGCCACCCACTTCTGGCAGGGTGAAGTTTTAGGTCATGCCCGGGACCAAGAGCCTCCTAGCCATCCCCTACAGCTCTTCACTTACCTCCAGGGTATTCCAAGCAGCCTTGCAGCCAGGCAATGTTACTGCCTGCCTGCCAGCAGTGAACTGATCTATTTATATAGGCAGCCAGGGATCTTAAATAGCTGCTGCAATCAAACACCTGCTGGCTGCTTGGCTGAGCCCTTAAAGTGGCAGGCACAAACAGTGCCCTGCCACACTTGGATTAAATTGATTTTCTGAAAACCTGGGCATCCCAAACTAAACCAGAATAAAATGTCATCCTCTGCCCTCCCCATCCCCACCTCTCCAAAACATGTGAAAGAGATCAAGAACATAAGAAGAATTAAAATCCTTATACTCTTGGCACATAAGGATGTTATGCAGTTTTCATTTTTATAGTGAAATTAAAAGAAAATTATTAAAAGTAGATTACTGAGCTCTTGATAGTATCTATAATCAAATACCATCTGCCAAGAAAGTAGGTAGAGCCTCTTTTAGTAAGACAAAAGCAAGTAATCTTTTTCTTTATGTACGAAACTTTTCAAGACAGAATGAACACAACACATTGAGCATCAGTTTTGAAAATGAGCAGCAAACTGATTTTCAAATTCCTGCAAAGGAAGGGAGTGCTCCTACCTAAGAGAGCGCATCCTGCCTTTTTACAAGCCTCAGCTATTCCTGCTATGACAGCTTGAGCCACTTCAACGTCAAGTTTACCACAGGCAAAATAGTCGAGGAAGAAGAGGGGCTCTGCTCCCTGAGCCAGGATGTCATTGACACACATGGCAACCAAGTCCTGACCGATGGTGTCATGTTTCTTACACACCTGTGCAATCTGCAACAATGGAGTGAGAGAACCAGTTTATGAGATTCCAGAAATTAAGCACAAGCACCAAGATGCTGCAAAGGAAGGGAACAAAAGTCTTCATGTTCATATGGACACTCTGAAAACCATAAAAAATAGCTAATTCCTTTCAAATGAGAGTGTATGCTCTCCTAGCTCTCCCTGACATGAGACAGGACATAGGAATCTCACATTTTTTATTATATGAGTCACATATTAACAGAATCTATGAATATTTCCCCTCCCATTTACAGTAGTCTAACATGCCTGTAGCTATGACAGTTCCTTACATGATAAAGTAATGATAGAAAAGAATTGTTCAGTTGTCAAAACTGCAAGTTAGCAAATAAAATGAGGATATGACCAATCAGCTTTCCAATAAGGATTTTAAGGACCAATAGGCTTCACTAGGTTGAACGGAGGCAACACACTAAGAAAATGACAGAAACCTTTTAGGGACTAAGAATGAAGATACTGTAGATGACACTAAGATTCACTTTAAAAATAGTACCCTTTACATTTTTAGCACCTTTCAAGGGATTTCATAGTGCTTTGCCAATGGATAAGTTAAGTGTCACAACATCTCAATGAGGATGCAAAATATAATTATCCCCATATTGCAGGGGAAGAAATTCAGGAAAGCTGATAAACATCCAAATTACTGAATTTTCCTGGTTAAAATTTGGTGCCTAAATAATAGTAAAAAATCTGGATATTCCAGATTGTCAATAGTGCAATACTGTCAACTCCAAAAATTAAGTAAATCATTAATTGGGCCCTGAAAATAATGAGATTAAGATAATCGAGATTTTAGAGAAATAAACATTAAAAAAAAAAAAAAAAGACAGTTAACATCACTGTGGTGACGCTGACTGACTCATAAAGACTAGATATTTTGTTAAATAAAAGCCAAGATTCTCTTGTAATTACCCACTTCCAGGAGTTACACTGTTACTTAAAGCATCCAACACCATGAAATTTACTGTAAAATGGCAGAGAAAGCAACACTGAGCCTGATGCTAGGAATTATTAAATACTTGCAGCCCTGAAACATTTTGGCAATGGAAATCTAAAATCCATGCTCATGATGTTTCCCAGTGATGTGGGTAGGCTTTAGTAAATCAGATGGAAGTCAGTGGAACTAGCAGGGTCTTCACAACATTTTGATTCTCAAGAAATCACAAGTCTGAGAAAACTTTCCCCTATTTCCTAAAGAAAATGAGTGATGGACTAAATTCAAAGTTAGATTGATTAAACAGGATCATGTTTTAAAAAGGCCTAGTCAGAACTGCCCTCCTCCTTCCATGCTAGACACTTCAACAAACAGAATAAGAAAGGGCTCCTGATTGCAGATTTTGCATAGCAAAATGGGGGATAACACGCACCAGGGGATATAACAAGAGTAAGAAGATCAAATGAAGAGGTAAGACAAGCAGCCTCCTTTCCTTTTCTAACAGCAGAGGGGCATTCATTTCCTATTTCTGGCTTAACTACAAAGTACTCCCACACAGCTCTGTCTTAGCAAAAGCTTTTCTTCTTCCTTCAATCTACTTTAATCACTGGAAGAGGGGAATGAGGGTTAAGATTACGTAGTTGCATAATGGAGGTAGAGTGTGCAAAACGTGGCTTCTGATTAAGATGCAAAATAGATTTTGGTGTCACTTTAAAGTGGAGAGAATCTAAGAGCTAAAGTTCACCTCAGTATAACCTTTTCATTTTATTACTGCCTACCTTCATTTTTCCGATTGCTGATACCTCTATATGTATAAAAATGGACTGCTGTATAATTTTTGGACAGAATTCAAATTTGGAATAAGTCAGTCATGTTGCTTTGTGTACCTGCAGCTCCCAATGGGCTTAACAGGAATTTGGAGAATGCAGGTAGCAGAATCAGCCTCTTTAGCAAGAGCTCAACTTCTCGAGCAGTGATTTTCAACCAGGGTGCCAGTTGAGATCTGGGTGCCACCAGATCCTTTGCAGGATGCAGGAAGATAGCAAGGTGTGAGAAGAGATAAGCAGATAAACTAAGTAGATAAGCACAGGCTCAGGCTTGTACCTGCTTGAATGATCCCCCACTCCCACTACCTGGCCCCTCTGCAAGAAGGTAAGAACTGTGATATATAGATTTGATTTCGAGACTAGGTGTCAATCAATTCACAATTATGAGTCTGAACAGAAAAACAGAATGGCAGAGGGGGAACCACAGTTCATGCTGCCCTGCATTAAATCTTTATTATTCTGCTGTTTTGGACAAGGACATTAAATACAAGACTATGAGTCAGACCCTCAGCTCCAATAAATTAGCATTGCTCCACAATTCTGATCTGATTAGGGGGACTGTATTGTTTTATGATTAGGGAGTACACAAATTTCTTGAGGTGGGAAAAGAGGAGAACAAGGCAAATGGCCCACAGTGCACAAATACCCAACAACCACTGTAATCCAACAGTTCTCAGCCAAGGTGCTGGGAGATCCTTTGAAGAGCGCCAAGTGAGGAGAAAAGCCAGGTGTGAGAGAGAAGCAGGTAATGGAAGGCTCAGGCTCACTGACGCTTGGCTGTTCCCCTAACCCAGGGGTGGGCAATTATTTTGGCTGGAGGGTCACTTAACAAGTTTGGGGAAGGCATCAAGGGCTGAGACCTGCAAGGGTAGCCCCACCCCTTGACCAGTGCCCTGCCCCCTGGCTGCCATCTTGTGACTGGAAATCCCACCCCCTAACCCCTGACCTTTCCACCAGAAGTCTCTCACCTTTCCCAAGAAGTACCCCTTGGGTGTGCATGGGAGGTTGTTGTTTGTATATTGTGTGTAATGGGGTAGGGGGCTATATGGAGGGTGTGTGAGTGGTTGGGGGGGTATGGTGCAGGTGGTGGGTTGTGGGAGGTGTGTGCATGGAGTGTGGCTCTAGGTGTGGGAGTGAGATGTGTGTAAGAGGTGGGGGTGGTTGAGGTGTGGGTTGTAGGACTGTTGGATGCATGTGTGGGGAGGGTGGGGGGAATGTAGAGGTATGTGGGATGTGTGGTTGAGGTGTGTGGGTATGGTGATGGAGCTCTTTGTGACATTGTTGAACCCAGTCCCTTCACAGGTTGGGAGAAGGGGAGGGAAACTGGCATTGTCTGCCTGGCCTGCAGCACACTGAAAAGGCAGGGAAAGCAGCTGCCACCAGCAGGCAGCCAGAGAAGCCCCTAGGGGAAGGGAGGGAGGACAGGGAGCCAAGCCTGGCACCTACACTTGTCCAGCAGGGCTGCACCAAACTCACACTGGCTCCTGCCGCCACACTCACCCCACGTTCCTGTCCCATGCCTGCCCAGCAGGGCTGAACCAAGCCCATACTGGCTCCTGCTGCTGCTGCTGCTGCTGCTGCTGCTCCTCCTCCTCCTCCTCCTCCTCCTCCTCCTATCTCACCTGCCTGTCTTGTGCCTGCCTGGCAGGGCTTTGTGAGCCGCGGAACTCCTTCACCCACCCTCCTCCATCCACACACTCCCCCGCCCAGCCATGCATGGACAGGACCAAAACAAGCTGCAGGCAGAGCCCCGCTTCCCTCAGTGCTGCAACTTCCTCTCCCTACCTCCTGCCCAGAGCACTGCAGTAGGGACAAAAGGAGGAGTTGCTGGAGGCCAGGGCAGCCCAGTAGTTTCCTGGGTAGCAGCAGCAGCCCTACCTGGAAGCTGTGCCTGCTGGCTGCAGCTGGTGCCCTCTGGCAGTGGAGGACAGAAGTGCAGCACGTGCTGCCCCAGGGAGGAGCAGGTGGGACTGAGCCTCATGCAGAGCGCAGAAAGGGGAGCTATCAGCAGGGCAAGATGCAATTAATTGGTTGGTGCCTGCCTGCAGGCTGGATCCAATGAGCTGGTGGGCCAGATCCAGCCTGTGGACTGTATTTTGCCCACCCCTGCCCATCCCTCTACAAGGAGGTAAGCATTGCTCAATTCATAAAACTTATGCAGGACTGCTGAGTCCCACCAGGGGCACGTTGAGTCTAAAATGTTTGTGAACCACTGGTGTAATCTTATGAGTGTTCTCTGTGCCTGGACTCTGAGTGGTGGATGTAGGGGCTCTGGTTCAGCAGGGAGTTAAAGTGTGTGCCTGATTTTATGCATGAGTAGTACCTAACTTCAGTAGGACATTTATGGTCTTGGAGTTAGACATGTAGCTAAAGATCTTGCCAAGATCAGAAAAGACTGGGGTCTGTCTTTTTGTTTTTTGCTTTTTTTTTTTTTTTTTTTAATCTTAACATGCCTCTTTCAGGACATTAAGCTCTCCTTTATTAATAAACTTCAGCACCAATATGGACATTTTTTGCTTCACAGGGGTTTCAAATTACCTTGAGCTTTGTTCCAACGCCATCAGTTCCAGATACCAAGATAGGATCTTCATAGCCAGCTGCTTTCAAGTCAAAGAGACCAGCAAATCCTCCAAGTTCTGCATTGGAACCTGCCAACCAAAAGAGGAGAAAAGGTAAGTGAATTAAACTTCGATTCCTAGGAGATCGTTCAAGATTCCTCCTCCCTGCAATGAGATCTCTCTGACCCCATGAACACTGCTCTTTAATCATCAGAAAGAATCAGGAGACTCTCTCTCCCCTCTCCCCCACACCTTGGACATCTAACCCCCAGACAGATATTATCATTAAAATGTGATTAACTGGTTAATCACATCTTAAGTAGTGACCTGGCCACATGTTCATTCAATTAAATGGTATGATAAAATGAAGAATAAGCCACAAATTTATTACACAAAATGCATGTAATAAACAGGCATCCTGGTTTTCTCTAATTAAAAATGGCAAAATTTCTGATTTAAAGAGGGGGGGGGACCCAAAAACCCCCCACACGAGACAGACACAATTTCAAATTCTCTGATTAAAACCCTCCAAATCTGCATTTTCCCACAATTACAATGAAACACCACTATACATATTGATATCAGTTGAACACAATGTTTTATTGGTATATTTACAATTTTAAAGCAATTTGGAAGCTTATCAGTGCCTCAATCACTATAATAAAATAAGTTCTAAATACCTATACATTTTGACATTTGATTTGGTGTTTTTTTATCATGGAAAATTAGAGCTCCACCTGCCCCATTTACTCACCAGGATGCAGGTCCAGCTGTGGCTCTCCCTCCACTGCTTTGTGGCACTGCCAGCCCTGATATGCTGGTTGCTTGCCCATGCCATTGCCCCCAACTCCCAAGCCACAGCCCCCCTCAGCCCTGCTGGTGCCCTGCACTCCTCACTCACAAGCTCCCCCTCAGTCCCGCTGGAGAAGGCCCCCAGCTGCCAGGGCTACAGGGCCAGGGATACGGGTCCACAGCTTCCCCCTCACCTTTTCAACAGCACCTGAACTCCAGCTGCCACCTGTGGTAGGCGCTGGAGGCTGCTGCAGCTACAGCAGATCACAGAGCCCAGTTTCCTCTCCCCCATGGGCAGCACAGACAGAGTGGAGCCCATGGGGGAGGAGTGAATACAGGCAGCCCACTGCAGGCTAGGGGCTCCTGGCCATGCTGCCCTCCTGGAACTCTTCCAGCCTACAAGGGGAAACCCACTGTTTCCTGTGTTTTCTTCTTCAAAGGAGAAAATCTGCATTTTTCTCCTTCAAATGAGAAGCTGCATTTTACCGCAGTGACCAGTAAACCACGATGCCTGGTAATAACTTTGTGGCTGGTTCCTATTATGCCTTTAACTGAACATGTGGCCAGTGCTCCCGTGCTCCTCTGAAGTACACACTGGAGCCTTTCAAGATTCCATGCGCTCCCACAGCTGGGAGCACCAATGAGCTGATAGGGGTTCCCAACTGGGGTAGTTTAGGGAGCCAAGCCTGCTATTCACTGGTGCATGGGGAGCCTGCGATTGGGCTCCTGGCAATAGTGTGATGTGCTCCGATGCTGAATCCCACAACTGCACTTCCTGCCATGCACATGTGGTATGGCAGGAAATGCAATTGTTGGAATCCCACATCAGATCCCATCACACCTTAAAATTACAGTCTGTCAGGGGCCTTAGTCTCTTCCAAGCTAGGTTGCACCTTATAGGATTAAGAAACATAGAATACTGCAATAAGCAAAAATACAGATTTCTAAATTATGCTCTCATCTTGACTGTTCACCACCTCGTATAGCCACTTATATGTAATCACTCAGGAGTTCTGTAAGTAAAACTGGGCATTTGCAGTATTATAACCGGAGCAGCTATGCCCTAATCCAGCCAAACAGTTAAGCACATATTTAACTGTGTGATCAGCAGGGATCCTGGTTTTCCCCGATTTAAAAAAATCCCTAATTTTCGGTTGGATTTTTGATTTAAAAAAAAGTAACCCCAAGTCCACATTTTTCCATGATTTAAATGAAACACCACTATATATATATATATATATATATGTGGTGTATATCTTTATAGTAGTGGTGTTTCATTTAAAAATCACAGAAACATGTGTATTTGGGGTTACTTGTTTTTAAACCAAAAAATTGGGATTGTTTTAAATCAGAGAAAACCAGCATTCCTGGTGATCAGTCCCACAATGGGGCAGTTATATGTATGCTCGATGCTTTGTTGGGATGAGGCCTTGAAGCAGAGTTCCCAGGCCTCTTAGAATTTCTTTTCTAGTAACTACATCAGGCTTTACAGTCAAAGCCTTGTAATTACACATTCAATAAAATTACTGTAGAATATTCAATCCTTCTCATACCTAAGGTTTTTTGTAAAAGCAGATTAAGGAATTGTTAAAGTCTGAAACCCAATCCTTTCTTGGGAAGCTGCTAACATGATACTTTTCCATTGATACATGATGCTTGTTCTACACTTTTCCTATCTGGAATATATTAGTATGACCAAGAAGATATTTGGCTATTAAATTTTTTGTCATATATTTAAAAAAAAATAAGACTGGCAAAATTCTGATCATGAAAAGAATACAGCTAAAAAATAGGAACGACATTTGAAATTAGAAGTTTTTCTGTTAAATGCAAATTCAATAAAAGTTAATTTTCTTTTCTTTTTAATAAGTATCCATTGCAGTCCCAGGCTTTATTGTATAAACAGCTGCTAACTTGCTTAGCAAAGCAAGTTTAGGACCAGAATAAAGATTTGAGAGGCAGACCTGGTAAGTGTTTTATCTAAGGTATATATGGGCATCTTATATGCATAACTGAGGCAATTCTACTTATACATGGCTAGTAGGACTAGAGTATCTCTATAAGCAATGGCAGTCAAGAAAATGAAAGAAGCAAGAGTTTTTTTGGTGGTATCTTTTACTGAACCAGCTGTAGAGTTCAGAGAGATGTTAGACAAGCTTTTGGGCACAAATTGCCCTTCCTCAGTGTTGTGGCACATCCCGCTGCCCCGCTCCTTGTGTGTAAAGGCTGCTGGGTGTGGGGGCTGAGAAACACCAGCAGAATGGGGCTGCCTTTACAGCAGAACTAGTTGAATAAGAGGCCGCAGTGAGTTGCAACAAAAAAACTTTACTTACAAGCTCATTGATGCACACAGTGTAGGCACAATTCATAGACAGCAGACAGGCACACAGTTGCTCACACTCACACAGGGACTGGATACATCATGGAAAACCACAACAGGGAGTTAATGGTGGGTGATCAGGCCTCCTCTATGGCTCTGCAACACCCATTCAAGCACTCCTCCAATTTGGGCAGGCATTGCCCAAGCCTTTTATGCAGCCAGCACGTGTGCATAATTTAGTCTAAGCCAATCACGAGCATGCACTCACTGGTGCAGCTACAAACCTTTGGTGAGCTCTGATCTTGCACCATGGACCTTTCCCACTTTACAGGGAAAATCCCTGCACCCGGGACTCGCAATGTGCCTAACTCAGCTGTGCCGAGGCACCTTTTGAACCGAACTGCTCTGACACTGGGGAAAGCAGTTTGATTAGGCAGCACAGCTGAGGGTTGCTGAGGCAACTGATGAGAGTCAGGTGACCTAAGGGACAGGGCTTGGCTCATATAAAGCTCAGAGCCAGAGCCAAGCTGGCAGTTTTTTGCCAGCAGCTGGAAGGGTAGGAGCTCCAGGAGACAGAAATGTGAGTGCAGCTCACGAGAGCTCCAGAGGCTGGAGCAATGATGTGGAACGGTAGCCAGGAGGCTTACGTTGTTATGGTCAGGTGTCTTATGTTTGAGCTACAGCCAGGAGGCTTGTGTTTACTTGAGTTTGTGTTAATGTTATAACCGGTAGATTGGGTGAGGCTGTAGGGGTTGGAGGAGGTCTCATAGGAACCCACAGGGTGTGGGGCCCTGGCACCTGGGATGGTGTGATCTATCGCCAGAGAGGGCGCAGCAACACGGGGTGCGGAGACCCCAGGCCCAGAGAGGGGCATCTGAAGAGCCCAGGTATGGGCAGGATGAGCCCCAGACAGGGGGCAGTATTTTAAGGAGCCCATGAGGGGCAGCATTATTGAGAAGCCCTGTGGGGGCACGATGACCCCAGAGAGAGGAATGCCACTTTGAGAAGCCCAGACAAGGGGCAGCATTTTGAGAAGCCCAGGACAGGCACCGCAAGACTGGTCGGAGGTTAGTGCGGCATTAGACGCCAGCCAGGGGCTGGATGCTGCGGTGGACCCCAGGAGATGGGGGTTAGCAGCATAGCGCCCCCTAGAGAAGGGCAAGTGCTGTGGTGGTCCCCGGTTAGAGGGGATAGCAGCACAGTACGCCCGGGCTTAGAAGAGGGTAGCCGTGCGGTGGACCGAGAAGACCGATGGCTCGCTAACAGAAGCCTCAGAGAGGGGGTGCTGATAGAGAAGGCCCGAGAGAGTGGGCACAGTTTTCAGACACACCAACGTCCAGTACACCTGTGAGGCTTGAGGCATGGTATTAGGGGCTGGTCAGAGCCATGCGAGGCCTAAGGCCAGGGTACCTGGAAGGCACCCAGCACACGGGGAGATACCACGGTGGGCTCGAGAGATCACAGAGACAAAGGTCCCAATACGCCGTGCCCAGGGTGGTATAAAGGCAGCCTCCCATATATCCTTAACATCAAAGATGTGGCGGGCAAGAATTTGAGGGTGCCTTGGGCTGGCCTAGAGGTGGCGAGAAGGACCTCGGGGAGATCATGGCCCTCCCTGTAGGAGCCCGCCATGACACTCAGGCACAGCCCCTGGGAAGGGCACTCTGTGCCATAAAGTTTCTGTAATGCTACTCTCAGCTATATAGTTGGTTCAATAAAGGATATCACCAAAAATATCTTTGTTTCTCCAATGGATAGCTTTACATTTTCAGTTAAAAATCCCACTAACCTCCAAAACATTTATTTATGCATAGTTCATTTTGCACATGCTCTGATAATATATTTAAAATCAAAAATACCAGTAGGTGGTGCGATTTTTGTTTTGTGGGTTTTTTTTTTTGTTTTTTGTTTTTTGTTTTTTTTGCTGATGTATATTCAGTTTAGGTCATACTCCTTGGCATTGTATGGGAACCCTGAGAGCTCCTGAGCACAGGGAGAAGCAGCATTTTCAAAGGGGTTGGTTTTCAGGCAATATTTTCTGCAGTATCATTTTAAGAAGCAATTTTGTATCCCTAGGGCTTTCTAGATTTTGAATGTATCTAGGGTATTTGTTTAACTTTGGATTTTCAATTTAGAGCATAAAAAATAAGCACTAGCTTTATTCTTCAGGTCAAACCATTATCAATTGATGAGTATAACAGGAATTAGGGTATAAATCTTACCTGGCCTTGAGGTATCTGCTGCTAAGGGTTTAATTTTCTGAACCAAAGTATTGCCAGCTGCGATGTCTACCCCACTGTTTTTGTAGGTCAGGCCTCTAAAAATTGTTAAATGAACCAATTATAATTGCACAAATATATTGGCCTCTTACTGTCCTACAACATTGAAGTGCTTATGGGGATTAATTATAAAGAATCCAATCTTGATCCTATTATACACACTGAGTTTTCTAGTCATGTCATCTTTATATATACAGTAATTATAATGTCAACTAACTCAAACCTGTCAGCCAGCTCAGATTCAAAGTTGATACACTGTACTGTTGTTTTGAGACTAACATCACACATATAGCAGAAGAAACAGAGCAGGTGTGTTGAAGAAATAATGCCTCTTAACTTGAAAGGAGTTTGTGAACCATCCCAGTCATCTTGAGGACAGCCTCCAAGAGCAGATCATAGACCTACTGACTACCAAGTCAGATATCAAGAAACAAATACAGCACATGCACAAGTACTCAGAAGACCTCCAAAGGAGAACATTAGAAACCTTTAAAAAATAAACTAAAACTGAATTATATACATAATACCCATTTTCCAAGACATCATTTTATAAACTATTCAAACAAAAGGGAAACTTTTTGGTTTTTTTGAGGTGGTCATTGTAATTTTAATGCTCAATTGTGGCAAAATCTATCTGACTTCAATTAAGGAATAATTGTTCCTAGGCTGAAAGGGTATAGAGGAATTAGAAAAGTGAGCTAAAACATGCATTATGCTTTATACAAAAGGTGAAGGCTGGTTTCAGATGCATGTTTCAGAAAGACTGTCTTCTGGCGGGGAAAAAAGTGCTATTAAAAAAAAAATAAAAATCACACAGCTACAGTTACACACACGTATTTCTGCACAAACCCACAACGGGACAACAAAACTCATTATAAAGTGGTGCCCAGTTGGTTTATAGGATATGGTTTCCTGCAATAACAGAGGACTAGACTTGATCTAGAACAGTGATTCTCAACCAAGGTGCTTTAAGATCCTTTCAAGGGTGTTACAGAGTGCCACATGACATTAGCACTGTTATGTGTACAAACATGATTCGCAAGATAAGCCCAGATATTTTGCAGAGGAATCCGTAGTTCAAAAGACATTCTGCCCTATGGGTCTTTTACAGTTTTACGCTACATAAGAATTGCTATATAATTTTTCTGTAATTAAAAAGTGAAAACTAAAAGCTACTATTTTCTAAGGGGTGCCTCGAGTTTATCAGGAGTTTCCTCAGAATTACTGAGAGGTGTGCCAAATCTAAAAAGGTTGAGAACCACTGATCTAAGGACTTGAGCTGAACATACTTTCAACTTAAATATAAGCCCAGTAGCTGCTTTTTATAGAGAAGAGACTATTTCAGTTTCATGAAAGTATTCTCATCTTATTAGTAAAGGAAAACATCAAGGAAATGATCCTGAAGAGGTGGCCAAGAGGTGGGAGTGTCTGTATGGGAATCTAAGCCTCTCAGCACCCAGCAGATTCAACTCCAAAATAAAAATGCTGCACTTTCCTCATTCCTTCTGAGCTGTCCTTAATTCAAGCCCAGAGGGGTAAAGGTGTGCAACAGATCACCAGTGTCTTCCCCCAATACTTGAAGCTGTCTGAAGTCCAACAAAAATTACAGCTTCCTCAGGGCCTTTTCTACTTGGGGCCATTAATGGCCAACACAAAGAACTGTTATACTTCCTAGGGATCATCAAAACTGCCTTCATATCCCTTCTCTGTCCACCCCCGCTACAAAGTCTATGCTTTAAAAGATCACACTTTAGTTTTGTCTTTTTTTTCTGATATCAATATTTGATATATACACTATAGTAAAAATATAATTATATATTTTTACACAACTTTTCACATGCTGTACTCTGCTACCAGTATAAATAAGACTACATATCAACACCCTTTTTCATTTGTTTAGTTTATTAATTATACAGGAATAGCTTTACAATATACTAATCAGTGAAGCTGTATACTGGAAGTAAAACCGACTGTCTTACTAATACAGGCTCTTATTCTTTGAAAAACATTCTGTTATCAAAAGTTAAAATACTTTCAATTAACTAGGAATAAAAGAAGGTGGGGCAAATTGAAACTTCTGTGCATTAAGAACTAAGGAACTCCAATTTAAGTGATTGCTTGAGCGAGTAGTAATGCCTTTTGATTGCTTGAGGTAGCAATAATTATTACAAATCAGATTAAGGCACTGCCTCCAGATATATACCTGGAATGTCTGAGGAAAGTGATGGCCCGATAACCGATGTCTTTTCTATAAATGGCACCCTTGAACTGTATGGTTGCTACTCCTTTGTTGGCTTCCTCCAGTGCCGATATCAGATCTTCCTTAATAGCTGTTACTGTAAGGACTCTTCCACCATTAGTTACAACCTTGCCATCCTTTATTTCTGTGCCTGCATGGAACACTTCCAGCCCTAGCTCTTTAGCCTTAGAAAGACCTGTCATTTTTTTTCAAATGTAAATGTGAAGAATTAGTCACTTAAAACATTCTAAAATAGAAATGTTAATCATACTTAATTATTTGTGCTCTGGTGGTGCCTGGATGCCCCAATCCAGAAGCATGATTTCTTGTATTAGCCCTATGTAATTTCTCTGTTTACTACAAAGAAAACTAAACTTTTATAGAAACAAATTTTAGCTCAATGTTCAGAGACAAATAATGGGGCATTTAAACATGTTTATAGCATTGTATTTTGCTGTACTCCTATTTAAGATCCAAAGTGACCAAAATTCTAACAGTGGTCTATGATAAGTAAAGTACTACCCTCTTGTGTTTTATACATACCACCTTGTAAAAGAAATCATCTTTAGGGAAACAGACCATAAAGATGCAGACATTAGGAAATGCTTAGATTGTGGATACAAGGACTGTCATGCAGCAGTGGATTTTAAACTTGCCCTTATTTGAATTTTAAGAGAGCCTTTCTGTTTACCTAAAGAAAACTATGGTGCTCTCTTCAAATCTACTTGTCTTTTGCTCAAACAGAATAATAAATTGTGAAGTTTCTAAACCTTTGCGTTACATGGCTTAATCTTTGAAAGGCACAACAGGAGATAAGCCTCTCATTTCCTGAGTGCCAACAGCAAATGGTTGCCACTCTTGTCTTTACCTGTTATTTCCAAGCCCTTGGCATAGGTTCCTGGGTAACCTTCACTAGCCATGACCACAGTCACAGCTGCACTGTTTTCAAACCAAACAGGCATGGAACTAGATAATCTCGTATTGATTGTTGCCTGCATGACTTCGTACAAATCACTTTTCAGTAGTGGAAGAATTACCTACGAAATGTAGATAACAAAGTTAAAAAACGGCCAAGATGAATCAATTCCCAAATGTATGCTTTTTCAGAACATTACTTTTATCAAACTAAACTCTAATAGAGAAATTTCCACTTCTACAGAGAATCCAGTTACCACAGACTGCTAAATAAACATTCCTGCAAGAGTTTACCATTCAAACATTTTATGCAAGATCCAATAATTGACAATTTGAATTAGAACTTGAGCAAAAGTGAAGATAGTCTATTTTTGTCATCCACGTTGAGTGAAATGCAAGTAAACTATCACCCTTGATTAACTTAAAAGCAAACTTTCATGTAAAAAACATCTATTTTTAAAATAGGCTAGGATTGTGACTTTCTACATCAGTATATTATTATGGTAAAGCTAATAAAAATTCTTATGTATTTTCTCATGTATTCTCTCTTAGGGGAAACAGAAGGATCACAATCTGTCATTTTTAACCCAATAGTATCCTGCTAAAATTTTAACCTGTGATATCATTTAAATCTCACTTAAGGGTATATTTTTTAGGCAATGCCAATTTACCCAATGCCTACACCCAAAGTTATATACATAAGTGAATAAGATACACCAGGACTGTTCAACTTCTGATTCACAAGTTGGCGCAGGCTGTTCCTTCTACAAGGGACACAGGTAAGAAGTAGGAGCTGGGAGAAGTGGTGACCCAGGTAGGAGTTGGTGACAGTAGAAACAGCAGGAAGGGGAGAAAATGTGAAGCCCTGACAGAAGCAGGTAATGGAGAGAGCAGGCAATGAAGGGAGGCAGTGAAGTGTAGGGAAGGGAGGGTGTGGGAGGGAAGCAGTGTTTGAACCTGTGTGGGGAACCAAGAGATAAAGGTGACAGGGATTCATGGCCACTTTAACTACTTGCACATTGCATGCAACCCATGGATTGCCATCTAGACAGCCACGATACACCATCTTGTGAAATTTAAAGCACTCTTGTTTTCTCTAGACTGGAAGTTGCTCAGATCTGGAACATTATCAATTTTACAGAACCTCTGTATAGTGCTGCAAATTTGTTGGCAAGGAATACATCCTTAATACAGAAGATCATTAGACTCTAATTTCAAAACAAATAAACTATGTTGGAGAAATAAACCATTCCACACCCTCCACACTCCAAAATGCCAGGCTAATAATTAAGCATTAGGTATTCAGTTAAAATCCCTTTACTTAAGAATTAAATAAATTAAGAAACCCAGATGAAAGTATGGCTTTGTTCCCCATTACACTAAACTATATTTAATTGCAGTGACTCACCTGGCATTCTGGGTCACCAAACCTGCAGTTAAACTCTAACACCTTAGGCCCATTCCTAGTAAGCATCAATCCAGCATAAAGCACACCTAAAATAAAGAACAGAATATAAGGGAAGAGAAGGGAATAATTAAAAGTAATTTAGGTGACTGTAAAGGTCATTTGTTTTAAATCTGTTTATAATGTAACATTTATTGAGAGTGCTGCTCTAGTATACCTTGATTTCAAATATTTTTTCCCAAATTTAAAAAAAATCTGCTAAAATGTTATCTCCAATTATCTGCATCTGATAATGCAATCACTTGAGTACAAATAAGAAAACAAAGGCATTCAACTACCTGACCTATGTTTAGCTAATCAGAAATGTTATGATCTGCATCTCTACATAATTTACACTTTATATCAGTTGCATATAACTTTACACAATTTTGCGGACTGTTTTTAAAATGCTATTCTGTTGTTATCTTTCTGCTTACTTGGGGTGCTTTGTAACAAGAAATGGAGGGATACGTCCTGATTTCAAAGGGATAGAATCAAACCTAGTTCCAAAGAAGGTAATCAAAATATTACCAATAACTTCAGGGAAAGTTTAATTCTGTAGTGGAAGGGCAGAGTACAGAGGAGGGGGTAAGAGTTGTTCAAGATACTAAACAACTAAGAAGAATCACATAAAAGAAAGTTTTCACTTACCAATATATGGAACGCCTTCTTTTTTCATCCCATCCACTGTTCTCTGAAGAACAGTATCTCTTATTTTCAGTAGTAAGTCTTTGGAAATCTAATAAAATATGATTAGAAATGAGTACTTTTAAGAATTAATGTATTATTTTACCTAGCAACGTGTACTTTTCTGTGTGACTCTGAAGAGATGAGACGAAACTGCAGGTATCTTTCCCAGTTCAATACATGTTTTAACAAAAGAAACTTGCTATCTTTTTATCTCTTTGCAAATAGCATATTGCAGTATTGACTGAGTGTTGCAATCCTACAATTACATGTGCTTAAGTAGACACATGCAAGTAATCCCATTGACTTCACTGGAACTGTTTGTTTTCATGAAGTTAAGCATATGCGTAAGTGCATGAAGCATAAAGACAAATCAAACTAAAAAGCATTATAGTAGCCATTACCAACCCAAGTTGTACCAAATAAAGTAGGTACATAGTGGCTCATTATCCATTTATAAAATAAAAAAAGTGATAGAAGACAACATGAATCAACAGAAAGTAAACTAACCCCTTCTGCAAATAACAGCTACTTGCCAAACAAACAGACAAAAATCGTAAGATATGGCATAGGTTAATCATTCTAACTCACTCAGACAAGAGGTAAGAATGTTTCTTCAACCACTTGGTACTGGTAATCAGGACTTTATAACACTGAATGTAAATGCAAAATAAAATATAGTCTTCTACCTTCACAATGAAAGTGTAGTTAAATAAGAATGCTCTACTCTTCAGAAAGACAAGTGAATAAGTGAAGCTCAGTGAAGCACAACTCCTTGCATCTGACCCCCTCCCCATCTGTAACAAATCTTTTCTCTTCATTCCTGTTTGCCATGAAGCAACAAAGACTATACGTAAGTTTTCAGTTATTAGATCTATCCACGCAGCCACCTATTATCAAATTTTACCTGTGGTGCTGGGGAATAAGCTCCCATCCCTCCAGTGTTTGGACCCTCATCTCCATCCATTAACCGTTTGTGGTCCTGGGCTGGTGGCATAGGGGCAACTGTTATGCCATCAGTGAAGCACAAGCACTGTAAGGCAAAACAAATAACCAAAGCTGAATGTGTATGACAAACAAGTAATATCAGACTTGGTGAAATTAGGACCCAAATCAGGTCCCAAGCAAGCCTTTTAGGGTGCAGACAGAAGTGACATTTTTTGCCTGATCTGGCCACAGAAGGCAGTCTATATCTGTGACCAAACGCAAGTGCAGGGCTGCAGACAGCTTAAAAAATGGCCAATGAACTGGTTCCATGAGATCAGATACAGACATTTCAAAATGTAGCATCTTTTGTAACTTGTTTGGGAGCTCCCAGCCTATCACTGTTTTCAGAATGGAAGGGGGGAAAGGGAGCAGGGGGAGTTCAGTCTGGAGGTTTTTCTGCCCCCTCCCCAGTCCCATGGAGGATGAGGCAGATGCACTGGAGCTCCCCTGAGACAAGGGGGCTCCAATGCACCCACCCTTCCCTTCAGCACCAGCTGGGGAGCCTCAAGAACAAACTCCCTCCACTGCCTTTCCCCTCTCCCAATCTGAAAACAGGGAGCACTATCAGAGATCTGTGGCTGTGGCTGTTGCTATGGGAACCTGGATGCAGGCTCCTAGCCTGCAGATTCTCCTCCCCTCTGGAACCAGCACTGAACTTTTGTTTGATCCGGGATAATGCTGTAACTTGAAACGCTTTGCAGAAATCATTCAGAGTTACAGCTGGGAGCTGCACTTCTGTCTGCACCTACAATTACTGATTTAAAAGTTAGTTTAATAAATTTCATTCCCCATAGGAATATAAGAAACCAGATACTTTTAGTTGTTGTCTTCCACACTGGGGCTGTAGCACCATCATATACAAATTATTTTGCAAAAATAGCAAAAATGGCACAAAGGAGGCACAAAAATAGTTGGACTACTCCACTGTAGAAATTATGCCAAAAGTAGTAGACATTTGTGCATTATTTTTCCTTCCCTGTGACAGAAATACATTTCCATTCAAATTACAGATAAATGTATGCCTATATGCATTTATGTGCAATAACACACATAAAAACACACGTGGCGAGATGTGAGCAGTGGGGTACCCCAGGGCTTGCTCGTGGGGCCTTAACGGTTTAACATCTTCATCAACAACTTAGACAAGGGGGTGGAAAGCACACTGTTCAAGTTTGCTGTTAACACTAAGATGTAGGGCGAGGTGGACACACTTGAAGGGAGAGAGAGGCTGCAACTAGAGTTAGACACTACAAAAGTGGGCAGATGAGAGTAGGATGGGGTTCAGTGTAGACAAATGCAGGGTGCTGTACCTTGGGAGAAGGAATCCACAGCATATATACAGGCTGGGGAGTTCCCCTCTCGAAAGCACAGAGGTAGGTGGAAAGGAATCTTGGAGTCATTATTGACTCCAAGGTGAACATGAGCCACCAATGCCAGACCGCAGCCAGCAAGGCCAGCCATATCTTGTCATGCATGCAAAGGTGCATCTCAAGCTGGTCCAGAGAGGTGATACTCCCCCTCTATGCGACGTTGGTCAGGTCGCAGTTGGAGTACTGTGTCCAGTACCAGGCACAGCACTTCAAAAGGGATGTGGCCAGCCTGGAGAGAGTTCAGAGGAGGGCCATCTGCTTGGTGAGAGGGCAGCAGGACAAGCCCTACGAGGAGAGACTGAAGGACCTGAACCTGTTCAGCCTCAGCAAGAGGAGGCTGAGGGAGGGACCTGGTGGCTGCTTACAAGCTCATCAGGGGAGATCAACAGCAAATAGGCAGAGCTCTTTTCCCCCCAGCACCACCTGGGGTGATGAGGAACAACAGTCATAAGCTGATGGAGAATAGGTTTAGGTTAGAGATCAGAAGGCAATATTTTATAGTTAGGATGGCCAAAATCTGGAACTAACTTCCTAGGGAAGTGGTCCTTGCCCCTACCTTGGGCAAATTTAAGAGGAGGTTGGACGATCACCTGTCTGGGGTCTTGAGAACCCAGCATTCATTCCTGCCTGTGGCAGGGGGTCAGGCTAGATGATCTGTCCAGGTCCCTCCCGACCCTAGCTACTACTACTACTAAGAAACACCTTGATAATTTTTTTGCTTGGGTAATTGCAAATACTGTTTGCAAGAACACTTCATTACTCCATTAAAGGGAGGTAGGGAAATAAAACACAACATGTACCATTGGCTCCTTAAAAATTGTACTCAATCACGAGAGACTATTTACTTTTGACAAGCAAGTCAAGAACCATCTTTGCTTTTTCAATATTATCAAAGAGCAAGACCTTTCTTCTGTTCTTATATCATAGATAGGAACCATGGTATAAATAGTCCTAGACTAAATCTGGGATTGTCCATGAAATCAACAAAAACATTTGATAAAAATAAAATACTGGCTCCCCAGTGGGAGCCACTGGTCCTTGCAGCTGGGAGGATAAGGCTGTGGCTGGTGGGGTGACACAAAGGGCAGCAGACAAAATAGTTGCCGTCTCCTCATCCCTCCTTCCCTTTCTAGGGCATCTCTGCCAGTCATCACTGATGGGTGGTGTGGCACAAAGCACAACCAGTAATCAAGATGGCAGCTAACACCTTGTCATTCCTCCACCAGGGCCTCTTCACCAATCTAAATCATGAGGCAGGGTCTCTCTGCTAATCAGCAGTGAGGGGTGAAGCCACCATAAAATGCCTGTGAAATGGGCTCTGCATGCCAGGAGCAGGCTATGAAAAACTTGTCTTACCATGATTTAAGTAGGTCCCTAATCACAGGAAATTCTCTCATGTTCTTGTGGCTAATTAAGAGCATTGCATACACTTAATAGAATTGTCAATCTGAGCCCCATTTCATTTTAGGTAATATCAAGCTAAACAAGATGTCTGATATCTGTAATTCTTCATACAGGTCAGGAAACTGATGTTGAATTTGGTATGACTGGCAATAGTGAGTGACACCAGCTTACCTGTTTATTCCTGATGGAATAAACACTTTCATTTGTAAATGAAAACTCTCTCTGGTGTGAGTCTTCTTACCTGTTTAGGATCTTAAGCAACTTTTACTCCCTTCCCTCTACTCAGTCCTTCCACTAAGGAACCTAACTTTCCCCGAAGTTACTGGTAATACTTTAATTGTCTTCTGTTTATACCTGCTTATAAAACCAACTCCAAAGCTAATGTGTACCTTATCTAACATAAGTTCACTTCAGTTCTCAGAACAAGAAACCCAAGACAATTCCCATATATTCTGTGATGTAGTGCATCAAATCGCCATGCCATCTTTCCAAATTCTCAACCTTTATTCTCATTTACATCAGTTATGAGAAAATGTAACATTTCTCAGTTTTAAGGGCTAGCTGCTCTAAAGCTACACCAATTGAGATTCAGAGATGTAGATTGTTATAATTTCAAATTTAAATTAGTTTATTGTTATAAGCTTATCTGATAGTAAAATCTGATTTGTTTTCAATTTTTAAAACTGTACTTTTATCCACGTTAGCCCTTACTGCTGACTAACTGTGCAGCATCACCTGAGAAAATTGGTACCTAAGAGCATCTATACATGATGGAGATCTGCTCTATCTGTGTGCTAATTAGATTAATCAAGTCTGCTGCAAGACTGCAGGCATGCGATAATTATCACGCTCTAGCAGCTTCTGCATCACGTGTATTCAGTAGCCCCATGCTTCAAAATGATGGCAAGGGCACTTTAACTAAAGCTCATTGAACAATTTTTAGTTCAATACCACGCTTTCGAAGCATGGGATGCTGAATACATGTGACACTGAAGGCACAACAGTGCCCTCCTCTCCACCGTGGAGCACAAGTATAGATGCTTATAGTTCCTTAAGTGTTGCTTCAGTAAATTGTAATCACGCTCTTAAAAGGATCGGGCATATGCTTACCGAAACTTCTTCTCCTTCAAGAAGTTCTTCAATAACAACAGTTTCCCCAGCAGCTCCAAATGTCTTATCCTGCAAAAACAAAGCAAAAACTGTATCTTTGGTTCTCCTATGTTTTGTTTAGTCATTTTAACATAACATTCAGACACCTGTAGTCCTCCCAATCTAGTAAACACAAAATTATTTAAAATCTGTGTCCATCCTCTCTACATCAGACTGTGGTAATGGCAAAGATTTTGCCCCTTTCCTCAATTTTGAGTAGCTTTCCGTTAATACAAATATTTTCATTAGTGTTTATAAAATGCACAAAAAAAATTATCAACAGACAAGTGAAGTTATTTATTAACCAAGCTTTACATTTCTTTTGGAGTTTTGAACCAGTACTGCTTCAGACTAGATCAACAAATTTTCAGCCTTTCAGAGGAGAAAGCCAACTGTCAGAAAAGGCATCTATATAGAATACTGCAGTATTCCCTTTCAATGTTTCTATACAGACATGTATTTATGCAGCAGTACAAACATGATAGTGCAGTGCCGAGACACATTAATGGGTCTCAGACTTCACTGAATAGAACTTTGTTTGGAGAATTAGATAGTGTAAATTTGTATAACTCTGCTGAATTTGATTGAGCTTTGCTTATTTACACCATTCGAGGGCCTAACTCTACATCCATGACTACTTGGGGGAGACATGTCCCTTTTCCTGGTTCCTTAAAAGGAAGCAAACATATCTTAGTGACTCTGGTCTGTTTTCTCAGCATGCCCTTGAATAAAACAATTACAGAAATTGCAGTTCTAGTCTTACTGGATTTTGAATCACAGGTATGAAGAAAAAGTAAATCCAGAAGGAAGCAAGTAAGTACAGGATCAGGATATTATTCAAGCCTGTACAAATCGTAACTAGAAAGAACTTCCTGGAGGAATACATATTATACACATTCACAGACACTCAAATAGCATGCACATTTTTAAAAGGAATATGGTTTATGCTAGCCTAATGAGTACTACAAAAAAAAAAAAAAGAACACTGTAGTTTTGCCAAGTGTAGGAAGAAATACACTCATTTGGCACAAAAAAATTAGAAGTCTTTATACAGTTTTGCAACTCACCTGCATGATTTCATGTACAGCTTTGCAAGCCTCCTCTTTGTTCGAAGCCACAATTACCCCTTTGCCAGCAGCCAGGCCACTAGCTTTTACAACTAGGGCAGGAAAGTCTGCACTGAAAAAAAAAAAGATCATTATAAACTGTCAGCATGATACTATGTCAATGCCAACTTCTACCCTTTGTATGGATTTTGAAGATGGCGAATCAAAGGTCAAATACTTATTATCACAGCTACAATTTAATATTAAACATTATTTGAATAAAGTACACAAAATTGAATCCCTTCTCCCATTACCTTACTCCAATGCATGATTTTTTTCTGCATGATGGTAGCTCCTTACTTTTCAGGGGGAAGAACATTTTACTGCATAGTAGCATTACTGCTTTAGGATGAACAAGCTGATAATCAATAGAATTGTTAAGTAAACTTTGGGTGCAGAATTTGAATTACTGGCTATAAGACATGAACTGGAAAGAACCTAATATGACCACTCCATGGTTGGCAATTAGAAAAACCATCTTTTTCTTTGTAAACTGAGATCAGTTGACTTAACTGAGGAGCAGTAAACTTAAAGCTCTTATTGATGGTATTTTTGCAGAGTTATTTTAGAGCACCTTTTTAATATCTGGACATTGTGCCATTACTGATAAATGAATGACAAATAGGTTGCCAATTCTCAGTAGCAAACATACTATACACACAATATTGTAATAAGAAAAGTCTTCTAACTGTGAAAGGTATTTTACTTGGTAATAAAGCTGCATGCTTCTTTAGGACTGGTGAAGGCTTTCCATTGTGCAGTTGGAATCCCATGCCGATCCAGAAAAGCTTTGGAAAAGCTTTTACTGGACTCTAGCTGAGCTGCCTTTGCTGTTGGACCAAAGCATCTTACTCCTGCTGCTGTCAGGTCATCAACAATTCCTATCAAAAGCACATAAAAGTTATTTGGCCTGTTTAGGTGTTTTAAAAACATTACAGGAATACAGTACAAAAACATGAAATCGCTCTGCTTTTGATTTGTGACTTATGTATTGGCCACAAATGTTGTACAGCCTGTCTGATGCATCTTGGAAACTGTGGACATTGACCAGATGGACCTCAGCAGCTCTGTTAGCTGTAATTGTCAGGTGGCAATTTGGACTTCAGAATTTGTCTAGAGAACAAGTTGTCTGAATCTAAGAACCATAGTCACATGGTGCAACACTTCAAGAGATGAAATTCCTTTTTTCCTTTACTCTTGCCCTCTCCCAAAAGGGTTGTTCCTATACAAGTTGGAAGTTTCTGAGCACCTGAGAGGATCAAACCTTTAGACTTACAAGAACCTTAAGGTATGGACTCCCAGACCACCTTTAAAAAAAACCCCAGACTAACTAAAGTTCAATTTAAAAAGTTAGCAACAATTGAGATGCATAATTTGAAGTGCCTGGGTTTCACAAACAAATAGTTAAGGACATGACAAATCTTACGTTACCCACATAAGAAACTTCAGAAACATTTATCTCATCACATGACCTTGAATTTAATAGGGAAAATCGTTATAATCTCCACTCACTGAAAACATTAGGAGATTTGCTATTGACTTCCAGTTGGAAGAATATCAAATCTAATTTTTAGGCAACCTAGAAATACTTCTTACTGGGTATGTCTACATGTTCATTAGTGCACAGTAGTTACTGTGCATTTACCTTAGTACTTGCTTAATGAAGTACTAACTAAATGCATAGTAACTACAGTTACTGGGCAATAGTGCCGGTGCACAGTTTTTTAGTGACACTAACTGCACAGTAGCACTCATACTACCATGCAGTAGCATACTAGCATGGTTTTTGCCTAGCATGCTATTGCACAGTGTTATTAAGCTACTCAGTATTAAGCACCTCATGTAGACATGCCCTCTAAGATATGAATGAAATCAGTTTTGCAAAAAGGAAGGAAAGAAAGATCCCAACTTTTATTTAGTGCAAGTTTCCTGACTGTCTGTATGACTTAGAACAAGTTATTTGAAGTCTGATTTGCACAGATGCTGACCAAGCCAACAAATCCCATGAACTTCTACAGATGTTACAGCACCTCTAAAACTTATGCCTTGATTCACTCTTTAGCTCAGAACCCCACCTGAAAATGGGAATGTTAATACTTCATAACAGCCCCACCATAAATCCCACAATATTTTGAGAAGAAATCCATAAAGGTTTGTAAGGTACTTAGATAATGATCTCTCACAGAAAGCCTGTAACTAAATAACTACTGTCAACAGTGAAATTGCAGTAATCCATTTCTCCACCATGTTGGGAACAGTTAATTAAAAAGAAATATTCCATAAATGAATTATACATTAATAAGTGTTCATAAAATTAATACTTTATTTGAAATTTACCAGAAGCAAGGGGAACCTCTGGGCCAACCACCACAAGTCTGATCTCATGGTCTCTGCAGAACTGGGCAAGGGCAACATGGTCATCAATTGAAATGACTGTAAAATGATACAAAAGGGGACATATCTGTAGTTAATTACTGTTGCTTAAAACCTAATTTATCAGATAATAGAAAGACACGATTTTTTTAGTTTAATATACTTAAACAACAGGAAAATTGGTCCTGTCTGACCAACCTGATCGTCTTTTATGACTGAGTAACTAAATTCTTGGATGATCATGTCGCCGTGGACATAGTCTTTCTAGACTTTAAGATGGCCTTTAACATTGTCTCTCACCCCATTCTCATCAATAAATTAAGTCACTGTGGCATTGATGCCTACACAGCTGGATAGGTAAAAAACTGGTTGATGGGGTGCACCCAGAGAGTAGTGGTGGACGGGTCGTACTCAACCTGGAGAGATGTGAGCAGTGGGGTACCCCAGGGCTCAGTCCTTAGACCCGCACTGTTTAACATCTTCATCAGTGACTTGGACGAGGGGGCTGAAAACACGTTGTCCAAGTTTGCTGATGACACTAAGATGTGGAGTGAGGTGGACACACTTGAAGGGAGACAGAGGCTGCAACTAGATTTAGACACACTACAAAAGTGGGCAGACGAGAACAGGATAGATTCAACATAGACAAATGCAGGGTGCTGTACCTTGGGAGAAGGAATCCACAGCATACATACAGGCTGGGGAATTCCCCTCTTGAAAACAGAGGCAGAAAGCGATCTTGGAGTCATTATTGACTCCAAGGTGAACATGAGCCGCCAATGCCAGACCACAGCCAGCAAGGCCAGCCACACCTTGTCATGCATGCAAAGGTGCATCTCAAGCTGGTCCAGAGAGGTGATACTCCCCCTCTATGCAACATTGGTCAGGCCGTAATTGGAGTACTGTGTCCAGTACTGGATGCCACACTTTAAAAAAGATGTGGCCAGCCTGGAGAGAGTTCAGAGGAGGGCCACCCATTTGGTGAGAGGGCAGCAGGACAGGTCCTATGAGGACAGACTGAGGGTCCTGAACCTATTCAGCCTCGGCAAGAGGAGGGTGAAGGGGGACCTGGTGGCTGCCTACAAACTTATCAGGGGAGATCATCAGCAAATAGGAAGAGCCCTATTCTCCCTAGCACCACCTGGGGTGATGAGGAACAATGGTAATAAGCTGTTGGAGAATAGGTTTAGGTTAGATATCAGAAGGCAATATTTTACAGTTAGGGTGGCCAGAATCTGGAACCAACTTCCCAGGGAAGTGGTCTTCGCCCCTACCTTGGGCAAAGTTAAGAGGAGGTTGGATGATCACCTGTCTGGGGTCTTGTGAACCCAGCATTCATTCCTGCCTGTGGCAGGGGGTCAGGCTAGATGATCTGATCAGGTCCCT
>JAGPOW010003316.1:35877937-35893875 GCA_030014935.1 Caiman crocodilus
GGTTGGATGATCACCTGTCTGGGGTCTTGTGAACCCAGCATTCATTCCTGCCTGTGGCAGGGGGTCAGGCTAGATGATCTGATCAGGTCCCTCCTGACCTAACTACTATGAAACTATGAAACAGCTCAGCTGTTAATCTGGAATGGCAAAATACCAACATGTATAACTCTTACATCAAGTTAGATCCTGATATGTTTCCTTAAATTAGGAAAAACTCATTAACAGGATAAGTACCACTCAGTGTGGTTAAGCACATCAGTATCTCTCCCACTGCACTTGGGGCATTTAGGGGTTTGTACAAGGAGAAATCTAATGGACAGTGTGGAAAAAAAAAGGAATTAAAAAAGAAAGCCTCCAGGAAAGACAAATTATCAAGCTGTAGGACATGCTCTTTAAACAAAGGCAATGTAATTCCATGACTTTTATCAACAATAAATAAATCCAAGGTCTAAAGGTTGGCCGAGTCGCATGAATTTTCAAACTCAGTCAAAAAAAAATGTTCTGAACTGAATCCAACATGGATTGGTCATTTGAAAGGGGAGTGACAGTGGAACATGAAGCTACTGTCCTTACTTGACAAACATGGAGCGAAGTGTAGATTCCTTCCTTTCTGGGATACTTTGCTTTAAATTCATGTTTTTGTTTGTTTTGATGGATGCAGTGTTACTAACCTGCAAATATCCATGATGGCATTACTCTTATTTGGAATGCAACACAGTTAATCCTTTTCTCCCTGTCTTCCATGGCCTCTCTACTTCTATTGAACATTGGTCTAAATAGGTTTGTCTACAGCAGTGGTCTCCAACCTTTTAAAGTAGGAGATCACCTTTGGCATTTAAAAGCAACCCAAGATCTACCATGTGCCGCTGCTGTCATCTCCCCCTCCCCCGCCACACACAGTTAAGTCTGTGGGGAAGGAAGGGGAAGAGGCAGATTGAAGCAGAGGAAGAAAAAATTAATTGGGGGCATGCCTCCCCAGCAGGTAAGTCCCACTCAATTACCACTGCTCCTGCCTCTGCAGCACTGTCTCTCACCACGGGGGCCTCGATCTAGCCCCCTCTCCTTTCTGCCACCACAGAATCATCTGCTGGGCTGGGGCATGCACATGCATGTATGTGGGCACTCAGTCCCCACCCCAGCCTTGGATGGACTCCAAGAGGCTCTGAGATCTACCACTGGTCTACAGGTAGAATAAAATCTTAAAGTCCCTCCAAACAAGGAGTCCCACACAGGGAGTAGGTATGTCCTCTACTGAAGCCTCTGGCCATTCAGTGGCCCCAAGCAAATTTATCTTGGGGAGATGGTCATAGGATCTGGCTCTGTTCATTTTTTGCTGACTGTGGGGAATCCCTAAAAAGAAGTTGCTGGTTTCTAATCCATTTACACCATCTGAATAGCGAATATGCCCCATACACTCTAAATTCTGAATTGAAGTAAAGCATATGCCAAATGACAAATTATTTGGGGCATACCCAAAGCAGATTCAACTAGGCTTCAGTGCAGAAAAAGAATAATTGTCTATCTGACTTCAAGGTGCCAATTCAGACATTTAAAAGTTTGCCTATGCTTGAGTGCTTTGCTGAATTGTGCCTTTTATTCCAGATATGGAGATGTAATAGCTTCCTTTATACATTTTATTGAAGCCACATAAAATTGTAGAATTTAAAAAAAGAAAAAAATATTCTTTTAAGTAAATGCACCATTTAATAATTAGCTTCTCATGCAATCTGGCTTTAACTCAATTTCAACACAGGGACAAAGATTTTCATTTGACACTGTGGATAAAAAGATCATATGATTTTCATGTGAATACTCTTCCTTTCCTCGACACTCTTAAAAAACAGCCAAACAGAACAAATCTAATACTTATGAAACTATAAAGGTTCCAATAAAATCCACTTTAGGGTTCTTGGGATATAAGTAAACAGAATTTATTTGCCATATACTGTACAAAGACAAAATCCTGCTAGGAATCATGTCTCCTCCATGGTGCATAAGACAAAAGTAGATTTTAGTTGCATTAAAATAGAAACATAGCAAGCATATGTACATAATGTATGTCTACACGTATACTACATTATCTTAATTTTGCATGTTTTTATAATTTTTAAAACATAACACTGTAATATGTGAAACATACTGTTAAAGAGATTTTTGAAGGCAGTGTAGTCTAATGGACTAAAATTGACTGTGACTCAGAGTTACTAAGTAACTATCCCAGTTTTCCTACTGATTCATTGTGTGCCACTGAGCAACTTGCGAAGAATAACATTTTAGAAGCAGGCTCAAAGGATGCTCAGCTTCAAATATCTTGGGCTTATTTTTCAAAATCAATGAGCGCAAACAATTCCAGCTAAAGCCGGCAGGAGCTATAAATGTTAGAACCCTTGAAAGGGGGCCCAGAATTACTGGAGAACTTGAATTCATAGATTGTAAAGCTGGAAAGGACCTTGGAAGATCATTGGATGTTGTTCTTAATCTTTCTGTCTCAAGTGTAGAGCACAGATAAAAAATCTTATCAAAAGGCTTGTTAATTGCCTTAGGAACAATTATATATCTTAATATCTCAGTGGTCCTCTGATAGTTTTTTGGGGCCTGATCTTTGCTGCACACCTGGGCAGAGGAGCAGGAGGCTTAAGTCACTACGTTAGCCTAAGTCCAACCAACACTTACAGCAGAGGTAGCAGTGTTCAGAGATTTATATACTGTACAGGTGGATGGTGTCTTGCCTCCTCAGTCCTAAAGCATTAACCAACACAGCTGATATCAAATATCAGTTTCTTCTTCAGCTGTGGAGGAGGAAACTAATGTTTATATAAGATACAAAGCCTTACTATAACTTTCACTTTCAGATCATTTTTAACCACATCCAGCTACGTTTATTACCTTTATAAGGAATTATGGTCTTACACATAATTCCTACAGCACAAACAAAAAAGAATCTGAAACCATCATTTAGGATTTAATGTGTACGTGCTACATGGTCCAATATATATTTCAAATTCTCTTAATATTTTTTTTTTCACCTGAATTGGAAATTTTCCCATCTCCAGCTGTTCCTGCATTTCCTGGAGTAACAAGCACTTGTTTTACGTGTGGAGACTGTGTTAACTTCCAGGCCAGAGCATGCTCCCTGCCTCCACTGCCAATCACAAGCACTCGATCAGCCATCAGTCTGTTTAAAACAGAATATATACAAAACAACCAATTATGATACTAACATCAGAAAAGCAACAACTTATTGCCAGTATTCACCATTCAACAGCTTGGCCCCACAGGTCGGCAGAGGAACTGATCATAGTTGCAGATGTCACTTTGCCTATTTCAAGTAATGGTTTTCCTACTATTTTGTAGATAGAAATGGTACTATGAAAACACACTATGGGAAGCACTGGCTCAGAAAGGTGCAGCACAGATATGTAAGCTTCAGAGAGCTCTACTAAGCACATCAGCACAAACCTTCAGATGATCTGTTATACCATTTCTCATTGTCATACAGCCAAATGTTCTAAATTATGCAGTGGCTTCATAATATACATGTAAAAAATGTTCACTAGTTACCAGGTTGTAACTTGTGAGCTTAATTAAATTTCAAAAGAGTCTAAGCATGTTGGGGACAAAGTCTCTTCAGAGCGTTTCATGTCAGTGCTAAGATAATTAGTACAGCACAACTTCTCTTAAGCCAGAACGTTTTCCTCATACCTTCTGAAAATGAAAGAGTAAGAGTTTTGAAACAGGATAATGGTCTTCCAGACCTTCCTTACTCCAGGAGGAAGCAGTCAGATTTCAAAGAGAACTTCATAGGTGAACATATGGAGCATAAAAAACCCTGCTAAAAATAAAGGGCCATCTGAAGCAAGTTGCTGCTTGACCTCTGCTCCTAGGTCTAATTCAATTTGCCTGAAAAATCAGTGGAAACACTCCACATGGTTTCAAGCAGACTTAGGATGTGACTCATTGAAAGAATAATAATCTACATGCAATTACTGGGAGTTAAGGTCACTCAGTATCTTGCAAAGTAAGACTAAGGTTTTGCAACAATAAGAAAAAAAAATGTAGTTACAATAATATCATAAAAAAATAGTTGTTCACCATGTTTGTGATATTTTAGAAAACAATCTAAAAATAAAGCAATTCATAGAAATAAGCAGATATTCTCCATTTTGCACTGTTTTGACAAGCAAAGGTTAAATTTCCAAGCTATAGAATAATTTAAAATATGTGCAGCAGTCCAGGGTAATAGTTTACATTTGTAGAAGCCATGTATGATGAGGCAGAACTCATTTAGGCAGAACGTCAATAGCTCCAAACTGGTGGTGCTGAGCCTGTATGTAAAATGTACTTGTCAAGAAAGAGGGCAAGTTAATGCTTTAAACCATAATGCATGTAAATCAGCATTTTATACAAGTATTAAAAATTATTTTAGTCCAAGCATGTTAATTTGGAGGGGGAAAGCGGGAGGAGGGAGGTAAGGCATTTCTAGAGGCAAGAAACCATAATTGATTTTATTCAATTAAAATAATTGCACGTGGTCAATAGGAGGTCTTGTGCCTTTCCTGTACAAACCATCTCACATTCGTTAAGAGAAGCAAAACAGACTAGATAAGAATTTTACAATTTGAACAAACAGTCACTGTGTTGTAATCTTAGCAAATATAACATTTAACCCCTGTCTGCTTCCTTGCATTTCTTCTGTGAAGCAGCTAGCTATTGACCTGCTTTGGTAATGTGTGCCATTCCTACCAAATAAGAGAACTGATAAAAACATTCAGCATGCTATTTAATTTGAACATGCTTGTACTTCTATTGAATGGTAAGAAAGAATTATTAGTGAACTTATTTCTGCAGAAACATATTTTTGTTCAAAATTAAAAGTGACTTCACCTAGCTAAACCTGGACAACAGGTTTTCAGACAATCAACTATACGGTTCACGTGGCTCAACCCCCACACAAGCCAAAATCTCTGAGAAATTCTGTTTGCTAAAAGCCTGACCCAAACTCCATCTTCTGCCCTCGGTAACAGCTCTGCTCTATAAAGGGACAGGCCCACTCATCTCACCGACAGGACACTGGAAACCTCTCATATGTGGGAACATTCACTGTGTAGGAAATGGCTCACTCTCTAAAGAACGGGTTCTCAGTTGGGGTTCGCACCCAGGGGTGCTTGGAAAAGCCCTACGGGGTATGCACGGGCAGGTGGGGACAGAGCGTTGCCACCCTCTACCATGTGCTGCTGCCTCTCAGGAGCAGGGCGGGGGGGAGCCTGAGGACAGCAGTACCCCTGTGGGCTGCATAGGTGCCACCTGGCCATGGGGGGAGGAGCTCACATGCAGCAGCACCCCCTCCTGCCCACCACTGTGCTGCCGCTGCTCTGCATGCAGCTGCTGCCACCCTGTCTCTCTGCCCGCCAGGGGTACACTTATTAAAAAAAGATTGAAAATCCCTGCTCTAAAGGAATCACGTATTACACTGTGGTGAGTATCTGATGAAGTGAGTTTTTACTTATGAGAGTTATGCATCCCTGAATCAGTTAGTTTATAAAATGTACCTCTACCCCATGGGTTCCTAACATTTATATGCCCAAGGGCACATCTGAATTTAAATTAAAAAGCAGCAGATGCCAATATGACAGCATTTTTTTTGGAATAATGATTTTTACTGATCGTGAAAATGTGCACAGTCACCTGAATAAACCTCGGGGGGCACCATGGCATCTGAGGTCACAGACCACTGCTCTACCTTGTCTTCAGAGTCAACATGGCTAACTCTCTCTGTTTGATTTGGTAGAGATGGAAATGCAAACAGAGCAATCCTAGCTTTTTTAATTCAAGAACTACAAGAAATTTGTCGGCAGAAAGACTGTACAATTTTCAGAAGAAGGAAAGTTATAGAAGCTCCCTTACTGGAGGTTTGCAAGAAGCCTCTACAGGATATTTCAGGTATAGAGCACCCAGTATTTGTAAAAAGGGTGCGACTAATTATTCTCAAGGTTCCTTCCAACCATACCATTCTATTACTATACTTACTTGAATCCAAGGTGAGATGTTCCCCTCATTCAACATGTGGAAAAAACCCCTGTCCTGGATTTGAATACAAAGTAGGGTGGAGGGGGCGGACAGTTGCTGTGGCTCCAACTTCGGCTCAGGGTTGGAGCCACTGCCCCTACCCTTTGACTGCCCCCCCTACCTTTACTGTCAATTATAGAATCATAGAAATTTAGAGCTGGAAGGGAACTCGAAAGACGATTGAGTTCAACTCCCCTGCTCTGGGCAGGAATACTGCTGAGATCAAATGACCCCAGCCTGTCCAGTCTCCTCTTGAAGACTTCCAAGACTGGGGACTGTGTCACCTCCTTGGGAAATTTATTTCAGATTCTGGTCACCCATACTGTAAAGAGGCTCTGGCTCTATTCCAGCAGGGACACAGAGCACATAGTAGCTCTCACCCCAACCTGATCACACAGCAGCAGTGGCAGTGGCAATTCCAGTGTTCTGGAGCTGGAGCTGCAACAGCTATCTCCTTGCCTCTGCTTTCCCTGCTATAGCAGTGGGGGAAATAAATTTAAGACAACCCTCCAATAATCAGATTCTATACATGTAAAATTATAATAAAATGTATAAATTTTCCATGTGTAGAAACTAATTATTGGAGCATAGTCTTACATGTAAAGTAATTTTGGATTCAAGTAATTATGGCATGTTTTTAATCTCAACTTTATATGCTAAAACTGTAAAAAAAAAAATTTGAGCCAAAGATGACTCATTAAGAGACTGAACAGTTGCACCAAAAATTAGCTGAACTGGGCGGGAAAAAAGAATAAAAATATGAACAAATCACAAATGGGAGAAAAATACTTGCAGAGAGCTAAATATTATATAGTTACCCATACCTAAACACATTTATTTTTAAACTTATTCTCAGCTTATCTAAGTTAGTAGGCTTCTTTACAAAACTAGCAAAATACAGGCAGTGCAAATTTATATCTTTTTTTAAGTATGCACTATATTGCAAAGTTACATATTTATAAATAAAATCCATTATGCTAAATTTAATTAAAAAATTAATTCTGCATGTAAAACCTTCACACGTGTCACCTATGGTGGAATGACAAAAATAAATAAATAATCAATTATGGCACACATGTTTAATATGTCAAGTACGCCCAGGAAAAGAAGAAAGCATTAAGCAACTGGCCATAATGAAGAAATACAGTGAGAATGCCAGTAAACCATAACAGAAGATTATTAATTAAAAAAAAAAAAAAAAGATATGTATATATAGTAGATTGTTGTTTATTACAACTAAGCAAGTCACATTAAAAAAACATGTGCTTTTTCCCCCATCCACAGAAAGTCAGACCTAATCATTAGATTGTTCAGATCAAGGTTTCAAAACCAGCTACAGAAATTGAAATATATGCTTTAAAGATTTTTTTTAAGGCTAGTACATTAGAATTGAATGTAAAGTCTCAGATTACTCTAGAAAATACTTACTCTAGTCTAAGTGGTTCTGATCTGAGAGGGATACTTAGTAGTCAAACACAAAAGGAAAGGAGAGAGGCAGCTTCCAGTTAAATTGATGCACCCTGTCCCTACCCCAACACCACAATGACGACACCACACAACTGGCCAATAAACAGGAACATTCAGTTTCTTAAGCCAGAAAGAGGGTAGTAGCTGTCTAAGCTATGAATGTCCAGAACAGCAAAGAGTTTAAAGCACAGACTCCCTATCTTTTCTAAGACAAAATAAGCAGATTCTAATTGATGCTATTTTTTTTCAGTTAAAAACCCCCAATCACTGGGCCCTGTTAGACCATCTTTACTTACAATCACTTTAAAAAGGAGGTTCTTTGGTCTCCTACACAACGAGCATCACAGAAGAATGGAGAAAAGCTGTATCCTCCATGAAATCTGATACTTAAAGGTAAATGAGAGGCAGTGCTTGGGGATCTAATGACAGCACTCCCATGCAAAGTATTGCACCCGCACTGGGAATTTACTCAAGGAGACATCTCATCTTCCCTAAGAGCACCCTATTCCAATGCTTTTTTCAGCCTAAAAAAATTTCAGAAATACAACAGGCAGCACAAAACATGTAGTGTCATGAGTACCTAAAAATACATGTGCTCTATGCTAAAATATAGTGGAAATAATTTAGCATTAACATGTAAGCAACAAATTGGTTGTTCATTTCCTGAATCATGCTCAGCTTCACAAATTTGACAATGTTTGTATGGTTCATAAATTGTGCCACATGTTTTTGTCTAATGGTTTTATAGATTCATAGATGCTAGGGTCAGAAAGGACCTCAACAGATGATCAAGTCCAACACCCTGCCCTGGGCAGGAAACAGTTCAGAGGTCAGATGACATCAGCTTGACATGAGAAGTTTTACTTATGAA
Source organism: Caiman crocodilus (assembly GCA_030014935.1). Lineage (NCBI taxonomy): Eukaryota > Metazoa > Chordata > Crocodylia > Alligatoridae > Caiman > Caiman crocodilus. The sequence goes on from JAGPOW010003316.1 coordinate 35,886,342, forward strand.
GCATGAGGTTTGGCAAATAGATTTCCAAATATTCATAACTGTGGCAGGAGTAATTATTACAGATTACTGTAACATCTGAGTCTATAAAAGCTTCAGCTCAGACTTTTGGACTTATTAGTGCCCCTCCAGGCTGGTACAAAAGATTTGTAAACCTGATTGTTAAGGAAATAGCCTTCTGAGGATCTCCTGTGTGCAGGGGAAATGCCTACACGGTAGAGCAAATACATATGATCTTTCCTCATGCTCTCTGGAGTGCTAGATGGAAGTGGGATATGGCCTTGGTGTCCTTACTCCTAGTGATACCCAAATGATGAAAGAATTATAGTGGTGGGAAAAATACAAGGTGGTATAGAGGGCCATTAAGCTGGCTTTATAGGAGCCTGAAATTCCCATTTCAAAAGGGAAATTTCCTGAAAATCAGCTTTCTGGGTACTTTTGTTATTAAAGCAAAAGCCACACTTTATCTTAAGAAGTGCAAGAGCCATATGCAGTGTGTAGAGGTTTTTTTCCAGGAAGGATTAGCACACAATGAACTTATCAAGAGAGAACCTACATTCTTTGAGTGTGGAGAAAGACAAAGGATTTTAGGACAGCGGTACAATTACCAGGATCTCAAAAACACCACATACACCTTTTAATGCTGGAAAGCTGAGATGGTTTTATTCATAGCAGTTTTAAAAATAAGAGGCTGGTAGAAGAGCTGGAATTTTTTTTATTTTTTTTTTGGCTCCTGAGCCATTTTTAAAAAGAGAAAAAAAGACAGATGCATGCTACAACTTTCAGTCCCTCATAAAAGAGAGGTCCTTTCCAGAGATGTTTACAGGCCAAGGCCCCAGCCCTTCAAATACTTAGGCCTTATATACAAGAGCAGTTGAATAGGAAATAAAGGAGTCAGGTTTTCAAGTACATTGAGCACCAGCCAACACCCACTGAGCTTCATTCTGAATTTGCTGGATATTTAACACTTGTTGGAGAAGGTGAGGTATAATAAGGGTAAGTTATTCAGGTATCTAAATATAGCTATAGACAGGAGCCATTGAAATTGTAGACTGAGGCTTTGTTTAGAAAAATCTTGAAAGCAAGGACACAAAGATTAAACGGATTCTGATTCTCGGTTGTGCTGCAATAAACAGTAATACCTTAGGGATGGGTTCAGTAGGGATTTGGGCATCTACAAGTTAGGAGATGCACCACTTCAGTTTAGTCACCTGGTGAAATCCAGGACTCTGAAGGCATGAACTTAAGCTTCTCATGCAAAGTTGGAAGCTAGCAAGGCAAACACCCCACATACTGAAATGGGAACCCCACACATGTAGCCAAGAGGAAATATTAAGCATAGAGATCCATTTTAAGCATAGACCTCTCAAGGACATGGATAAATTGGAGTAAGGGCAATAAGGAAAATGCACAGCAATTCAGAAGCAAAAGCTGAAAGCTCTCCCTGAGGGTATGTATCTACAATCATTCTTTGAAAGAACTGGGTGGGGTTCAATAATTTAAGTCCTTTATCTGGATCTGGCTGCTATGGAGTTCAGATAACTTTACAGAGAAAGTCAGTATTTTTATCTACCTTTTTACAAACAGGAAGACTGAGGCACCAAGAGATAATGGGTCAGCAAGATAGGCAATAGGACAAAAGTCTCTAGAATCCCATATTGCCACTCACTGAATCAAGCCACCTCTCAGCAAAGAAAAAAGAGATAAGAGGATTTTGGCAGCAACAGACAACTAGAAAAATTTAGAAATAAAATAATCTGTTTATCATAAAAGTTATACTGCGTCTCTATACTTTTCCCCTCAGCCAGAGGGAATACAACTCGAGGCTGTAGTCTACGTTCTTACTTTGACTAGAGGTTCACTGAAGCTCCAGTGATTAAAAATAAGGGAAGCTTTGATCCCAAAGGGTCTTAAAAACTGGTAACTCTAATTATATTCAGGAAGAACTTAAAAAGTATTCAGCAGAAAATCCTGTATAAAGGCTGCAAAAGGTCTCACAAAGTAAAAAAAAAAAAGAAAGAAGCAGTTTTCTTCTTTTTGATACATACTTTAAATGCATACACAGAGAAATTAACACACATGTTTAAAACATCATAAAAATATCAAGTGTATTAATAATTTAAACTTGAAGAATTCCATCTAAACTTGAAGAATTTCAGAGGGAAGTATTTATTTTGATAGATCCCCAAACTTGCAAAACACAGGGGAGAGAATTATTAAAGAGGGTCAAAATTCAAAGAAGACAACTTAAAAAAGTTTTACATTTACTTTAAAGCAAATATTTTAGTACTTTAAAAAAATAAAATAAAACCATGTAGCTGTTACAAAGCACTACGATAGTAAGCCAATGTGCATACATAATGGAAGAAGTCAAGTTTTGTTTACAAAACTTAAATTTACATTCAAACTGCCAAGGGGTAGATCTGAACAGAAGCAAGACAGTTTTGAAGTTATGAAACAAAACAATTTTCATAACACCTTTTTCAGTACTAAAGCAAATGCAGAAGGAAATAAATTCAAACACTGTACCCATTTTAAAAAAAATGTGACTCACACCAACCCCAATTGATTGTAGTGATATTTATTAAAACTTCCTTATTCTACTCATACAAATAACCCCTCCTGAAAGGAACAACACAAGCAAGGTTTGGCATTCAATTTACTAGCCCTGCAATTACAGAAAAGCCATTTTCACAAAAAATAGAGCACAGAGCACATGGCCATCTCTGAGGTTAACAAACAAACCTCTCCTTTTTACAAACTTTCTCTCAAAACATTGCTTCCAGACAAACGCCTCACTGCAAAACTTTAAGGTCTACAAACAACGTATTGTATAATCTACATTTATAAAGAGCAAAGAAACAAACTTACTCTTCGGCAACCAGCTTTTAAAGAATGAGAACATCCTCTAAAGACCCTTTGCACCAAACTACAGTTCCCAGAATTCACAGCTGCTTTCTTATCCCTTCCTTGGAAGGAAAAGGAAATAATAGGGTAGTAAACAGAAGCGCTAAAAAATTAAGGGCAGGAAAAACAGAAAGCATATCATGAAAGCACGGAAAATATGTATCACTGACAGTAATTGGGTTTTGAAATAATATATTTACATGATTTGGTTGTGTGGGGGTGATGCTATAGTCTTGATGGTCCAGGCAATAATGTGAGAGGCAAGGATTTTTGTGACCAGTATCTGTCATTGGATCAAGCAGATGGGTGGGATAGACTTAGACAAGCTTTTGGATGTAATGCATTTCTTTTTAGACCTGTACTTAGTCCAATAAAATAAATCACCCATAAAAATCCTTGCTTCTTAGATATTTATGCCAACCAGTTTGCATTAACAGAATTACAGTTAAACTGCCTCTTATATTTACTCTTCCCAAAGCAGAAAAATAACCTCATTACCTGGCACATCTAAATCTGGATAGGTCAAACACAGGAGAAAGTACAAGATAAGCACCATACACTGCGGAATAACAAATTATATGTAACAGATCTCCAGACTAGTTCATAGATACTCATAGCATCATAGCATCACTTTATAATTTGAAATTAACAGCTCGGTGGGTTAATTGGACTAGAACTATTTGTTATACTAGGAGGCAAAATGTTCCTGTAACTGTTGCAATGCTTTACCAAGGGTGGGATACTGGAAAAGGTAATGTGATTTAACACACAAAGGTGTTGGTCATATTGATGGTTTTAATTTAATCTGGATCTTCACTTTGCTTTCCAAAAAATAATTTAGCTGAGAGAGACTCACTATTTCTTCTGGTAGTGTTGGGGTTACATGATGGTGCAAGAAAAATGTGAGGCAAGGATTTTTGTGAGTGGTATTTTTTATTGGACCAACTACATAGTTGGAAGGGACATAGAAAAGTTTTCAGGTTCCACTGTACCCTTCATCAGATCTCTGAGAAAAAAGCAGATTGAACAATGGCTTGTGCAAAACTATGGAAATATAAGTAGGAAACAGACTATCAGGTAATTCTGTTGATTTTGTTTCAGTTTGACTCCCTGCTAGATGGGAGTACATAATTTATATACATTCAGGTAATGCTTGTGTTTATACATCAAAAATGGAATTAATTAGATCCCTATGATTATTTTATTCTCACATAATATATTTTACAATTATGAATTTCAAAGGTACAAGTTTTTAAAAATACTTTATATATCTGTGCGTATCTCAAGAAATCTTTGGTCTTAAAAAAAATCCCTAGAGTTGAGGAAGGGCACTTGATATCCAAAACTTGGCCAACAGCTTTCCTAACTATGCAGGTAGTCTGATAAAACTTATCACTAAAAATCCTGGCCTCTTACATTTCCTGGACCATGACAGAGACAATAACACTTCAACCCTACACTAAAAAAATAGCAATCCACAAAGATTAATGCACTTGTGTAACTTCTGTCAAGTAAACAATACTATTGCCTATAGTCTACCCCCTTAGAAACATTTATCAAGAGTATAAACGTTGACAATATTGGGCCTTTAACTTCACAAGGGTAGTTGATTGATGTAATTCACTACAGATTTATTCTGACTGAAAGAAAAATGATTTTTATCTCCCAATTGAATTAACACAGTAAAGCTAGTTTAACTTAAGTGAATTCCTCATTTATCACCCAGTTGATCTAAAGATGTTAAACTACTGCTAATTTCTTTACAAAGAGAATATTCCACACTAACAGTGTCTATGTAAGGAGTTGTGTGGAATTTATATATATCTAAATACATTATGGATTTTTTCTGTACCAGTTTCTCCATCAGCACAACTAGTGGAGGCATGTGTCTACGTTGATTTTAAGTAGGGTTATCTAATGACCCTACTTATCTGATTACATCAGTTGAGCTAACTCAACTCAAGGCCACACTTTTGCTTGAAACAAGTAATCCTGAGTTTAACCCTTCACCATTTGCTGTGATATCTTTTATTGGATCAACATCCCAACTTTGGAACACCACTCCAACCCTGCTATCCCTAATTAACATTGCTGCTGGTGGAAGCCCCTGGGATAGATGCAGTTCAACAGGGAAACCCTTACTTTCACCAGCACAGCTTTCCTAATATAGCAAGTGTGCACTCACACAAGGAGGGTTCTGCCATTATAGTACATCCATATTTGTATATCAGTCAAATGCTCCTGGTGTAGACAAGTCTTATATAAGGTAAAGTTTTATTATAATGACGTTTTTGGACAAAGGTGTAGCAGATTTAAAACTTGATTAGAAAATGTTTAAAATCATAGTTATGTACATGGCTTTGTAGTTACACCATTCTTTGCAGACTTTGGGCCCTGTCAAATATTGGTCAGAAGTAATCTTGGTATGAAATGCATTCATTCTCATTTATCAGGGATGTTTTTGCAAACTTGTGCCACATAACCTGTAACTTCCCTCAAGTAAACAGCTCTATCAACTGCAGTTTGATTCCTGCTGTTAGAAAACATTCAGAAGCAGAAATGTTGGCACTGTTAGGCCCTTAAACTTCACAAGAATAATTGACTAATGTATTCACTGGAAAAAAAATGCTTCTTCCTAGTTGAATTAACTCAGCAGAGGTAGTTAAACTCAAGTGAACACCTTATTTATTGCCCAATTGATCTAAAGGTGTTTAACTCCCAAGCTGTCTAAAAGGAGGGTGGGAGACTGAAAGGTTAGACCCGTGCTCCTTAGGTCAAGTGCATAGTGATACAAGAATACAAAAAATAAATACAGTCCCAGATGCTTTGATGGATGGTAACTCCAGGCCAGATCCTGGAGGTGCAGGTCTTGCATGCAGCCCCATTGCTCCCAAAGGCCCAGCATGCAAATACCAATGCACTGGGTGGAGCTGAAGATGCTACATTTGTGATTCCTGACCTTTTTAGACTCATGGCTCCCTTGGAAAAGGCCAGCTCTTGGCTTCCCCTCTTTATCTGCCTACCTGGTACCAAAAAACAAGAGCTGTTTTTCAAGCACAGAGAACTCAGAGACCATAGCTCTGGATTTCTATGGGAAATCACTACGCTTAAGTGAATCACCCTGACATACCGTGCTGTGCCAACTGAGAGGGGGCTAAGAGGCTACATGAGTGGTTCTAGACTATTTTAGACTTGAGGGCCTCCTGGATATACTCATGGATGCCGTCAGAAAATGCCAGCTTTTGAATGCACACACCAACTGCTGAAAGTTCCTTAGCCTGATGAAGAGTTTTTGAACCCGAAAGCTTGCTTAATAAATATTCTCCAACCATTTTGGTTGGTCTAATGAAAGTATCAAATTCACCCAAGGAATCTTGTCAGCTCTTGAATGAGCTATTTTTCTCCCTACTGAAAAACAAGAGCTGGTTTTGTATTGGCAGGCTGAACGTCCTGTGTCACCTCTGAAAGGATCTTTAGGCACCCCAGGGGGTGGGTGCTGCAGCCCCCTGAGGTGGTAACTGTGGGGTTTCACAGAAGCCCGTGCCTCTCCAGCTGTGGGAAGGTGTCCTCCAGTTGTCACAGAGCCTGGCACCCCAGTACCTATGTGGCAGTGCCAGGGGAGGTCTGTGTGTGTGTGAGGGGTGTCTGTGCGTGTTTGACTGGGGGGCATATGTATGCATGTGTGTATGACCCGGCAGGTTCAATGTGTGCATGAGAAACTCTGGGAGTCTGTGTGCGCGAGAGATCCAGGGAAGGATCTGTGTGTGTGTATGCATGTGTGGAGATCCAGGGGGAAGTTTGTGTGTGCATGGAACTCAGGAAGAAGGGCGGGGGTGTCCATGTATGTGAGACCTGGAGGGGTAAAAGCATGTGTGTGTGTGAGACCCCAGGGGAAAGGGGTTGCATGTGTGAGACCTAAGGTGAGGTTTGTGTATGTGTGCAAGAGCCTTGGGGGGGTCCACGTGAGGCCCTGGGACAGTCTGTGTGTGTGAGAGACCCTGGGAGGGGTCCGTGTGTGTGTGTAAAGGGGGGTCCGTATGTGTGTGACCCTGAGGGCAGCACCTTGTGGGGCAGCACCTGAGTGGTGGGGGATGTGGAGCCCCGGGCGCTACTGCAGCGCAGCGCCGAGTCCCACCCCCGCCCTTCGGTCCCGCGTGTAGGGGGGGCAGGGCCAGGGCGTCCCCCCGCGACGATCCCCGGGTGCGTGTGTATGTGTTTGGTGTGTGCGGTGGGGGGAAGGAGCCGCACCTCGCTCGCTCGCTCGCTCTCCCTCCCTCGCTCTGTCGCGCGCACGCCGCCTGCGCCCCGATGCCCGCGCGGGCCCTGCGCTCGACGCCCCAATGGGGACGCTGAGGCGCAGGCCGCGCAGGGAGGCCCATGGCGCAGCAGCAGCCGCACGCTCCGCGCGGTGCGGGCCGGGCACCGAGCTCGCCGCCCCGCCACGCGCAGCAGCAGTTACAGCTACAGGAGCAGCAGCAGGAGGAGGAGGAGCGGGAGCAGGCGGGCAGCGGACTCATGGCCCCGGAGCCGCGGCTCCGTTCCGCCGAGAGGTGAGAAGCGACGGCGGCGGCAACGCGGAGGGGGCACCGCTCGCCCGAAGACGGACGCGGCCCCCCAGGGAGGGGAGGGT
>JAGPOW010003316.1:35893975-35908882 GCA_030014935.1 Caiman crocodilus
GGAGGGGCGGGGGAGACCCGCCTCCCAGCTCGGCGGAGGGGGGTGTGTGTGTGGGGGGGTGGGGTGGGGAGGGGGTGCACACAGCCCGGGCCGTTGGGGTGGGGGTGGGGCAGCGCGAGGCGGTGGGGGGGGCGCGTGGTGCAGCAACATGGCCGCTCGGCTCGTGGGGGGGGTGGGGGGAGGGGAACATCCAGGCGCTTCGGCGGTAGCTACAGGCCCCCCCCAACCGGAAGTAGGCAGCGGGCCGCTCTCTATGGTCCGCCGCGCACCAGAGCGGCGCGCTGGTAGTCCTGTCCCTCCCGCCGTTCCATAGAGAGTGTCCAATAGCAGGAGGCCTTTAAAAGGTAGCGGCGTCGCGGCCTTCCCCCCCCCCGTGTGGCGGTGCATTGTGGGATTCTGGAAGACTCTCTTCGGTGCGGGGGGGGGTGCGGCGCGGCGCGGCGCGGTGGGGCTGTCATGGCGACTAACATCGAGCAGATCTTTCGGTCCTTTGTGGTCAGCAAATTCCGGGAGATTCAGGAAGAGCAGGAGCAGCAGCAGCAGCACGGCGGGTAACCCCCGCAGCCTGCCCGGGGCCGCGCGGGCCGGGGGCTGGGCTGGGGCGGCGGAGGGGGGAGGGGCGGCCGTTGTGGGGCGCTCCAACGTCAGCGCGGGGCGGGGGGAGGGGAGGCCGCGGGGCCGGGCCCCAGGGCCTTGCTGGCGCTCGCTGCCCCCTTCCCCCATGTCCCTTCCCGTTTGTAGGGAGCAGAGAGCGGCGCCGGGCCCGCCCTGGCCTGCTGGGCCCGGCCTGGCCCGGCCCTCACCGCTGCGTATTTTCCTTTCCTCTGAAGGGGATGGGGGGAGGGGCAGGAGGGGGATAGTTTTTCTTTCCCATCCGCAGGTTTGGGGGGGTCGGGGAGGTCCGCGGGTTAGGGGTGGGGTGCAGGGAGTGAGAAGGTTCTTCCGGTTGGACGGCAAGAACAGCCGTTAAGGAAAAAGAAGTGGTTTCACACGGGGCAAATGAGGCTGTGAATGACCTGCCCCCTTGTTCATGTTTTCTCGAGTAGCGGAAAGGTGGAAGGCCAGCAGAACGGTGAGCCGGCCCCAGCCCCGGGCCCGGCGGAGCCAGCCGTCCCTTCTGATGCCGCAGCGTCGGGCACTGCCGGGAGTCACCCGAGTGATCAGATAGTGCAGAAAATAGAGGAAGTCCTCTCTGGGGCCCTTGAGACTGAACCACAGCATAAATCAGGTAAATGAAAACAAGAGTTTCACTTGGCGAGTGTGTTTTTTCTTTAAGGAGGACACTGTTAGGCTTAAATATAATCCTTTTTTAAAAGAGGTTTGTGTTTAGTACAACTGCCTTTAAGCATTTGCTTTTGTATTGTTTTACAGTTATTTTACTATCTTTTCTGTTGCTGTGTTGAATAGCCTGTGCAAGTTAGGGTCTGTTGGTGGACAGATGTATTCTAGAGCAGTGTTTCTCAATCTGTGGGTTGCAAGAATATATGAAAGGGTCGCAAACAAACTTAAAAAATTGATCCTCCTTTAAAGGAGGAAAATATGGGAAACTGGCTTTTCCCTTGCAGGCTGGCAAGGCTCCAGCTTGTGAGGGGCTAATTGGGGCGCCCTGTACTCCAAATCATCCTGTACCCCTGCACAGAGGAGCAGAGGGCAGAAGATAGTGGGTCGAGAGTGAGGGGCTCTGGGTCGGGACTGTCCACTGATGTTTACAAATGGGTCCTGGTACAAAAAAGCTTGAGAACCACGGCTCTAAACAAAATTTTGGCATGTGTGGCCATACCCTATCCCTTTTCCTTGCCCAAGCTGCTGCTTTGCCTTCTGCTTCCTGCTCTGTATTCCCTTTCCAATCTTTTGCTCTGTGTTTTGCTTCATTCCCCATGTTCCTTATTCCATTTGGTGCTTTGCTTTGTTTCCCGCCCTGCCTGGCACTGTGCTGCTTGTCCTCTCCCTCATCTGCCACAGGCCATGCCTAGGCAACCTCTGTGTCACTTGTGACAGGCTGACAACTCCCGTTCTAGGCCCTGAAATTGATTTATCCACCAAGCACTATTGAGGACTCGGAGGAAAAATAATTCATATCTCAATTTTTATTCACCGGTTATTCTACATTTGGGTTTTTTTTATGACTGCAGTAAGTAGGAAAAATTCAGTGGCACAGTATAAGGATTATTTTACTTTTTACATACTTTGCTGTGCAGTTCATATTCTGACAAAACTCCTGCTGAAAACTGATGGACATTTTTCTGCATCAGGAGTGCAGATTTGCTATGCTAGCTTACTTTAATAATTAAGTTATCTTGTCTCTTATTGTAAACCACGTTAAGCTTTCTTGGAGAAGGGTGACCTACAAATCTAATAAATAGCTTTCCAAGCTAAAAAAATGTAGGATCAGGAACTTGAATAAGGTAAGGGTTATCTCTTGCTTAGGCCAGATACAGGCTGTGAGGCTCTTTGTGGTCCACAGATGGACATGATAGTGAAGGTTGTCCTCTGTTACTGGCATGTGTCCCTAATAGGGCTCTGCACCAAGGATTTCAGTGGTAGACCCCTACACCTCCTTGTTTTGCCCCCAAATTCTGGCTGCACTGGGAGCCATGCGGGCCAGACAGTAAGGTATTGTAGGCCATGTTTGACATTGGTGGTGTAAGGTGTGAAAGGATATATATTGTTTTTCACAGTATTAATGAGTGTAGTTACATACTCAAAACTGAGAGCAAAAAAATTTTATGCAACAGCAGTCTAACCTTTGAGGTGCCTAATTTCAGAGTACTCTGCAGCTGGAGTATTGTGTCCAGTTCTGGGTACCACACTTTAACAAGGACATGGACAAGCTTGAGAGAGTCCAAAGAAGAACCACTTATATGCTCAGAGTCTTACATGACAAGCCATACAAGAAAAGTCTGAGGGATCTGGGACTCTTCAGACCCTTCAGTCTGAGGGATCTGGGCCTGAAGAAAAGAAGGCTGAGAGAGGACATGGTAGCAGCTTACCACTACACTAGGGGAGTACATCAAGGACTTGGTGAGCAGCTGTTCACCAGGGCACCCAACTGGAAAACTAGGAGTAATGGCCACAAACTCCTGGAAGATTGATTCAGGCTCAGCATTAGGAAAAGTTATTCACAGTCAAGGTGTCAGACTGTGGAATAAGCTCCCTCCAGAGGTCATCTACCCTGGATATCTTCAAGAGAAGACTACACAATCACCTTGCTGGGGTCACTTGACCCCCAGTTACCTTTCCTGCTTGGTTCAGGGGGCTGGACCCCCTGATGTTCTGAGGTCCCTTCTACCCTTACAATCTATGAATATTTCCCTATTTGACCTAAAGTTCTCTAGGTACCTGTAACTCTGTTTTTTGAACGTGTTCAGAATTTTTTGAGTCTGAGGAGAGAAGTGCCTAGAACCTACTAATGTCCAATAAGGATCAATGATCTTCTCTCACATTATCCACATCATTCCCCCCCTTGCCCCAAGCCACCTGTGGAACAGTTGGGGTGATCATTATATTTGAAGAAAAGGGCTTCTTCTAGGTCTGGAAATTTGGCAGGGAGGGAGGAGGGCAAAGCAGTGGCAGGATTTGGAGTCATGACAGTTAATGTTGGTACTGCTTCTCTTCCCCTTCTGCCGTTGCCAAATTTCCAGACTCATGGGGAGCTCTCCCTTCCTTCCCTGCTACATGCTGGATCAAACAGGGTTGGCTCATGGCTGGACTTAGCACTCCAGGTCCAACCTCCATGTGCTGGCTCTGGAGTCATCTGTCTGGTTGGACTTGGTGTGCTAAGTTGGGGTCTGTGTGTTGTCTCTGAGGTTGTGTTTTGGGTTGTACCAGCATTGTAGCTCCAGCCCCAGCGCTGATGCAGCCAAAATGGACCCTGCTGCAAGACTGATCTCAGAACTGGTATAGCCAGCTTGGGCCCTGGCACATAGGGTCAGGGCCAGCTCCCAAGCCCCCAACCCTGGCACACGGCTCCCAAGATCCCAACCACAGTGTGCAGCCCTCCAGCCCAGTTGTGCAGTCCTGGAGACCCAAGCTCTTAGCTACTTGCCTGTACTCTGAGGTAAGATTTTTTTTTTCCTTGGGGCCTTCCCAAGATAAGGTGCAAGTACTGTTTTGGGGATACATTATATGTAGGGACCTATTTAAATTGCTGCAAGACAAAGGGTTTTTGACAGCGTCCTCATGGCGCACAGAGCCAATTTCACAGACATTTTGCACTGGCTCCTGCCCTTTGGCACTGATTGGCAGAGGCCCCACTTTGGCAATGATTGGTAGAGAGACTCTGGTAGGAGGAGGAGGGACAAGGGAACAGCCATCATCTTATCTGCTGCCCTTTGTGCCACCTGCCAGCCAGTACCTTTTCCTCAGGGCAGTGAGTACCATTGGGGAGCTGACATTTTATTTAAATTAATTTGTTTGTTGTTAATTTTGTGGATTTTACAGATAAGTCTGGATTTCACGATTTCTGAAAAACCACAAATTAAGTGGATCTCTAATTATATGCAAGAAAATGTAGTAGGTGCTGCTGAAGTTCCCTGTGAGGCCAAGATCAGACTCCTTGTGAATTGCCATGCTGGTAACTTACTTTCTATTGGGTATGATGGAAGAATAGAAGGAAACCTAGTGGTTAAAACATAGGGAGTAGGAGGTTTGGGTACAATGACCTTATCTGCCTAGAAGGGAGTTTAAACTTGCATCTTCTCCCTCCTGTGAGAGTTCCCTCACTCATAGGTAGATTAATGCATGGGCCACCTGGGCATGAGCCAAGGGGCCCTAACCACTTCAGGGCCTGAGGATGCTGATCAGCAGTGAAGCAAAAAATGCAGTTTTAAATTTGGCATGTTTCCGTCTCCCAGCAGGGAGGCAAAACTGGCACCCAGTTTAAAACCCTGGCTTTTCTTTTTGCTTCCCTGCACCCAGTGGGGTTGGGGGGGGGCCAGAACTGCTGTGACTGTGTGGAGCCAAGAGTGTCATGCTGCGTTGCACCTCTGTAGGCTGACAGCAGCTCTGCAGGGGGCATAGCTGCCGTGCGCTCCCCCCCCCCAAAATTCACCATAGCCACCCTTCCTAGCACTGTCACCCACACACAAAGGTGCAATGCTGGACTCCTGGCCTGAGTCAGCCTGGCCTGGTGCACAGGCACAGCCGCAGGGACACAGCTGGGCAGCAGCTCCCTGCTGGTCAGTGCATCAGGGGCTGGATGAGAGCAAGATAGAGCCATGTGGGGGGAGGGGGAGCTGCCTCAGAGTGCTGGGAAAGGGGGAGGTCACGTGTGCACGCATGCTCATCTGAGTGTCTGTGCATCTGAGCATGCATGCATCTGTGTTCATGGCAGAGAGAGTATGATTGTGTCTGTGTGTCCGTGCATAGAGAGTGAGTGAGAGTAGTGTGTGTATGCCTGTATATATGTATGTTTGGCTATAGCAGGGGAGGGCAGGTAGCAGAGAGAAGAGACGGGCATGTGCCACCCAGCCTCCCCTGTCAACACTAGGAGGGGAAGATTGCAGGGGACTTCCAATTTTGTGTTTGCCCAGGGCCCCAGTACACATTAATCTGCCTCTGCCCTCACCATAGGGCAGGGTTGGGCAATTATTTTGGGTGGAGGGCCGCTTACCCAGTTTTGGCAGACTGTTGAGGGCTGCATGGGTAGTCCCACCCCTTAACAGGTGCCTGACCCCCCGGTCACCATCTTGGGACCAGTGTCTCGGGGCCAGTGCCAGTGGGACCCAGAGCGGGATGCAGGCTGGCAGGAAGAGTGTGGGGTCAGAAAGGACCCTGTTTGTAGGCAAGTGTCAAGCATTGCAGGTGGATGTAACAGCTGACACCATTTCTAAGTGAAGTGTACTTGAAATGATTTCAGTGTACCATTCCAGTATACCAGTCCTAGCTGACACATTTCAGAATAAATGCTGCAGCCTTCTCTATACCGAGGTAGGGGGTGCTAGCACAGCCTGCAGAAACATACGGTTCTGTTCTTGGCTTCTGCCACCTCCTATCCTAGGGACGAAAGGTATAAGTGCTGGAGAGCAGAGAGGCAAGCAGGCCACCAGGAGTCTGACACTCCAGCTCCTGTTTCTTCCATCTCTCCTTTCCCCTTCTCAACAGAGTGGAAAGGTACAGGGAACTTGAGCCTGAAGGACCAAGATTTAGCAGCAGTGGCATGGGTAGGGGGTAGGCGGTAGGGTCTGGCTGTGGCTGGGGTTTCAGTGGCTGTCTCAGTCTCTCTCTCCGTCTTCCCAGTTGAGATGTTACAACAAATGAAATGCTCCAAAAATAGTATGTCATGTAAAAAAAAATACTGTTTTGAGGTGTTTTAATTGTTTTTTGGAATGTTTCAAATAGCTTGTACGTGTGGACCAGTAGCCCTTTGAAACATTTCAAAGATATTTGAAACTAATTGGTTGCTTGCAGACAGGGGTGGGGAGGGCCGCATGCTTTATTTTAAAGTTGGCATGCTTTCATGCCAAGCCCAGCGCATGCTCAAAAGAGGCAGCATGTTAGTTGGGCTCAGCTCTGCAGCATCTGTATAGACTGAGCACTTTAGTGGGACTTTTTTGGCACTTTTATTTAATAGTTGATTGAATCAGCTATTGTATAAAAACACCACAAAGCCACGTTTAAGCACCTGATCTATACAGATGCTGAAGAGCCAGGTTGGACTAATGCATTGCTACTATAAAGCATGGTTTGCTTGGATTTTTTTCACATCTGCAAGCAGCTTTTGTTACTTGTGTCCACACCCCAAAATTATTAGCAAGGAAGTGGTTCTGGGTTCTGATCTCTGCTTCCAAAACTGTTTATGCATTTTGCAAAAAAAAGAAAAAGAATTTAAATTTACATTTGAATTTAAGTGAAAAGCCCCACGTGCTCTAACCTAATGGTTTTAAAAGTTCCTGAAGTCATGGAACACTGTCATAACACTTCTGTCACGGAACCCCGACCCTTGTCTTTAAGACTGTGGGGCCAGGTGACCTGTCCCAGTTGTGGTAGTGCATCACAGCTTGGCCCACTTTGCCATTACCCCCTTATGACCCATTGTAGAAGCCCAGTGTTTGGCAGAATGCAGTTTGCAAGCCACTGGTTTAACTCAGATTATTGCTTACATGGTAAGCACCACTGTTCTCTTCTCTTTTTCTTCAAGCAGCTTAGAATCCAGCTCTAGATTCCAGGTGGATGCCTGTAGTTTTCACAGCCTGTCAATTGTATTTAGATGCCTATGCTTGTAGAGAGGAGGGTGGTTTCAAATGCTATCTGTAGCATTTACTATCAACTAGAGAATAAGGAGTTTTCTGCGTAGTGTGAAATGTGCCTAATTTGTCTGTGCCTAACTCCTTTTGCTCTGTGTAGGGAACCATTATACTTAATTCTGGGCTTTTAATTATGTTCTGGGAACCAGTTGCCTAGAATTCGGATGTTAAAGCACTGAACTCATACAAGTTTAGCTTTTTTTCCCCCTTTGATCTTGCACTTATTTGCTGGCCCTGTATGAGGTCCATCTGTTTCTGTTGCACTATATTAAGTGCATAGTTCAGTGTGCCTGGGTCTTGGCAGGATCAAGGCTTTAATGATCACTTATCAGTACCTTAGTAAAGTTACATTTTTAAAGTCTGATTTTACTTTTAACTAAAAATGTCTTCTGCATTTATTTCATATTGGATAGTGGTAATGGGTAAAGTTTAGTTTTCAGCTGCTTTAATTCGATCACAAGTTTATAGATATTAGGAGCTGAAAGGGACCTCAGGAGATCATTGGGTTCAGCCCCCCTGCACTAGGGCAGTACTTTCTTCTTTTACTGTATCATTAAAGTAAATCACAATTTTTTTGTCAAATAGTTAAGATTTTTCTGTACTAGCACAAGGATGCTCAACTTCTGGCCCACTGGCCAGATCTAGGTCATGGAGCTGTGTGATCTGGTCTGTGGTTCCCAAGGGTCTGGAAATTTGGCAGAGGGGAAGCAGTAGCAAAATTAACATTGCCAATGGTTCCCCATTACCAGATTTCCAGGCCCCTCAAGCCAGATGATATGGCCTAGTACACAGGATCTGGTGGTACTTTGGGCACCCCACCTTAGTTCCAGCTCTGAATCTGGTGCAGGGCTGGTGCCTGGGCTTGCATACATCAAATCAGGCCCACAGATTGACTCCATATCACTTATTTGGTCTATGGGGCCACAAGGTTGCATACCGCTGTGTAGTTGGTCCGGCACTGGGGTCCTCAGTCACCCCCTGGCTGCCACCTGCTTGTCACCTCTTTGCTGCCTCTCTGCCACCACTTTGCTTGTCCCCTCTGGCCTCTCAGGGTCCCACACTTGTATTTTCTGCCATAGCTTGATGTTACGATTGGATAGGGAGGCTGCCTCTAGAGCCTGGGTGGGCAATTATTTGGGCTGGAGGGCCCACTTAAGGCATTTTAGTGAACTTTTTTAGGGATGGAGGGCAATAGATCTGGTCCTAGGCCATCTTTGTCCTGTACCCACTGCCGGAGGCACTGGGCAGGGTGGGTGGGGTCTTCATGAAGACTAGCCCAGCAATTGTGTGTGCAGAACAAGCTTGACCAGGCAGATGGGATGGTGCCACGGGTGGGCAGGGAGCAGGGTGATGATGATGTAGGGCTGGGGCCTGGAGAAGAGCTGCAATCAGCTACCTGCATGTCCACACACCCCTGCCTGTGGGACTGGTGCCTGTTGCAGGGACACGCGGGGAGCAGATTGTGGCTCTGCCCTGGGTTTCCCTCCACTTTCTGTGGGCTAGATCTGTTTTGCCCACCCCTACTCCAGAAGGTATGGGGGTTTGGGGTCTTAGGCCATGCCAGGCTGGGCTGAGGCCTTGGCCTACTTTACTTTGGTTGGGCCCATTCCACCTGAGATTTGCTGTCACAGGACTGTTGGCTCCTGCGCCCCAGCTCCAGCCATGCCATCATGGGCTTTGGGCCCCTTGGCTCCTGGTTGTGCCCTTGTGGGCTCTGGGCTTATGGCCCCAGTCTTAGCAGAAGGACTGTGGTACTGGGTAGCAAACAGCAGTGCTAGACCCTTCAAAGGGTCTAGGTCAGGAGCTGGGGTGCCCTTGGCACTCTTGGTCTCCTCCACCTCTACAGCCACAACCTGATCTCTGGAATTTAAATACAAACAAAAAGATATGATCTTCTGGTCTCAAACGGAAGGTTCCTTACCATGTGTTAACACCACCCTGGGATAGCTACTGTGTAAGGCACCAAATTAGTTATTTGCATGTCTGGTGCTTCAAAGTGTTCCTGCAGCTTCCATGCAGCCTGGAGTCCTCCTTGCTTGTCCCATCAGGCCCTGTTCCTCCCTTAAGTTCTTGTTGCAGCTAGCAGGGCCAGACTGCCGTGCTTGCTTCATGTCCTGGGCCGATTTTTTTCTCTCTTGGGTGGTCACCTGACTCTCTACTTTTGTCCCGGGCCTGTCAGTCACTGGTTGTACTATTTTGGTTACATCTAAGGCAGGTGGACATTTTATTCAAGGGCCTTTATAGATTGTAGAGTTGGAAGGGACCACAATGGATCATCGTGTCCAACCCCCTGCCCCTGACAGGAAAGAGGACTGAGGTCAGATGATCCCAGCCAGGTGACTATCTAGCCTCCTTTTGAAGACCTCCAAGCTAGGCGATAGCACCACCTCTCTTGGAAGCCCATTCCAGATCCTGGCCACCCATACTGTGAAAAATTTCTTCCTAATCTAACCTAAATCTACGCTTGACTAGTTTATACCCATTATTCCTAGTCACTCCCTGGGGCACCTTTAGTAAACAGCGCTTCCCCATTTCCCCGTTGACCTCCCCTAATAAATTTATAGGCAGCCACAAGATCTCCCCTCAGCTGTCTCTTGTGAAGGCTGAGGAGATTTAGCTCTCTCAACCTCCCCCCGTAGGGTCTATCACGAAGGCCACTAATCATGCAAGTGGCCCTCCTCTAGACCCTCTTGACATTCCCTGTGTCCCCCTTGAAGTGTGGCACCCAAAACTGGACACTGTACTCTAACTGTGGCCTGGCCAGTGCCGCATAGAGGGGGAGCGTGCACCTCCTTTGTTTTATTAGTCATGCATCTGTTAATGCCCGATAAGGTGTAACTGGCCTTGTCGATTGCCTCTTTGCTCTGCTGGCTCAATTTATGACTCCAAGATCCCTCTCTGCCTCCAAGCTGCTGAGAAGGACACTTCCTAACCTATATGTGTGCTGGGGGTTCCTCCTTCCCAGGTGGAGTACCTTGCATTTATCTTTATTAAATTGCATCTTATTTCTGCCTTCTGTCACTATCAGTTTGTCCAGGTGGCTGGTGATGGCCAGCTGATCCTTGGCTCCCCCTCTTCTTCAGCGATCGAGTAGGAGCCCCATAACTCACTGTACTAGCAAAACAATTTTAAGAAAAAAACTTTGAAAACCTGTTAAGGTGTGGGGTTTGTTTTTTTTTTCTTTTTTAATACGTAAACCAGATTCCAGGTTAATTTTGACACATCAGTTTAAAAGATGCATATTGGGTCAGATGCATTAGCAGGTAAAGTAGAAGCTTTGTCTAAGCTTAGAGTTTGGTAAATTTGGCATCTGTTTCTTCTGCTTCTGCTACATTTTGTAATTTTTACATTTTCTTTCAAAAGTAATCGTATATTTCCTGTAAATGTTTTATTTATTGATCAAAGGAAAGGGTTTTTTTTGTTGCATAATGTGAATCAGTCTAGTTGTTTTAAGTGTAAAAAGCCTAGTAAAAATTGACAAGAAGCAGTTTAAATACTTAATTTATTATCTTAAAAGATAAATGTATCTTTCTTACCTAAGCATCTTTCATGTGCTTGCTAGTGAAAAAGTCACTTATGTTGCATAACATTGATTTTTAAACTGTAGGTCTAATTTCCCTCTCCCCAAATATTTGTTAAAAGATGAAACAAAATATTTATAATATAACTAGTTTTAAAGAAAATGTTCTTTCTTTTTAAATGTAGATGTAGACGCAGACACAGCAAAGAGTACGTCTCAGTCTTCAAAAAGAGGTCCTACTGATGAAGTAGAAGATGAAATTCCAAGAAAAAAGTCAAAGAAAAACAAGAAACACAAAAGCAAAAAGAAGAAGAAGAAGAAGAAGAAAAGGAAGAAAGAAAAAAAACATAAGAAGCAGCCAAAGGAATCAAAATTGAGTGCACAACATGGAGGACATGCAGACTTACAACCTGCTTCTCACTTGAAACCAGAAAAAATGATTACGGAACATGGAGACCATGCAGTTTCAGATCATGCCTGCCACATGCAGTTAGAAGAAATGAGTTCAAAAATAAGTGAAGAACATGGAAGACATTCAGGTATAGGACTTGTTTCTCATTTGCTATCAGATTCTCAATCTCTGGAAAACCTTCAGAGTGAAAAAACAAACTTGTCCATCAGTGATACATCCAGTGCATTCAATTTACAAACTGGCAAACTTGATCACCATGAAGAAAATGCTAGTATAACTACAATTAAAGATTGCACTAAAGAAGAGCCAGCTAAAGTAAAGCAGCTGAGTGAGCCTCATGAAAATATGTCTCATAAAGCTGTTAACATGAGTGAAAATGTCGTACCTTTGACTGTTGATGCTGAAAGCGGTACTTCATTTACCAGTAGAACTAGAGTTGTTAGTAAGTCTGAAATTGAAAAAGATTTGGAAGCTGCTTCAACTGGGAGAATAAAAGGACTGGAAGATTCAAAAACTGTTCTGAGATCTGTGAGCACTGGGGAAACAAAAGATTCAGAAACAACTGCAGAATCAGCCACAGCACAAGTGAAGTACCTTGAAACGACTCTAAAATCTGTGACTGTGGTGGAGACACAAATTATGGAAACATTTCTAAGATCTCAGTCTCTGGGAAGTGATTTGGTATCTATGCCAAAATCTGTGGCTGAGATGGAGGTTTTGGAAACAAGCCAAGGACCTATGCATGTGGCAGAGGTGAAACATTCAGAAGCGACTACAGGTTCTGCACTCATGGGAAATATGAGAGATTCAGAAGCAGCCTTGGAGCCTGTAATTGTGGCAGGCGCAGAAACATTCTTGGAATCAGTGACTGGAGCAGCTAAAGAGTCTGTGCACATAGGGGACATGAAAAATTCAGGTAAAGTTCTGGGACCTGTTGCTGTCTTGAAGGCTCCGGAAACAGCCCTGGCAGCAACAGTTGTAACGGAGGTGAAAGGCTCAGAAGCGTCTATGGCATCTGTGCATGTGGGTCATAGGAAAGATGTAGTCTTGAAATCTATGGCTATAGCAGATGTTTTAAAAGCAGTCCAGGAACCTGTGTCTGTGATGGAAGTAGAAGGTGCAGAATCAACTCAAGAATCTCTACAAAATGAAGAACTCAGAGATTCAGCTGCAGCTCCAGAGCTTATGAGAGGGACAAAAAATATTGAAACTACATCAGAATCTCCAGCTATAGTTCCTGAAGCAACCCTAGAAAATGTGCCTATAGAAAAGGTGAAAGGCCCAGAAAAATCTCTGAAAATGAAAGGAGAGAGTGCTTCAGTAGTGATCCTAGAATCCTTGGCCAGGCCAGAAGCAAACGACCCACACTTAATCCATGAGCATATGGCTACAGTGGAGGCTAAAGTATTTGAAGCAGCTCCTTTGTCACTTGAAATGAAAGGTGTGAAAGTTCTAGAAACAACCTTGCATCCAATGGCAAGAGAGAAAAGAGTTGAAACAATTCCAGTATGTCTGCAAATGGATGATATAAGAAACTTAGAGGCAGCTGCAGGAACTGTGACCATGGCAGAGGTGAAAAGTTTGGAAGCAACTTCTCTATCTCTGCAAACAAAGGGTGTCAGAGATTTGGAAGGAAAATTAGATTCTGCGGGTGCGGTGAAAGTTTTGGAGGGAGCACTAGAACCTGTAGTTGTGGCAGCTGATTCAAAAGTGGTCTTAGAACCTGTGGCAGTGACTAGGTTTCCAGAAACAACTTTGCAGCTGCAAGGTGCAGAAGACTCAGAAAGTTCAGAGTTACCTCAGTTGTCCCTGCAAACAGAACACACGAAAGCTTCAGAAGTAGCTCTTGAGTCTGGAGCTGTAGCAAAGATGAAGACTTTGGGAGCAGTTGCAGAGTTTGTGGCTGTAGCAAAGGTGAAGGATTCAAAAGAAACTGTAAAATCTGAGGTCACAGCAGAGTCTAAAGATGGGGAGAAGTCAAACAAAAGAACTTTAATCTCTGGGACATCAAAGGTGAAAAGCTTGCAAACTGTTATGGAATCAAAGGCATCAGCAGAAGTGAAGCTTTTGGAAGCATCCAGATTTGAGGTAATGTCTGAGTTGAAAGACTTTGGATCAGTTGTAGAACAAGCGGCCATAGCAGAAGCCACATCTTCAGAACCATCTCAGGTGGTGCAATCTCAGGCGGTGGCAGAGTTGAAAGCTTCAGAAATGGCTATGGAAGTTCAGGCCATGGCAGAAGGGAAAAACCTGACATCTTTACTATCTAAAGTCATGACAGAAGCAAAAGAGTTGGAAATAACTCCACAGACTGAGGCTGTGATAGAGGACAAAAATTTTGAAACTGCTCCAAAGTCTGTGGCTGCCATAACAGACATGAAATACTTGGAACTTGCAACAGAATTTGAGACTATGCCAGAGGTGAAAGAGTTGGAAACTGTAAAAGACTCTGAAGCAGTTTCTGAATCTGAGACCATCACAAGGATGAAAGTTCCAAAATTGTTACCCATAACAATGGTAAAAACTTTGGAAGCAAGTTCAGAATCTCTGCCCTTGGCGGATGTGCAAAATTTAGAATTGGGTAGAGTCTGTGATAGTATAACTGTGGTTACTGCTGCAGAACCTAACATCATCACAGAGGCAAAATGTTTAAAACCTATTCCCGAATCTCTGAACACACAAAATATAAGAGATTCAGAAGCAGTTCCAGAACTTCTGCATACAGCATTGGTAAAAGGTGCAGAATCAACAGAATTGGAGGCAGGAGAAGTGAAAAATTTGGAAGCTACTTCAGGATATGTGACTGAAAAAACAAAACCTGAAGAAATAAGAGATTCAGAAACTCTTCTAGCATCTGAAACCATGATGGAGGTGGAAGTATTAGAAACTACTTCAGAATCTTCTATCAGAGCAACATTAAACAATTCAGAAACTATTTCAATGCTTAATTCTGAGCAAAAGAAAGATTTTGAAACGGCTTTAAAAACAGAGGCTTTGGTGGAAATGAAAGATTTGGAAGTGGCTCCAGAAATGTTGGGCACTGCAGAAGTGAAATGTTTGGAAGAAGTTCCAAAATCTGCAGGCGTAACACAGATGATGGCATTGCCTTACATGAAAGATTTGCGAGCAGTGATAGGTGTAGAGGATTTCAAAACTTTACCAAGTCATACTGCAGATGTGAAAATTCCAGGCCCGGATCAAGAATCTAAGTTAATGGTGGAAGTGAAAAGTTTGGAAACAGTAACTGTTGCAGAGGCAAAAAATATAGAAGCAGCTACAGATTCTTTGCGTACAGCTCATGTGACAACTTTGGAAGCAGGCCAAAGACCCAAGGTACCACCTGTGGTAAAAGTCTTAGATGCAGCTCTGGGACCTGGACCTATGTTGCTGGCAGTGGCAAAACTCTCAGAAACTGCTTCACGGCCAGGACCTCTAGTGCCAGCAGGTGCAAGAGTCTTAGAAACTGCCTCAGGGCCTGAACAAGTGGTACCGGCAGTAGCAAAAATCTCAGAAGCTGCCTCAAGGCCTGGACCTGTGGCACTGACAGAGAAAAGAGTCTTGGAACCTGCCCCAAGGTCTGGTCCTGTAATGCCAGCAGTGGCAAAAGATTCAGAGCCTGTCCCAAGACCTGGGCCTGCGGCGCCGGCGGTGGCAAAAGTCTCGCAAGCTGCCCCAGGGCCTGCGGCGCCGGCGGTGGCAAAAGTCTCGCAAGCTGCCCCAGGGCCTGCGGC
>JAGPOW010003316.1:35910955-35936604 GCA_030014935.1 Caiman crocodilus
GCGACGACAGACTCGCAAGCTGCGCCAAGGCCACCAGCTGCGGCGGCGGCGACGACAGACTCGCAAGCTGCGCCAAGGCCACCAGCTGCGGCGGCGGCGGGGACAGACTCGCAAGCTGCGCCAAGGCCACCAGCTGCGGCGGCGGCGGCGACAGTCTCGCAAGGTGCTCCAGGGCCACCAGCTGTGGCACCGGCGGCGACGACAGACTCACAAGCTGCGCCAAGGCCATCAGCTGTGGCGCCGGTGGCGGCGGCGGCAGCAGACTCGCAAGCTGCGCCAAAGCCACCAGCTGTGGCGGCGGCGGCAGCAGACTCGCAAGCTGCATCAAGGCCACCAGCTGTGGCGGTGGCGGTGGCAGCAGACTCGCAAGCTGCATCAAGGCCACCAGCTGCGGCGGCGGCGGCAACAGACTCGCAAGCTGCATCAAGGCCACCAGCTGCGGCGGCGGCAACAGACTCGCAAGCTGCATCAAGGCCACCAGCTGCGGCGGCGGCCACAGACTCGCAAGCTGCATCAAGGCCACCAGCTGCGGTGCCGGCGGCGGCCACAGACTCGCAAGCTGCATCAAGGCCACCAGCTGCGGTGCCAGCGGCGGCCACAGACTCGCAAGCTGCATCAAGGCCACCAGCTGCGGTGCCGGCGGCGGCCACGGTCTCGCAAGCTGCGTCCAGGCCACCAGCTGCGGTGCCGGCGGCGGCCACGGTCTCGCAAGCGGTCTCGCAAGCTGCGTCCAGGCCACCAGCTGCGGTGCCATCGGCGGCCACGGTCTCGCAAGCTGCGTCCAGGCCACCAGCTGCGGTGCCATCGGCGGCCACGGTCTCGCAAGCTGCACCAGGGCTAGGGCCTGCGGCACCAGCAATGGCAAAAGTCTTGCAAGCTGCTCCAGGGCCCGCGGCGCCAGCAATGGCAAAAGTCTTGCAAGCTGCACCAGGCCTGGGGCCCGTGGCACCAGCAGTGGCAAAAGTCTCGCAAGCTGCCCCAGGCCCTGCGGTGCCGTCGTTGGCAAGAGTCTCGCCAGCTGCCCCAGGGCCTGCGGTGCTGTCGTTGGCAAGAGTCTCGCCAGCTGCCCCAGGGCCTGCGGTGCCGTCGTTGGCAAGAGTCTCGCCAGCTGCCCCAGGGCCAGGGCCCATGGTGCCGACGTTGGCAAGAGTCTCGCCAGCTGCCCCAGGGCCGGGGCCCGTGGTGCCGGCGTTGGCAAGAGTCTCGCCAGCTGCCCCAGGGCCGGGGCCCGTGGTGCCGGCATTGGCAAGAGTCTCACCAGCTGCCCCAGGGCTGAAGCCCATGGTGCCGGCATTGGCAAGAATCTCACCAGCTTCCCCAGGGGTGGGGCCTGCGGCATTGGCATTGGCAAGAGTCTCTCCAGCTGCCCCAGGGCCAGGCCTTATGATGCCGGCAGTGGCAAGAGTCTCGCCAGCTGCTCCATGGCTTGCAGTGCCAGCAGTGGCAAGAGTCTCGCCAGCTGCCCCAAAGCCAGGGACTGTGATGCCGGCGGTGACTAAAGTCCCAGAAGCAGTCCTAGGGCCGACTCCTGTGGCACCAGCAGTGGCAAAAGTCTCAGACACTGCTCCACATCCTACAACACTGGCAGTAGCAAAAGTCTCCGAAGCATCCCCTGTGCCTCGACCTGTGGCGCTGGCCATGGCAAAAGTCTCGGACACTGCCCCACAGCCTGTGGTGCCAGCAGTGGTAAAAGTCTTAGAAGCTGCCGCAGTACCTCGACCTGTGGCACTAGCAATGACAAAAGTCTCCGAAGCCAGCCAAGGACCTGCACCGCTGGTGCCAGCAGTGGCAAAAATCTCTGAAGCTGCCTCTGGACTTGGACCTGCAGCACAGGGTGTGGCAAAAAGCTCAGAAGCAGACCCAGGGCCTGGACCTGCAGTGCCAGCAGCAGCAAAAGCTTCAGAAGCTGTCTTGGGGCCTGTGGCACTGCCTGTGGCAAAAGGTGATGACACTTCAAAAGATGACAAAGCACGTGGGAAAAGCACCCACAAGAGTAGTGATAAAAATAAACAAGATGCAAAAAAAGCAAAAAAGAGTCGGTCTAAATCTCTTTCCAGATCACGAAAGCGGAGAAAAAAGACAAGGTCACGCTCTACTTCCAGGCAGGTTACCTCTAAAAGAGCAAGTTCTAGGAGCAGGAACCTCTCAGATTCTCGGAAAAATCATTCTGCATCACATCGCAAGTCCAGATCTCGGTCTGTTGAAAGAAGGGATCCCAAAGAGTCTTCAAGGAGATCAAGACACAGACGATCCAAGTCCTCTGATCACGATGGGTCCCGATCCCGGTCTGCGGAAAAAAGAGATCGTAATGAGTCTTTACGGAGATCCAGACGCAGACGTTCTAGATCTTCTGAGCGCTACAAATCTAGGTCAAGATCTGTTGAAAGAAGAACTCGTACAGACTCTCCATGGAGATACAGATGGAATCGTTCCAGGTCCTCAGATCGCTACAAGTCTAGATCAAGATCTGTTGAAAGACGAGGTCGAAGAGATTCTCCTTGGAGATACAGGCGCAATCGGTCCAGGTCCTCGGATCGCTCCAAGTCTAGATCCCGGTCTCTGGATAGAAGAGGTCGCAGATACTCTCCGTGGAGGTATAGGCGCAATCGCTCTAGGTCTTCAGATCGTTCCAAGTCTAGATCCTGGTCTGTGGATAGAAGAGGTCGCAGAGACTCTCCATGGAGATATAGACGCAATCGTTCCAGGTCTTCAGATCGTTCTAAGTCTAGATCCCGGTCTCTGGATAGAAGAGGTCACAGATATTCTCCTTGGAGATACAGGCACAATCGCTCTAGGTCTTCAGATCACTCTAAATCTAGATCCAGATCTGTTGGAAGAAGAGGTTGCAGAGACTCTTCACGGAGGTCGAGACGTAAACGCTCCAGGTCCTCGGATCATTATAAGTCTAGGTCCAGGTCACTGGGGAAGAGAGATAGAAAGGAGTCTTCTCGGCGATCTAAACATAAACGTTCCAAGTCTTCGGACCGTTACAAATCTAGGTCTAGATCTGATGGAAAAAGAGGTTGCAGAGACTCTTCACAGAGGTCAAGACGCAGACGTTCCAGGTCCTCAGATGATCGTTACAAGTCTAGATCCAGGTCTGTGGGCAGAAAAGAGAGGAAGGAATCTTCACGGCGGTCTAAACGTAAACGCTCCAAGTCCTCTGAGCATTATAAATCTAGATCCAGATCTGTTGACAAAACAGGGGGCAAGGAGCCTTCACAGAGGTCTAAACATAGACGATCCAGGTCTTCAGCCCATTACAAATCTAGATCCAAATCTCTTGACAAGCAGCAGGGCAAAGTTTCATCACAGAAATCTGAAAGTAGACGCTCAAAGTCTTCTGAATGTGACAAACCTAGATCTAAATCTGTTGAAAAAATTGAAGGCCAGAAGTCTTCAGTAGAGTCCAAAAATAGTTGCTCTGAGCTTTCTGAAAGCCAAGAGTCAGGATCCAAATCTGTTGAAGAAATGGGAGGCCCAAAATCTTCAATGGAGTCTGAAGATAGATGCTCTGAGCTTTCTGAATGCCAGGAATTGGGATCCAAATCTGCTGAAGAGGTGATGGGCCCAAAACCTTCATTGGAATCTGAAAATAGATGCTTTGAGCTTTCTGAAGTCCAGGAGTCAGAATCTAAATCTGTTAAAGAATCAGGGGACCCAAGACCTTCAGTGGAGTATGAAAACAGAAGCTCTGAACACTCTGAAGGTCAAGAGTCAAGATCCAAATCTGTTGAAAAAATAAAGCACCAGGAGTCTTTGGTAATGCCTGAAGCTAAACTCTTAGACTCTTCTGCAGGTGGTGAACCTAGATCTGTAGCAGTTGAAGAAATTGAGGAGCCTTTATTGAGAACTGAAAATAGACACTCAGAGTTTTCTGTATGTGAAGGACTTAATTCTGAATCTGTTGAAAAAATAGAGGGCCAGCAACCTTTGACCTCTGAAAGTATGTACTCTGAGTTTTCTGAACACAATGGACCCAGATCTGAATCTGTCACAAAGTTAGAGAGCCAGATACCTTCATTGGGGTCTGAAAGTATGCATCCCAAGTCATCTGAATGTGAAAGACATATATCTAAATCTGTTGAAGAAGTAGACAAACAGAAGCTTTCACTAAGCTCTGAAAATAGGTGTTCTGAACCTCCTGAGCACTACAAGTCAAGACCTAGTGCTGTTGAAAAAATAGCAAGTGAGTCTTCCCTGAGGTCTGATAGTGTATGTTCTAAGCTTCCTGAATGTGACAGCCATGTACCCCAAATACTTGAAAAAATGGAAAGCCAAGAACCTTTGCTGAAACCTGAAAGTAAACTCTCTGAATCTCTTGAACCTGAGAGAGCTAGATCTAAATCTGGTGATAAAAGTAAGAGCTGGGAGCCTTTAGTGGGGTCTGAAAAGTCTTCTCACCAGATTTCGGTTGTGCCTTGTGATATTCAGAAAACAAAGGTACAGGAGACTTTCCTAAGGTCTGAAATCATATGCTCTGAGTCTCTGGTGCCAGATGAACCCAAATCCAAATCTATTCAAATAACAAAGAGGCAGGAAGCTTTGCTGAACTTGGAAAGTGGACCACTTGAATCCTGTGAAGACGTTGAACTGAACTCCAAATCTGTGGATAAAATAGAGGAACGTGAGCTTTTGCTGAGCTCTGAAAACAGATCTCCTGAATCTGTTGAAGGCCCAAAACTGATGTCTGAATTTGTGGAAAAAATAAGGGAACGGGAGCTTTCCCCAGAGAGCAGAATCCATGAAACTGGTGAAGGCTTTGAACCTAGATCTCAGTCTGTGGGAAAAATGGCAGATCAACAGTCTGCTCTCACCTCTGAGTGTAGACCCCTTGAATCTGGTAAAGACCTTGAGCTGAAGTCTGACCCTGTGCAAATCATAAAGGTATGTGAACCTTTGCTGAGCTTGGAGAGGAAAGCCTTTGATTTTAGTGAAGGTCTCACCCTTACATCTGAAGCTATGGAGAGCATAGAGGTACAGGAGAATTTGTTGAGCTCTAAGAGCGGACCTCTGATGAAGAAATCTGGTGAAGGTCACAGTCTGAGGTCTCAGTCTTTGGAAAGCAAATTGGTACTGGAGCCTTCACTGAGCTCTGAAAGTGGACCACTTGGATCTGATCAAAACCTTGAACCCAGATCTGAGTCTATGGAAAAATTAGAGGGACAAGAGCAATGGTTGAGCCCTAGGAGTATAGCCCTTGAATCTGTTGAAGGCCTTGAGCTGAGATCCAAGTCTCTGGAAATCCAGGAAGCAGAGGAGCCCTTGCTGAGATCTGAGAGCAGATTTGACTCTGGTGAAAGTCTTGAACTGAGGTCTGAGCCTGTAGGAAAAATAGAAGTACAGGCATCTACCCTGAGCCTTGAGACTGGAATCCTTGACTCTAGTGAAAGCTTTAAACTAAGATCCATGCCTTTTGAAAAACTAGAGGGACAGGAACTTGCTTCTGAGAACAGATCTCTTGAATCTGGTGAAGACCCAGAAACAAGGTCCGAGTCTGTAGAAAAAATCAAAGAGCAGGTGCTGTCACTGAGTCTTGAAAATAGACCCAAGGAAACCAGTGAAAGCCTGGAACCCATGTCTGCATTTGTGGAAAAACTAGAGGGACAGGCACTGTCATTGAGCTCTGAAATCAGACCCTGGGAATCTGTTGAGGGCTGTGAACCCCTGTCAGAGTCTGTGGAAAAAATGGAGAGGCAGATGCTGTCTCGGAGTCCTGAAAGCAGAGTCTGGAAATCTCATGAAGGCCTGGAACCCACGTCTCAGTTTGTGGAAAAAAGTGTAGAACTGGAGTTGCCTCTGACCTCTGAAAGCAGACCACTAGAATCTGGTGAAGGCATTGAACTGAGACCTGTGTTTGTGGAGAAAATTGAGGAACAGGTGCCATCATTGTGCTTTGAAAGCAGACCTGTTGAATCAAGGTCCAAGTCTATGGAAGAAGTTGAGGAACAGCCACTGACATGGAGCTCTGGAAGGAAATCCATTGGATCTAGGCTTTTAGAGCAAAGTGGGGACCTAGGGTGGTCACTGAGCTCTGAAAGGAGACCCCTGGAATCTGGTAAAGGCTTTGAACCAAGGTCCAAGTCCATCGAAGAAACTCAGGGACAGATGCCACATTGGAGCCCTGAAAGGAGACCCCTTGAATCTGGCAAAGACTTTGAACTACAGTGTGAATCAGTGGAAGAAATTGAGGAGAAGGGACCATCAGCAAGCCCTGAAAGCAGGCACCTTGATTCGTGTGAAAGTTTTGAGCTGTTGTCCAAATCTGTGGAAGAAACTGAGGAACAGATGCCACATTGGAGCCCTGAAAGGAGACTCCTTGAATCTGGTGAAGGCCTTGAGCTGCCATCTGAGTCTATAGAAGAAACTGAGGAACATGTCCCGTCCCTGAGCCCTGAAAGTCGACCCCTTGCATCTGGTGAAGGCTTTGAACTGTTGTCTGAGTCTATGGAAGAAATTGAGGGACAGGTGCCATCACTGAGCCCTGAAAGCAGACCCCTTGAATCTAGTGAAGGCCTTGTTCTGCCATCTGAGTCCATGGAAGAAATTGAGAAACGGGTGCCATCACTGAGCCCTGAAAGAAGACCCTTTGAATCTGGGAAAGGCCTTGAGCTGCCGTCCGAGCCCATGGAAGAAATTGAGGCACAGGTGCCATCACTGAGCCCTGAAAGCAGGGCCCTTGAATCTGGCACAAGCCTTGACTTGCCATCTGAGTCCATGGATGAAATTGAGGGACAGATTCTGTCACTGAGCCCTGAAAGCAGATCCCTTGAATCTGGTGATGGTCTTGAACACAGGTGTGAATCCTTGGAAGAAATAGAGGAGCAGGCACTGTCACCGGGTCCTGAAAGCAGACTCCTTGAATCTGGTGATGGGCTTCAGCTGCTGTCCAAGTCAGTGGAAGAAATTGAGGGACAGGTACTGTCACTGAGTCCTGAAAGCAGATCCCTTGAATCTGGCGAAGGTCTTGAACCAAGGTCTGAGTCAGTGGAAGAAATTGAAGGACAGGCATTGTCACCAAGTCCTGAAAGCAGATCCCTTGA
The DNA here is from genome assembly GCA_030014935.1 of Caiman crocodilus. Taxonomy (NCBI): domain Eukaryota; kingdom Metazoa; phylum Chordata; order Crocodylia; family Alligatoridae; genus Caiman; species Caiman crocodilus. The sequence goes on from JAGPOW010003316.1 coordinate 35,917,999, forward strand.
ATCTGGTGAAGGTCTTGAACCAAGGTCTGTGGAAGAAACTGCAGAACAGGCACTGTCACAAGCTCCTGAAAGTAGACCCTTTGAACCTGTTGAAGGGCTTGAATTGCTGTCTGAGTCTGTGGAAGAAATTGTGGGACAGGCATTGTCACTGAGCCCTGAAAGTAGATCCCTTGAATCTGGTGAAGGTCTTGAACTAAAGTCTGTGGAAGAAACTGAGGAACAGGGGCTGTTACTGAGTCCTGAAACCAGACCCCTTGAACCTAGTGGAGGCCTTGAGCTGCCTTCTGAGTCTGTGGGAGAAATTGCAGAACGGGCATTGTCGCTGAGTACTGAAAGTAGATCCCTTGAATCTGGTGAAGGCCTTGAACCAAGATCTGAGTCGCTGGAAGAAACTGAGGAACAGGCCCTGTCACTGAGTCCTGAAAGCAAATTTGTTGAATCTAGCAAAGCTCTTGAAGTGCTGCCTGAGTCTATGGAAGAGATTGAGGGACAGGTTCTGTCACTGAGCCCTGAAAGCAGATCCCTTGAATCTGGGGAAGGCCTTGAACCAAGGTTTGAGTCCGTGGAAGAAATTGAGGAACAGGCGCTGTCACCAAGTCCTGAATGCACAACCTTTGAGTCCGGTGAAGGCCTTGAACTGGCATCCAAATCCGTGGAAGAAACTGAAGGAAAGACACTATCACTGAGCCCTGAAAACAGAGCTCTTGAATCTGGTGAGGGTCTTGAGCTGAGGTCTGAGCCTGTGGAAGAAACTGAAAGACAGGTATTGTCATCAAGCCCTGAAAGTGGATCTCTTGAATCTGGCAAAGACCTTGAACTGCCATCTGAGTCTGTGGAAGAAATTGCAGAACATGTTGCATCGCTGAGCCCTGAAAGCAGACCCTTTGAATCTGGGGAAGGCCGTGAACTGCCATCTGAGCCCATGGGAGAAACTGAGGAACAGATGCCATTGTGCCCTGAACACAGATCCCTTGAACTGCTGTCTGGGCCCATGGAAGAGATTGAAGGAAAGGCACCATCCCTGTGCCCTGAAAGCAGAACACTTGAATGTGGTGACAGCTTTGAACTGAGGTCCCAGTCTATGGAAGAAATTGAAGGACCAGAGCTGTCTCTGACCTCTGAAAGCAAGCCCCTGGAGTCTGATGAAGAACTTGAACTGTGGTCTGAGGCTGTGAAAATAAATGAAGAACAGGTGCTGTCATCAAGCTCTGAAAGTAGGCCCCTTGTTTCTAGTGAAGACCTTGATCTGCCATCCGAGTCCATGGAAGAAATTGAAGGACAGGCACCATTACTGAGTCCTGAAAGCCGACCCTTTGAATCTGGTGAAGGCTTTGAGCCAAGGTCTGAATCTATGGAAAAAAGGGGAGATGAACTATCACTGTGGTATGCAAGTAGAATCTCAGAACCCTCTGAATGTGACAGACACAGATCCAAGTCTGTAGAAGTAGAGGGGCCTTTAGTGAGATCTGAAAGTAGAGGTTCCAAGTCTCCCGGTCGCCACAAGTCTAGGTCCAAATCTGTGCAAAAAGCAGAGCGCAAGATGTCTTCACGGAGATATAGACGTAAACGCTCCAGATCTTCTGATCACCACAAATCTAGATCCAAATCTGCTGAAAAAACAGAGAGCAAAGAGTCTTCACAGAGGTCTAGAAATAAACGCTCAAGGTCCTCTGAGCGCAGATCTCATAAACATGATGCTGAATCGCGTTCTAGACGGAATCGGTCCAAATCAGCAACCCGTAAAAGGCTATCAAGATCTAAATCTAACCATCGGTCTCGGACTCGTTCATTATCCCGTTCAAGGCACAGAAAAAAGTCTCAATCAAGATCAGTGTCAAGCAAGAGGCAGTCTTTATCTAGAGAGAGGCGAAAAAGATCTCAGAGAAACAGATCAAGGTCTGCAGATAGGAGAAAGAGGAGGTCAAATTCAAGAGATCTCCGAGTCTCGCTCAGGTTACGGTCTAGGAGTCGATCGCCTCTTCGTTCAAAACGGTCTAGATCAAGGGGAAGAAGACGAAGCGCTAGTAGGTCACCAATTCGAGCAAGGAGATCAAGATCATCTGGGAGAAGAAGGGGTTACAGCAGATCACCTGATCGCCGAAGGTCCAGGTCCTCTGAAAGGTCACCTAAACGTCTTACAGACTTAGGTAAGTAATGTTCTTACTTTCCATCAGCTTCATAGCCCCATGGTATTATCCCATTAAAAACTTTATTTCTATTTCTGTTTGCAGTAGTAAATTTAAACTGGTCTTAAATTAACCTCCAAGCATTCATCCGGCATTTTTCCTAAGTAAAAGGCAATTACTTGAATTGACTTATTTTTAATAAGATTTACAGTTGCAGTGAGTAAGTGTTTATAAAGGATTAAAAAGTATAATTTGATTCCAAGTCCAGTAGAAAAATGGAGAGGGGCAAAGCCTCTATTGATTGGTTCTGCCAGCCCTACTATTTTGAGGAATGCAACTGAAGTTAAAAAAATTCTGGATGCAGAGATCTGTCTGTGTATTATAACTTTCTCAAGAGTTTTTTTGTAGGACTTTGAATCACCAGATGTCTCAAATGTTAGTCAATGAAGCTGAATCATATTGAGAAACATAGAACTAAGTGAACAAATAGACTACTAAGAATCTCTTCCCTTCTCAGTTTGGAGCTTCCATACTTTCAGTGTCTTAACTATTTCTTCAGATGCACTAAAATGGTAGATTAATTTAAATTAAGGCAATTTAAATAATTGATTTGAAGCAGTTTTCCATATGCACTTCAGTTAGTTTCTGAAGTAAAATGCAAGTACACTCTCATTGGTTAATATAGCCTTTTAACCTTTGCAATGAACTGATTTACTACTCAACTGGACTTCTTACTATTTGGTGTAAATGGTTTTGTTAGCTAGGAAAGGTACGTTACTATACCTCACAAATATATTTATTGGAATTAATGTCACTTATTTAATATGGTAGAAAGTGATGAAAATGTACCGTATTTATTTGCATACTGCACACACCTTTTCTAATAAAAATTAATGGTCTAAAATAAGAGTCCGTGCATTAAGTGAGGAAACTGATTTCTGAGCCAGAATGGAGGCATGGGAATGCTGGAATGGTTGCCAGGGCCTAAGCTCAGTTCATAGCTGCATGGAAGAGTGTGGGGTTGGAATCCATTTGGCAAGGGTCACTTCCCAGTTCTTGCTGCTCCATAGCTAGGGTTTCAACCCCCTCATAGTCCTGCCAATTTGACTAGGTTTTGGTTGAGTGTCAAGGGAAGGGAGAGCAATGGTTACAAGTGGCCTCTGTTCTTGCTCCATGCTAACATTCAGCTGTGGTGAAGCTATGCTGTGGCAGGTAAAATCTTGTTTGTATTTTTTCCTTTTATTTTGCCATCCCAACCAAGGTTTTATGGGTGATGGGAGGAAGTATTGCTAACTTCATGCTTATGATTTGTGTCATCTAGCTACATTACAATTGTACCTGGAATTTAATTAAACATAGATGAAAGAATATAATTTTAGTTTGTTAAACAAAACAACATATATACAATTGTATTGAAATTTGGGAATATATCTAATTGGAGCTCATTTTGGGAAAATTGGGAAAACAGGAACAAGAGGCCTCCCAGGTGAGCTCATTGGATTATTCTAATGTGTTGTGTGATCTGGAGTCAGTGACTGTGTCCTCATCCTCTGATAATTTTACTGGTCTCTTGTACCCAGTAGCACAGCCATAAAAACTCTTCCAAAGGATCAGGCCAGCACATGATGTGCTGTGCCATATTTATAAAGTTTGACCTTAAAAGTTGGATGTTTTTCCCAATTCTTTCTACACATAGAAAACTATGTAGTCTTATCACTCAAATGTTTGTGTAGAAGCTCATGGAGTCACCATTTTTGTTTTTTCAGAAAAACTTAAATAACTTAGAAGTAGAAGCCTTACAAACTGTATTGAATTCTGTTTTCATTTTTAGTGGGTTTATATTTAAAAAGAAAAAAAGTTTAGTATTTTAAATTACAAAATAAAAGTAATCCATTTAAAATTCTTTTTGCTTTATTTTAAATGTATTTTTATCAATGCTACATAAATACCTGAACTTCCAGTGTAAAAAGTATAAACCAGAAAAAGCTGGCACTTTGGGTGTCATCTTTCAGGCCCCCTGAAAGATGTCAATGCCTAGATTTCTATGCCTAGAAATCATAAAGAAAGGAAGAGGTATGTGGGTGTGTAAATAGTTTAAAATACAGTATTTTGCTTTTCCTTCAGATTATTTTTTTCAGAATATTATCTTATTTTTGTTTGGTCTAATGGAAAAACTGCTTTAATGCTAAAAATCAACTCTGTAATCAAAGCTTCACATTATATTTTAGAGTCTTTTTAAGTCCACTAATTAAATTTTAATCTTCTTATAGACAAGGCCCAGCTACTTGAAATAGCCAAAGCTAATGCAGCTGCCATGTGTGCTAAGGCTGGTGTCCCATTACCACCAAGCCTGATGCCTATTATAGCTCCAGCAAAGAAGGAAGACAAAGATACTCAGAAGTCAGCAAGGGACACTCTAAAAGAGCTCACTGAGGTAAGGAAGAATGTTAAATACAAAAACAGTTCATTAGCTGGTGTTCTCAGTAACTAGATATTTGGTCAAACCTAATTGTATACACTCATTTTTCTCAGGGAAGTCTGCTTCTGCATGAAGGCGGCAGGATTAGGCCTCAACTGTTAAGTCTTTGTTTTCTACATATATAAATCTTGAACGTTTGATGTTTTTCTTTCTATAGCTGTCAGTTGCTTTATACATAGTTTCTTAAACTAAAAGCAGTTTTATACTACTTCAATTCTTCGGTCAAATTTTTAACCTTTCCTAAATTTACTCATGTCCTCTAGATCAGTGGTTCTCAACCTTTTTTGTACTGAGACCTATTGGTCAATATAGAGGGCTCATCCCGAGCCACACACCTCTCGCCCTGCTACTGCCTGACCCACAGTCCTTCCCCACCCCGCCAGGCCACGCTGGGGCCCCTCGCTCCTGACCAGCACTCCCCTGCTCCCCTCTGCTGGACGGGGCCCCCAGCTGCCCCCATCCTGCTTAGATCAGTGTGAGCTGTGAGCACTGCCCCGTCCCACCCTGAAGCAGTGAGTGTTGCACCCCTGCGTGTATGGGCACCAGAGATGTGGGCTTTTCTGCAGAAAATTTTCCAGTGCCTTATTTTTCCATGGGAAATTTTTCCATTTCTAAAAATTTATTGTTTTATAATATTCATTAGTAACGATGAATGGATGCCAATATAATATTAGGCAAGCCTGGCAGTTTCAAAGTTGTAATTAATGTTTTTCAGGTGATTCTCCCTAGGAAGTGTGTGAGAGAGTACATGTATGTTTTATTGATTTTGTAAACAGAAGGGTAAATACACTCACATAATAATCCAATCCAATCCAAAAATCAAGTTATGAATTCAGCTAATTGGCTGTGCAAGTCAAGTGAAAACCAGATCTAAAATTTTATTTTGTCTTAGACTGCAAGTGAAAGCAAAACTAAAACTGTGATTTAATTTTTTTTCACTTTCTGTTCATCAAACATACAGAGCAATGTCTCATTTCTTTTCTTGAGTTGGGGAAATTGGAAGTGTTGACATAAGATCTGTTAGTTTTTTTAGTGCTTTTGGTTTGAAGTAGTCATCATAATGCCTAAGCAGAAAAAAATAGTGTGTGGCATCATTATAGTGAAGTTCAAGCTACTGAAGGAAGGAAGAAAGTTGGTAGATGTAAATATTGCGGGCAGGAGTATGCTAACAACGCAACAAGAATGAAGAAACATTTAATAACATGTAGAAACTGTCCTGAAAGAGTTACAAGCCATATACAGAAATCTAATACAACCAAGTGGTGGAACAACATCATCTGAGAAAAGTCTACTTCAGGAATCCTATGTAAGTAAACAAATTAATATGCTAAACAACACAGTATAGACTAGCATCTGTGCTGTTTTAAAACATTATAATTTTAAAAGTTGTTAATTCAGGTCTGGACTATTATTTATTTATTTATTTATGTAAAATATTTGTATCCTGCTTTTCTGCTTGCACTAAGCACCCAAAATGACTTATGCTTAACACAATTAAAAAAAAAAAATTGCGTTATAGATAAATAGTTAACTATTTCAACCCAGCAGAGTGAGCTTAGTCCTCTGGCCAGTGACAGAGGCCAGATTATGCTTCCCTTTGGCTCTGCAGTCCCAGGGCAACTGAGCAGCAAGTTGAGCAGCAGAGTGGTGTTCTTTCTGTCAGGGAGAGGGGAAGCAAGCTCCCTGCTGCTTCTTCTCCTTGTGATGGATGAGGCCAAACTAGAATAGGCTGAAATAAAAATCTTTTCCCCCTTTTGTTGCAGGAACTTGGTAGCTCAAGTGAAATAGCAGATTTGCAAAAAATGGAAAATGAAAATGTTGAGCTGCCAGGTCTGGAGGAAGAAGCAGCAGGATCCTCACTTTCAAGATCACTGTCACCAGATACACGATCCACCATGAGTAGCTGTTCAAGACAGTCAAGCTTTTTATCAAGCTTTGTGGACAATATGTCAAAAGAAGATCAAGAAAAAGCAGATGAGACATTAGCTCGAGCTATATTTGCGAGTGGTACACCTCTTTCCATAACTGAAAATCAATACTGGAAGAAACATTACAAACTAATTTGCCCATCATATAAGTTACCATCATGTTATCACTTATCACATTGTCTCTTAAATAGAGAGTATGACAGAGTTCAAACAATGAATATTCAAAGATTTGGTCAAGCAGAATCACTGACTCTGATGTCAGATGGATGGACTGATATACATGGAAACCATTTATTGAACATTATGTTAGCAACACCAGAACCAGTATTCCTGAAAGCAATTGCTATTAAATCATCTCATCATACAAGTGAATACATAGCCAAATTACTGAGTGAAGAGATTGAAAGTGCAGGTCCCTCCAAGGTACAAGCCCTTGTAACTGATAATGCGAATAACATGAAAGCTGCATGGCAAATATTAAAGTCCAAGTATCCTCATTTAATAATATTTGGCTGTCTTGCCCACGGGTTGAATCTTCTGGCAAAGGACATAGTAAGTGTGAATACAATGAAGACAATATTGGCAAACTGCAAATTGATTGTGAAGGTATTCAACAATCATCATGTTGCTGATCAGACTTTAAAGAAATTACAGAAAGAGAAGCAAGGGAAGGAAAGTGCACTTCTATTGCCAGGAGAAACTAGATGGGGCTCAGCTACAAAGTGTTTACAAAGATTGCTGCGCACAAAGGACTGTTTGCAGTGTGCTTCAGTAGATGACACAGTATCCCAGATTATTCCTATGAACATTCGGAAGCAGATTCTCGACAACGACATGTTCTGGGTTCGAGTTCAAGGAGCATTCAATTTGCTACTGCCAGTTTCAGCGGCTCTCAAGAAACTTGAAGGAGAAACACTGAGTCTTTCAAATATTCCAGAGATATTCAGACAACTGAATAAAAACTTAATTGAGCTATTGCCTTCTTCACCTCTATCCAAAAAAGAAGTAGTAGTAGTAAGACAAATGTTTACTAAGAGAGCTGAGTTTTGCTCTCATCCTGTTCATCTGGCAGCAAACCTTTTGGATCCTCAACACAGAGGACAACATTTATCGGAAGTTGAATTATCTATTGCTCTCGATACAATTATGGAAGTAGCTAAGAATATCCCCAACCTGGACGAAATAGCCGTGATGACAGACATTGCCGAGTACCGTGCAAAAGAAAAACTTTGGAGCAAAGACATCATTTGGCGGGCAGCAGAGAATATGTCTCCTCTCACATGGTGGAAGGGATACTGTAACACCCGACCATTGTCCAGGATTGCTCTAAGGATCCTAAGCATTCCACCAACAGCAGCTGCTTGTGAACGGAACTGGAAGGCAAAAAAGAGGAATAAACTAACACATGAACGCACTGCTAAGCTTGTTTCCATTTCTCAAAATCTCTTGCTTTTGGAGAATCAGTCAGAAGAACAATTAGTGAAGAAGATGCAGTGTGATGATAAGCTGCCCATGCCCATAGACTCATTGGTAAAACCATCTTTTAGTAAAAGAGAGTGTGGTTCAAGTAGTTCTGAATCAGATTTGTCTCAGTCTGATTCCGAAATAGAACTAACAAGTAGTGCAAGTGATTCTACAGATAGTGACAGTGAAACTAGAGGTGCTGTGATGACTTCAGTGGAAGAGAGTTAAACTCTGTTGAAGTAGATGAGTGGGCAACTATGGCGTGTCATGCACAGTTCTTTGGGTGTGCTAAAATTAGTGTGTCAACAGTTTTCAGTGCCTTCATTTTTTTTTTCCTCTAAATTTAAACAAGTATGTAAGGGAAGTACATGCTATTGTGTATTGTCTTTAGATTTTTACAAGTATTCCAATAAAATAATTTCTTTCCACATAATGCTTTGAATTTATATTTGAATATAACATTTAAACCACGTTAAGTGTGCTGTATTGAATTTTTTTCCTAATCAAATATTTCTGTTCAAATATTTGTGGTTATTGGGACATACAATTAACATGGGGGTACTTAATTTAGTTTTGTTTACTAAATATAATTCCAATAAACTTGCTAAATCAGATCTCACTCTGTTTAGGGCATTGGAAAATTTTCCGGAAACCCACATCTCTGATAGGCACCAGTCCAGGCACGCAACACCCTGCCACGAAGGACTACCCCACCCCTCTCCACCGCTGAAGGGCCAGGCACCTTCCCCCTTTGCAAATATTTTTGTGACCCACTGGTTGAGAAGTACTGCTCTAGATTTTGATTGAACTTGTATATACATGTTTACGGACATAATTTGCTCATTAAATTTGACTCATCAATTCCAGTGTAATAAGCTTTTGTTTTCACATCATAAAAAACAAACAAACTTTCTGCCTGGTTTCTTGTGTTATAAAGAACTTCATGTGGTATGATATACATGACAAAATATTGCTGATCAATAAAGATCATTGAGCACATCTACGCCCAAAATTCTTTATCGCCAGTACTTAGTTTCTCTCTGCCAAGTTGAATGAGACTTGGTTGAAGGTATAGTTGGACTTTCCTGTTCCTTCAGCTACCTGCCATGGTCCAGCCAGCAGCTGACACTAGCAGGATACACTTCAAGTTCTGGCAGTGCAGCTGCTGTAGTAGGCACGAGTGCTTTGGCAGCCTGGCTCAACACAGGCATGTGTAGGTATTATTGCTGTCCAGTTTCTGATTTCTGGGATTTCTTTAGCTTTCACATTTGCATGGGGGTGAGGGAGGAATTGGGTAGAAGAAGAAACCTATTGGTGATGCTGTTTGACACTTTAAAATTTCACAGCCCTGGGACTTAAGTGTGCTTGTAGAATTAAATTTAAAAACTTGTGAGTTTAGAATTAATTAACATCTTTAGCATCTTTTACAAGTGTGTTGATTCCTTCTCCCCCACACTCCCCCCATGATACAGTAGAAACACAGGGTACTATCTTCCTAATGTGCTTCAGCCTTCACTTGGAGGGAAATAGTATAGTATATAGTATATTTACATAATATCTCTCTCTCTCTCTCTCTCTCTCTCTCTCTCTCTCTCTCTCTCTCTCTCTCTCTCTCTCTCTCTCTCTCTCGATACTATCTTCCTAATGTGCTTCAGCCTTCACTTGGAGGGAAATAGTATAGTATATAGTATATTTACATAATATATCACACACACACACACACACTCTAGCAGTTTCCAGGTCTGATCAGTATTTGGTTTCTTCTAAGACTGCCATTCCAGCACAGCAATCACATTGTAAATGATTTATGCTTTTGACTGATGTGGATCTGAACCAGTGACTTGTGTTATGGAATCATTTGCATAGAAGTTTTCCCAAGTGTGTTGTAATGTATTAGTCAAGCATTGTCTCATAGAAATACCCGTATTATTGTTATTGTTGTTATTATTCCTGTCACTGCAGCAAGACGTCATGTATTGTTTTGGTTTGGTTCACCCTGTCATTTTTATTATTCTTAAAATTTATTTCAAATCAATATCGTTCTAGATACCTTGGAGAAAATGTAAACAAATAGCTCAAGCAGATATATAAGTTGATAAAGATTTTTTGTGGTTATATGCGACTGTCAGTTTTGGGGGAAAATGTCTTTTCTCTCATAGAGCAGCCAGACTAATCCCGCCTTTCCAAAGGTATCTTTAAATTATTACTTGAAAGAGAAGCAACTTGGGCTGTCATGTAGACTTGTTGCAGCTACTTTCCCATTTTGGGCCTAGACAAAAAATGGTCAAATTGCAGTATGTTAAAAGTGGTCAAAGGTTTACTGTGATGCAGCTGGTGCACAGTAACTTTGTGATTACATTTTTATCCTGTCATGAGTGAAAGTTATGAAATTTATCTCTCTTATATTCAGGGGTAAAACTGCCACAGTTATCCACAAGGTAGAGTAGGCAGATAGACAGTTACTGTCAACTATATTATGGCAAGCATCTTCTCACTGTTAACCTGTTGCAGATCATTTGCCCATGCCTTTATTTTACATTTTGAACAAGGCTAGCGTTGAATGAAAAATTAGGAGTCTTCTATTCAGTTTTCTTCCTAGCAGCTCACTGTTTCAGAAAAGTCCCAGTCTCATTGAAGCTTTTGCTTTGGCAAAATCTCTGTACTATTGATGAAAACCAGTAACTGACTATAGACTTTGGGTTGTTCCTTTTCCAGTTACCTTGTGTCTCTGCTCTTTTTAGGCTAACTAAATAAATGAGTTGCTGATGTTGCTGCTTGTTTAAGATTTAATTATGGTGCCCAAAGATCCTGTAAAGGACAGCAACCCAACTATGATAGTTACCATGCAAGTACCTATGGCAACCAGTGGTTGGGAGCCTGTGCTCTAAATCATCTGCCTATCCTTTATAATTCTTTTATTTTGGATTATGTTGGTGAATTTGTTAAAAATCTGTTTTTCTACAAAAGTAGAACCTTTCCCTGTTCCAGTGTTCAGACTGGTTAAGAGCTGCTTTTTCTTTCCTTCAGAAATGCAAAAAGATTGCACAGAGCACGGATGATGTGATAGTGAACAAACCTCATGTTTCTGATGAAGAGGAGGAAGAGCGCCCATTTTATAATCATCCCTTTAAACTCAATGAACCCAAGCCCATTTTTTTCAACTTAAGTGTAAGTACTCTTACCTGTTAAAGAAAACAAATTTTGATTTTGTTTCTTGGCAAAGTAGTGCAGATAATTATGCAGAAACAAAATTCACTGACAAGTAACACATATCTATTTTATTACAAAATATTTCTTACTATTTTTATCTCAAAGTGGACTGGCCTATGGAGTTACGTTAATTAAAAAAAATTGGGAATACTTGCTTGAATGTTGACATGAGACGGATTTAAAATCCCGTAAAATCTGGCCATGCTTTTAGCAAATAATTTTTTATATATATATATATATATATATATATATATATGAGAGAAAGAGATTATCTATCTAATAAAAATATGATTTCTTGCTATATAATATGAGAGCTGGTTAATTAAAACTGATATATTTAAAACATTGATTTCTGTTTATTTAACTAATACTTTTAAGAGCTCAGAACTGACATTTTTTTAAATTCTATTTTTTCATAATTTATATGGTTGTATTACTGTTTTCTACATATTCAGCTTGGATATGGAGAATAGAGTAGTCTATCTTACTACTGATAAACGTTGGCAAGATGTTGTAAATGTTGCTGGAAAATATTCTTCTACAAGCACTGTGTTTCACTGTATTTTTCTTTAAATGTACAAAAATTTATTTAAAACTGCCCAAATTTGGGGCCTGAATTTTAGCTGTCAGTATGACTTGACAGTTCTTTTATATCTGGTACTGCAATAGGTCTTCATCTCTAATTTTTGAATTGGAGGTGGGTGGGTAGTATGGGGAGAAGCACCATCAGTCATGGAGTCAGTCAGCAAAGAATTAAGTGCTGTTTTTTTCTGGGCATTTAGCATTGGCTGTTACTTTGCCAGGCACTAACTACTTTCACAGATTAGTTTTCACACAGCCTGTCTAGAAGTGCACCGCTTATTGGACCGGTAGTGATAAAAGGGAAATATACATTATTGGCTATCAGCTTCTTTTGGCCATTATAGCTGGTAATGTTTCATGATAAATTTAAGTAATGCCTTCTGGCTAGGGATCCTGGATGCTCGAGTTCCCTCTTGCCTGTGAGGCCGGGGCCCCTGGATGCCTGGGTTCCCTTGGGAAATGGCGGGTTTCTATTTGCAGGCATCATTCTGGCTTTCAAGGGGTACTGCTTGGGACTGCTGGAGCAAGATGCAGGAGATTCTGCATACATGTGCATAGCCGCACTCATGCACATGGCTAGAAAAACAGCTGGGCAGTGTAGGGGGAAAGGGCGGCGTAATCTATGTAGGCAGTGTAATCTATGTGAGGGGGGGAAAGGGCGGCAGGGGACAGGGGGTGCAGATTGAGGCTGAGGGTGCAGCAGGGGCTGGGGGTGCTGCCCAGCCAGGGGCGTGTATGGAACCTGAGGTGGGGAGCATGACAGAGCCACAAGAGACTTGTCAGGAGGTGTGGGGAGGGCAGCTCCCTGCCCTTGAGCATATCTGCTGGGTAAGACATGGGGAGGACTTTTCCCCCCTCCCCCATATTTGTTCACAGAGTAGATGTGGGCTACCTGCTGTGGGTTGGGGCTCTCCGCTCTGCTGCCATTCCCTCTGGAGCCCTGTGCTGGCTGCGTGCCCCCTTTCTGCATTGTACCAGTGGGGGGCACTGAGTTGTACTTTCTGCTGCTGGGCAGGTAGGGGATGCATGGCTGGTGCGTGGCACCTGGGGCAAAGATAGCAGAGTGGAGAGCCCTGAAGCCACAGTGGGTAGTCCTCTTTCTCCCTTGCCCTACTTGTCTCTGGTCTTCTCTAGTTGTTGGGGGATGAGAGGTATGCTTTAATTAGAGCAGCTCTGAGAGCCATTCTAATTAAAGTGCCGCAGTGTCTTGTATCAGTAGTCCTGCACTTAAAAATGGTCAAGGTGGTGCTTGAATTAAAACTCATTCGATGAGATTTAGTTCAAGCACCTTCACTTCCATTTTTAAGTGCTGGGACACTGACGTGATGCCAGAGGCTGCTGGAGTGCACCAAAAAAAAGGAGGTTTATTTATGTCAGTATGTTTTAAAGCACTGAGATAAATAAACCTTTTTTTTTTGGCATGCTCCAGCAGCCTTCTGTGTCACATGCACAAATCAATTATCAGATCGGTATTGGCCAATATGGCGGGTTAATAATTGGCTATCAGTATCGGCCAAGAAAATCTGTATCGGTGCACCCCCAAAATCTATATTTTTATAAAGTAGATATATAACAACATATATTATAATGTAAATAGCATATGGCTTCATACTTCATAATACTCTCAGAAATTTGAGGCTCCTGGCACCCTGGGGTGGGGGCACTGTAGGCTTTTGACTGCGTAGAGTTTTTTGTTTGCCACAAACCTGACCACACCTGTTACATTCTTTAACCTTTACGTTTCTCAGTCCTGTGCCTGATGCTTCTCACAGCATATTCCTTGCCTCTCAAGTCTTTCATCCCAGTCTCCTTGTCCAGATGGTTCTAGTCTCCCCCTGCAGTCTCGCAATCTGAGTTTGTCTCTTGTTGCATAATTTTCTTTCCATCCCATTCTTCCCCGGACCTTCTCCTTGCTTTATTATTTTTGTCAGGTCGACTTGGTTCTCCCCTTTTCGCTGTAGTGCCTTGTCAGTTCTGTTTGCTGCCTTCCCTTTCCCTCTCCAGTCATTTCCTAGGCACACACGCGCATGTCCAGCCAGATGTAGCCTCCTTTCCCTAGCTTAGTTGCGGTTTTGTCACCTTTTTCTAATGTGTTATGAGGCTTTGAAGCTACAGCTTCACAGAACTATTTGCATCTTCCTTCAAAATAAGGTGTTTGCATTGGTCTTATCAGGAGAGCAGTTATAATAATTTTCATCCTTTTAACACCTCTACTCCCAGGAATTCTAAAATCTTTATGAAGTTATTGTGAGGAGAGGGCAGTAGATCTGTCCATATGCCACTAAACATGTGAAACAAGGAGTTAGTCTCTGAATTTTCAAAGTCTTTTGTTTTCTTTCTGTAGGGATGAATGGGGTAGTTATGTAGAATGTCTGTTTCTTACAGACCTCTAAATTTGATACAAAAGAGAAGTTTGAAAGTGTGCTTGGAAGATCAACCTTTATAAAAATGTAATAATGCCTGTACCATAGATGAATTGGAGGGGGGACCCTGGAGTAGCATGTTCCCCCCAGGTTTCTGCGCTAATAGCAAGGTGTGCGGCTGCAGCCCGGCCAGAGCCAAGATCTTCCAGCATCAGGGGGTGCTGGCACAATTTCTGCAACAATAGTGGGGTGCAGGGCTGCAGTCCAGCTGGAGCTGGGGTCTGGCAGCAGTGGGGTGGCACTGCAGAGTTGTACCCCACCACTGTCAGTATGTACTTATGCATTGTCTGTGGTCTGTACGAAACACAGCACAGCATCACATCTTAATTATTATGTTCGATTTTTCTTTCAGAAGACTCCTGCCATTAAACCAGCACCAACACCAAAAAATCAGGTCACTTTGACAAAGGAGTATCCTGTCTCATCTGGGTCTCAGCACAGAAAAAAAGAAGCAGATAGTGTCTATGGAGAATGGGTTCCAGTTGAGAAGGGCAAAGAAGAAAGCAAGGATGATGTTTTCCCGAAACTACCCCCTGGACAGGTAGGAAAGGAAAATAGCTTTTTATTTTACATTTAAGAAAGCTTTCAAAGGCCTAATCTGGGATCTAGGTGTAATGTTTGTAAAGGAATTGCTCATGGTATTTGCCCTTTTAATGACTAAATCAGGTAACAAGTTGCCCTTTTGGAGGTAGTAGGAATGCTTATAAGAGAGCATTGTTAGTGAAAGCTGCGTGTAATCAGCCATTGCAGTTCCTTTTCTCCTCCAGATGCCTAGATTTTACAGGATGTAACTTCCCTTAGAAATTAAAACTATCCATCACAGGGCTGTCCAGCTTCAAAGTAGCCAGGAGCCACATGTCCCACAGGCTGGCAAGCACAGGGACAGTATTAGCAGGGGCCACAGGCACCCCAGTCTTCATGTCCCACTTATGTACTTGTACACACGTGTGGGTGGATAGACACTACCTTACCTTGCTGCATTGCTAGTACATTGGATGCTCCCCCATGTGGTGCAGAACCCTACCTTACCTTCAGGTCCCTGCAGGCTCTCCTGTGGCATTGCTGCATGGGCACTCTGGGCTGTCGGCACCACAGACTGTGCTACGCCATTGTCATGTTTTCTGGTATCATGGGTGGGGGCATGCAGCAGAAGCCAGAGGAAGGGGGAGCCCTGAGACATGCCCCCCCCCAACCTTGTCTGCCTGTTGTGTTTGAATTATTTGCTTAGATTTGGACAACATGTTGTTAATGGAATTTGTGTAATATAACTTTGAAGTGTCTCCATTCATCTCATGAGTTGTTAATACTGAGGTCCAGTGGTAGCAGTTCACATGGTAGTCCAAATAGATGTGAGGAGTTAGAGGGTCATGTCTAATTTGTGTGGAACATTTTTTAATTTGCAGAACTGGTTGCCTGATAAGCTGCCTTATTTTTCCCTCAGTAACCGTTTTACTGGTGTTCATTTTAGTGGAAACATTTCGGTAATGTTCTTATCCAGTTAAGTATTTCAGCATTCTGGAAGAGAATAGAAAACTGCACTAAGGTTTCAGGATCATTTGGTAGGGAGAATATGGAAAAAGATGGCTTGTTCTGAACTTAGATTTGCATGTCTGCATTTGTAAAACTGAAGAGGTATATGCCTCCTACTCTCGCAACTAATTAAACATGTAGTCAGTCCAGTTACATCAGAAAAAATCCAGTAGCAGCCTTGCAAGTGTAACTAGGCACGATTGGCAGTCTCCTATAGTCAAAGTACCTCTTCTTTCTGCAGGATTTTGCATCATTGTGGGTGGGGAAAAAATGTTGGTATTGAAACTGGAAATGTTGTAACAAGAATTCTTCTAGGCTAGGGACAGAAGTTGCACATAAATTGGTTTAAGTGATCAGAAACTGGTTTAAGCTGTAATAGAACAGAAGCTTAGTGC
The DNA here is from genome assembly GCA_030014935.1 of Caiman crocodilus. NCBI lineage: Eukaryota > Metazoa > Chordata > Crocodylia > Alligatoridae > Caiman > Caiman crocodilus. The sequence continues at coordinate 35,934,136 of JAGPOW010003316.1, forward strand.
ACATGAACCAGTTTCAAAATGATTGAAACTGATTTAAAATAAACCTGGTTGAATGTAGTATCTGATTTAATTCTAACTGGTTTATGTAACTTTTGTCCCAGATCTGTACCTGATCCAAGTTAAATCATAGTCCCCCAGCATCTCAGGATACTTTGTAGCCCTGGGCTGGGCTGGGCCAGGCTGTGCTGTTTGCTCTGGAGAGCAGGGTTGGCCCCACCTCTCTGCTGGTTGACTAGCTGGAGCAGTGAAGGATGGCTGACAAGGGGGTGGGGTAGGAAACCTGGCTGGGGACTGCAGCCCCTGCCAGACTTTTCCCTGCTGGAGTGGAGGGGTTAGCTGCATGGGCAGGCAGGCTCAGGCAGAGGGAATAGAGCAGGGTTTAAACCCCCCTTCCACCGGCATGAAACCCCAGCTGGGGTCTGCCTGGCCAGGGGGGCAGTAGGAGACCACCAGAATCCACCCCCTCCCACCTCTGGCAGAGACTGAGGCAAGCAGTTAATAAGGAAAGTGGAGGGGTGTAATTTGCCTCAGCTCCCCCAGGCTGTGGGGGAGGGGGAAGAAGCTGAGGAATCAGGGCAGGAGGGACTGGTCCCCTGCTGCCAGTGATTACAGGGCCAAACCCTGCAGGACCAGACTGAGAGTGGGGAGTTGTTAGCAAAGACCTGACACAATCATTGCATGTATTTTCTGGAGACAGAGCTAAGGGAACAGGAGACGGTCCCAGGCTACTTGGGCTGATGTGACCCAAAGAAAGCAGAGAACTATGTGTACATTATAAAGCAGTTCCTATGAAAAGTGGGAGAGTGGAATACCTAAGAAGAGACAAAAGGCACTGAGTGCGTGAGGGTCCTGCTGAAGGTCCTGTAGGTGACAAGCATAATTAGTCAAGGCACCCATGGGGAAGAAAGGGGTGCAAGTGTGCCTGTAAAAACCTAAGTACAGATGAGGCCTGTGGGATCTCCACTCCAGTACCTGCTGATTCCTCAAAAAGGACTTTCTGAATAACCTGGCTGCAAGGGGACAGTGCCCCCAGGATTACGTAAAACTTGCGCAAGGTTTTCTCTTGTCTTTTTGGTTTTATTACATTCCATTTTAAGTCAGGCTAAGTTGGGTGTGTTCTCACTGTATTTTACTGGGCTGTATCTTAGTTTGCACATAGATTTTTGGTTGTTCTTTGTGCGCTTGGGGTTGCAAATTGCTGTATTCAAAACATACTTCAGGGAAAGGACTTTTCTTGTTCAAGCATTTATGAATCTAGTGTCACTACCTTTTCCCCCACCCACCCACCTCTGCCTCAGCCTAGCAGGGGTTCCCCCTCCCCCAACCAGGGAGGGAATGGAAGCCTGGCAGGCACCGCCCCCCTGCCTAGGCAGACCCAGGCTGGGGACCTGTGTGAGCCAGGGAGGGGATTTAAACCCCCACTCTTCAGTGTGATTGCCCTGGGCTGTATACCCGCTCTGCTTAAGCAGGGACTGGGGCTGAGATGGGGGGGATGGGGAGAGCCTTGGCACTTCAGTCCCTTCCCTTTGGTAGTGGCTGGGAGGCATGCGCTAGCTGCTGCGTCCCACCCCCCAACTTCTGGCTTGAGCCACTGCAGGCATGTGGCTTCATGTACTAAATCAAAAGTGAATGTCTGTTCACTTGCTTCTCAGTTTTATCTCTGCAGTTTAGACTAACCTGCAAAGACTGAATTAATTCATCCTCAGGCTTCTTGACTGTCTGTACTTAGCCCTACAGAAGATGGGATGTTGAAATTATTTAATTTTATTTAACTAACTTTTCACATTCCAAGCAGAGAGTTGTTTTTTTTCTCCTAAGACCTAAAGCTGCCATGAAGTATCTTGATGTAGTATCTGTGGCTGTCTCTGAAATGGTTACTGACAGACAATCATCAGTGAGGAGTGGTGCCACTGGGGTCCCTCAACCAATTGGCGGCATGGGGGAGAAGCCATGATAAGCCCTTGAAAATGGCAGCTGGTCCCGCAATCTGCCCACAGAATTGGCTAGCTGCCTCATCAAGCTGGGTAGACCCCTACCCATATTGTCTATCTGACAGTAATTAATATATGATGCTTCATAGGAAGGCTGAAGAAACTGTGTAATGCATAATTATGCATTACCATACCACAACCTAACCATAAGGAGGCTAGACCGCTTCAGCCTCCGCAAGAGAAGGTTGAGAGGTGACCTTGTGCCTGCCTGTAAGTTCATCACAGGAGCACAGAAGGGAATTGGTGAGGTTTTATTCACCAAGGCTCCCCCATGGGTTATAAGAAATAATGGCCATAAGCTAGCAGAGAGCAGATTTAGACTGGACATTAGGAAGAACTTCTTCACAGTCAGAGTGGCCAAGGTCTGGAATGGGCTCCTAAGGGAGGTGGTGCTCTCCCCTACCCTGGGGGTCTTCAAGAGGAGGTTAGATGGGCATCTAGCTGGGGTCATCTGAACCCAGCACTCTTTCCTGCCTAT
>JAGPOW010003316.1:35936704-35970001 GCA_030014935.1 Caiman crocodilus
CCTGGGGGTCTTCAAGAGGAGGTTAGATGGGCATCTAGCTGGGGTCATCTGAACCCAGCACTCTTTCCTGCCTATGCAGGAGGTCGGACTCGATGATCTATTGAGGTCCCTTCCGACCCTAACATCTATGAATCTATAAAGAAAAAGTTTCCTTTAAAAGATTTCTTAAATAAAACTAAAAAATTATTAACCTGTTGTACTATATATAACAGTAGATATTCTTATTTTTCATGTAAACATCTTGAGTGTTTTCAAAACCTGTTCAGTTTTTGTCCAGTGGTAGTGTTCTTGTTCTTCTGGGTTAGTTTTACTTTTGTGTTTGAAAAATAAATTTAAATATTCATTAGCTTTAACTTGGTTTCCCCTTAGTTCCACTGAATGTATTCTTGTTCTTGTGTTAGAGGCTAAATAGAAATGGCAAGTTTACCTTTTCTGTCCCACTCACTGTTTTGATTATTTCAATCATATTTCTTCTCTAAACTAAGCAGTCCTAGGCTTTTCGGCCTCTCTGAAACATCACTTTCTATTCCAGTCAGTTTAACCTGTCTCTGAATCCTTTCAAGTCCTTTTTTATTTCTGAGCTAGAATGGTAGAAAATTTAAAAAGAATTCTAGGAGTAATTTAATTACTAAATCATATATTAATTTTATAATTTCATAATTTTGTCCCATGTTTATACTTCCTACATTTTTTATATTTTCTATCCATGGTGCTGTTTGGGGCGTTGTTTGTCAAATTGTTTTATTACTTACTCATTTTTATATTTCGTATTTGATATGGTTCTCTTGGCACCATATCAAACAAGTAATTGTTGGCTTCTAGTCACTGAACAGTAGTTTATTTTGAGTTGTCTACAGTAGAGACTGAGTATAACCTTCTACTGCTGCAGGCTGCTGCTTGCAACTCAGCTCCCTTCCATGGACTGCAATCCCCTTGCCCTCTTTGCATTTTCACACAAGAGGGTGGTGTGGCATAGCAACCCTAACAGGATCTGTAGTATAGACTCACTAGTATAGTTGCTTATAATTTACTTTTGTGCATGTATAATTTAGAAAGCCTGTTTTATCACATTTACTTTGCTAGTTTTCCTTCTCCAGTTCATCTGCTATTTCTGCTCTGACCTGTATTGGATACAGAAATAGACCTGCATTAATTGTATTCCAAGCAGGTGTTTTAACTGAGTTCTCCTCAGCCTACATTGTCTTTCCACAAGCACACATTTATGTCAATTTTACGTGCTAGTAATCTACTTTTGCTTTTTTTAATTCTATATTGCTTTAATTTTTAAGCTGTTGTAAAGTCTGGATTTCACATATGGGGCGATTTATAGTTTAAAAAACAAAAGATTTCTTTGAAATGTAAAAAAAACAAATGTGGAAATATTTCTTTTCAGTTTTAAAAAAGCTTGTATTTTACAAAAGTTAAATTGTGCTAAATTTAAGTTGACTATGTCCCTTTAAATTACAGGGTAGTTCTCTGGCAGAAGAAGATGTTTTGACATGCCAGGACTCTGTTTTTCTTAAGTTCCCACTCCAAACCACAAATTAATATGCATTTTATATCAGTGAAGTTAGTTGTGTTTTTTTGAGAGGGAACAGTATTGGCTTTCTAAAACTTAAACCCCATTTGACACTTTTTAGGTCTATTAATTCAGCTGTTGCTTTGGTAGGTTTTGTACGTAGAAATGTAATTATTTTAAGTGAATTAATTTACCAAGGACAGTATTGGATCTTAAAATTTTGCATCATGCCAGGGATCCTAGTTTTCCTGTTTAAAAATTGCAAATTCTGTGATTAACACCCCCTCCATTCTCCATCCTCCCACCCTTGCACATTCTCTGATTACAAAATCCACAATTAAAATAAACACCCTGTAAATATGTGGTGTTTTATAAAGTCCACGTGGAACTTTAATAGGTTTGGATGGACATATGATAGAAGCAAATTGTGCATGGTGATTGAAAGCATCATTCATTAAATTTTAACGCGATACAGCTCAAATTTTTAGGCTTCAACATAATTGCCATCTTTCGTGATACATAGTTCAGTCCAGCTTTCCAACTCATAGCAAACATGTTCCAGTTGCTGCAGAGTGATTTCATGAACTGCATTTGTCATCCTTACCCTAAGTTCGTCTAAAGATTGGGGTTTTGATGAGTAAACAACAGTTTTAACATGACCCCATAAAAGTAGTCCAGTGGGGACAGGCTGGGCAAATGAGGTGACCCATTTCAGTTACAGGGTCTGAAATAAAAAATATATGCTTATACTATGCTAAAACTTAATGAATTATGCTTTCTATTGCCATTTATGGTTTGCTTCTGTCGTGTATATCCAAAGTTATTAAAGTTGCACAAAGACTTTATAAACACCCTGTATATAGGTATTAATTGAACACACTGTTTTACTGATATATTTATAATTTTAAGGTAATTTGGAAGCCTACCAGTGTCTCAGTCACCAAAATAAACTGAATTCTAAATAGCTAAAAATTTTGGTATTTCATTTTGAGGTTTTTTTATCATGATAATTCAGAGCTCTCCCTGCCCCCTTTGCTCACAAGGACGCAGGTCCAGGCCCCTCACTTCCAAGCCGCAGCCCCCTGCCCTCCCACCCAGCTTTGCCAGAGGGGGCCTCCAGGTGCTAGGGCTACTGGGACAGGTTCCTAGCAGCAGCAACAAGCACAGTTCTGCATTGCCACCCCCACTGCTGCCAGGTGGGGAGGGAGCACTTCACCAGGGCAGTGCAGGGCTTGCGGTGGCAGTGAGCTTCCCTACCCAGCTCTGCTCTGCCCTGCTGCACTGGGCTGCCCTCTGGATGAGCTTCACAGAGTCCTGACCTGCTCTCCACCGGGGCCTTGTGGCTGCACACTCTGGTCCCAAGCCCCACACATCACCCAGCTGGGCAGCCCTTCTTCCTTCCCTCCTTGTGGGGGGTGTCTGTCCATGTCCGTATCTCCCCCCCAACTTAACTGTGGGAGCTGTTCTCCAGGCTGCTTGGCTACTGTGTGCGTGCGTGTGCGCGCAGCACCCTCTGTCTGATGGCCTTTCTCTCACTCTCCCCAGCCCCTTGCAGGCTGGAACTCTGCCAGCCTTCAGAGAGCTCTTTGAAAAAGCAGAAAATCTACGTTTCTCTATTAAAATGAAACACCTACGTTTTTCTCAGTTAAGAGGGAAAATGCGTGTTATTTTTCCCATGGGAAACGGAAAACCCAGATGTGACCGTGTCTGACTGTAGTATAAATTTGCACAATTTTTTTTATAAGGTGAGATTAGATGCTGGCAACTACCTCTGCTTCCTTATCTTAAGTGGTGTCTGCAGTAGGTCAGTCCCATAACACCCTTCTTCCCTTGTAGAAATGAAATTCTTGTGGTTTGCTGTTTTAGAAGAGACAGTTTTAGTAGTAGTGTTATCTTCTGGATGCCCTAGGGTTTTAGGAATATTTCAGAACAATTTACAAGAACTGGATCATCATGTCTTTTCAAGTACTGTTGCAGCTAGTAGGAAGAAATTCTGAAGCTAGTTCAAAACTTAAGTGATTTGTTTGTGACAGTTAGGGACACCCTTTTAAAAAGTGAGAAACAAAATGGTTGAGGAAAGTGTAGATGACTAGGACTAAATTTAGGTTGGTAAAATACATCTGACAAGAGTGTAAGAAATTACATAAAATTGAGAAGCGCCTATGTAGGTTTATGGCTTAATTCTACAGAATATCTGTCTTTTATTCACCTACGTTCAAGTGTATGATTAGGTTAAATGGATTTATAGCTGGTCTCCTTTAATGATTTAATTTTATAAACTTGGAACATCTGTTCTGTTACAATGTACTGTTTTGCATTTTTTTAAAATATTGTAAATCTAAAATTGGTCCAATCAGAGACTCTCATTTTATGACATTACAGCTTCAGGCAATGTTTACCTGATAATATCATATTGTCATAAGGATGAACTTTAACTCCACATATTTTCTGTTTAATATTAGAGAACCAAGGTTAGAAAGGTTTTAACAAGCAGTAACCACGTTAACATGATTTTATATTTCAGTTCACTATTTTCAAAAGGAGGTGTAAAAACTTTCCAGTATATTTCTTTCATTTTGCAATAAGTGATTCTAAAATAATACGTTCAGGTGGTCTATTAACTTTCAAAAATCTGTTTCTTTTTAGATTGTAGACATCTCTACAGCCATGAATGATCGAACAAAGGCTCAGAAGAGGCTTACACAGAATACATTTGATTTAGAAGCCATGTGCATGTTAAACCGTGCACAGGAACAGGTGGGTTCTTATTTTGTTTTCTGTTTATTAAAATTTTGTGAACTTAGTGGAAAAGTGCAGTTGTTTGGCTCTTTCTGAAACAAGTCTGCTTTATGTATAGATGTCAAGAAAAGGGCTCTTGGGAGCCTAGCTTTAGACTTTCTGATTTGAAAATGTTGGTGTATATTTCTACTCTCAATATTGTTATTGTGTATCCAAATAGAACCAAACTTTCCAAGTCTAGGCTGTTTTCAGAGCTGGAAGTTAAAAGTAGTTATCTTCTATTTGTAGACAGCTGGTGAAAATGGTAATAAGTATAGATGTATGAACTGGGAAATGTAGAAATCCTTGAGATACTGTAAATAAAGAATTTCATTTTTCTTAAAACAAACAAAAAGCCTTTAAACTGGTGGAGTCCAGTCTTTTTTGCAAGTGTGCCACGAATTAGCTCTGTACCCTCCTCAAGTACTACTGCAGTCTACTTCCCTGCCTGTTGCCTTGCTTTCTGCTCCTAGACCTGTGCTGCCTGCCTAGTTTGCTGCTTTGCTTTCTGTTTTTTACCCTATCTGTATCTGTGCTGCCTGTTCTTTCCCCAATGTGTTGCATGCCACACAAGCTGCCTGTGCCACTTGTGGCACTCATGCTGCAGGCTGGCCACCCTATGCTTTAAATAGCGCAGCAAACCAAAACACATTATGATTTGGGGTATCCAGTGCTTACTGGGCCTTTATCTCAGGTTTCTTGGTTTCATGCATCTGATTTAAAGTATTGCCCAGAAGTAGTTCTCTTAGTCCTGAAAAAGGATAAAATTATGTGCAAGTTTGTTTGTATCTATTTTGTTCGTCTGCTTTTGAGAAGAACAATGGTCAGTTTTATATAAATAGCTTTTGAAACAACTTTCCAGAGTTGATGGAAGTGGTTGTGTGGTAGAGTGATAAAATTGAGGAGATAATTTTATAGTATAAATAAAAAAAAAAAAAATTGAAGAAGTGTATGGTAACTTCTTTTTAAGAAAGATCCTATTTCATGGGGCATATTCCAGGAAATGCTAAGTTTAGAACAAAAATGTGCAGGTATTTATTTTGTTTTCATATTGTTTTGTTTTGCAGATTGATGCCTGGGCTCAGTCAAACTCTCTGCCGGGCCAGTTCACTGGAAGTACTGGAGCACAGGTTTTGTCCTCAGATGCATTGTCCAACAGTGGTCCCCAAGCCTGGATTAGAAAGGTAGAAGTTATGCAGACAGATATGTTCAAATGTCACATGTTAAATACTACTGAGGTTACCAGAAGAGATGAAAAATGGCACACTAAATATGTTAATATTTGCCACATGTATTTCAGTAGCCTGTATGGTAGATTGAATTGAATTAATCTACTATGTGTGTGTTCAGCCTAGATGCTCATTGTTATGCTTATCTTGCTGTGGATTTTAAAGTGTTTGTCTTGATGCTTCAGTCGGATGCTTGAATCATTTCTGATAGGTTCTGATAGTTCTGATAGGGGTTGAAAAAAGATGTGTGCCTGATACGGAGAAGACTGAACCTGTTACTGTTACCTTGTGCTGAAATAATGTTCAGAGAATTGAGTGCAATTGCAAAGGAAAAGTCTATAACTAAACTGCTCTGTTTAGGGACACATCAGTCAGGGCCTGATCCTGATGTCATTGAACTCAACTATATTTTGACACTAACTTCAATGGAAACGGGATCAGACCTGCTGCTGCCCAAGATGAACTTCAGTTTGGATTGGTTCCATCTAACTACCTTCTTTCTCTCTTCTGTTTGCATTACATGATGCCATTTCTGGCAGCCAAATATTTAAAATGGCGGTAGCAGTTGGGTAAATAAGTGTAATGTCATCAAGCACTTGCATACAGTTGTTGAAGAGTAATACTGGCATATTTTCAGGGTGAAATATATTATACATTGTTCTGGTATTTGTAAGTTTGTTAACATGACATACTTTATCTTTGTAAATGGTTGCTGAACAGATTCTCTTCCAGAGGGTTAGAACTGTGGGGAATCTATGAGATTTCCATCATTCAGGCAGAGTCTTGTGTTAAGCAGTCATTCTAGCAAAGATCGCATTTCAGTGTTTCACAAGCCTGATTATTCACAAAATCCTAGGATTCTCCAAACTATTAAGTTAGATTTCAGGTGCAGAGAGAATTTTTCAGTAATCATGATGGTAAACTGGACTGTGTGTTCTTGAATTAGCATACTAAATAGAGTGTTTGCCAGCGTTCAAAACTTTAACTTGTTTTTCCTCTTTGTAGCAAAACAACAGAAAGGTTATTTGTTAGAGGGAAGGTTTTCTGGACTCTTCTCAATAAGATCTAATGCCCAAGGCCAACATTTAGTTTACTCTAAAATCTAACTTCAAAAGTCACTAATTTTGAATTGTAATATGGTTGTGGAATGTTGGCTCCAGTATTTGAAAATAGTCCATTGTTTCCCTGGGAGGGAGGCTTTGAAATGTAGTTGATTCAGCTGAGAGACTTATTGGGGAGAAAAGGAAAACCTTTCTACCAAAAGTTGTAAAAGAGACCAGTAAGCCTTTTAAGGCTCATTTGAGGGTTCTCCCCTCCTGCATACCTCAAGAGAGTCTCAGGACAAAAGGGAGAGAATGTCCCTCTTCTCTTGTCATCCATTTCTCCTTCCCTGAGGTTCTGAGATGGTCTTTTGTGGCTTGCAGTAGCAGGATTGTCCTCTAACAAAAGGCACTGAGTGAAGAAGGCAGGTGTGTTTTCCCTCTATCTTCTGTGCCCTTGAACTACGCTGAAGTTTGTTCATTCTCTGAAAAATATGCTCAGGTCTGAATGGGATGGGGAGAATGGGGAAAGAAACTTGCTGGCCCAGGCACATGGGCACTGTTAGGAACAGAAGGCTTTAAGTGGGGAGCATGGTGTTCACTGAACCTAGAAGAAGCAAGCCTGGGAAAGCACTCACTTCTACCTTTCTCCACCCAGCAAACATTGTGTTGTCTGCAGCCTCAACGTTTCTATTTGGCAAACCATTGGAGTGTTACTGGGTAGAGAGTTGGGATGATACTAGTGCTGCTTACTTGCCTCCTTCTGCAGTGCTGGTCCTCTGCTTGACCTTTTTGTTCCTTCCAGGCTGGCCATTCTTGGCACATTGCAGTAAATTTTCCATTCTTTACATTTGATCACAGTCAGAAGTCCTGTATGGAGGGCATTAGGGGCTCAATTCGCTTTTAGAAGTTGTAGAAAACATGGGGCAAGAGACAACATTTACAAAGCTTATTGGGGTGGATAAACTACAAGAAGTATCAGTCTTGTAGCTGATATATGGGATGATTTCACATAAGAAGTAAAGTGGGAATAGTGTGTTTTGAAACTATAGTATCTTTCAAGGACATTTGTGGGTTTTTAAAACAAAAAAGCAAACCAATTATGAAATGAAGAGTTCAGTTCATGTATTTCAGGCAAGTCGCCTGAGCTTCCTTATCTCAGAAATTAAACTTTTTCCCTTATGTATTGTAACAAACACGTTTTCTGATAAGATTTCTATTTGCAAAAACTAGAATCCTTTAATCTGTATCATTCAGTGCTGCTGTTTTTAAGGCTTCCCTGTCAATCATACATAGTACATGGGAAGGTGCGTTACAGACTTCTGGTTAGACGTTGGGTGTGTTGAAGATGGTCATACTTGTCTTCATTAGGAACCCTCACCTCTCCTGGGGGGACTGGGTTACACAGCACTTTGCAGAACCCAGTCTTAAAATTCCCTGGGTCAGCCAGTTATCCAAGCGTCAAAAGACATGGAGCTAGTGTTTTTTTTTTTATATACATACTATATATGATAATGTACATCTGACAGACTGAATCTAAGTAGCAGATTATAAAACTGATATAATGTGGTTTCCATATTTTATCTAAATGCAGAGAAGGGAAGGTATGGTGCATTGATGTATCTCTGAGGAGAGCTAAGGTTTTTAGCATAGCTTGTTTGGGAAATACAAGCTTAACTCTGCATATACTGAGTTTCAAGTGTTTGGGTTTGAGGTTTTTGCAGCTTCAAATGTTCTTGAAAAGTAATATGTATTCAAACCACTATGTACCTTCAACTTGCATTCAGCTACACCTTAGTAAATTTTTGTGGGCTTGTAAATTCTGCTACTGAAATGGTAAAAGTGACCGATTTGAATAAGACATTCCTACCAGCAGTGGCTTTTTGGTTTTGTGTTTAACTGATGTAGCTGTCTCTCAATGGTTGGGGCATGGGGTTGTTGAACAGTATTCCTAAAGGTGCAAGATTCCATGAATACAATTTGTGACCAGTATTATTTTTTTCTGCAAAGTGGTTTCTGTTTTAATTTATCACCATTGATATAATCCGTTCACAAGTGTGATATATTCTTTACGGAGGTCAGGGTTTTTTCTTTTTTTGCCCCTCTTTTTTTTCTTGACAGTAGAGAACAGAGCTGAACAAAATGTCATTTGAGGGGACGTACATACACTATTTTATCCAGCAAACCTCTTTCAAGGCTTTCTCCTGTTTAGACTTTTCCAGAGACACCAGCTACATCTCGATAAACTAAACGAATTCATTCACAGTTATTATACAAAAAGCATTTTTTCCAAAACTAGAGTTTTGTAGGAGGAAGGAAGACAAGACATCTGTTCTGGTGGGCCCTTCACAATGGCAGTCTTTCCCTTCCTGAAATCAGTATGACTGCTGTCATCCATATTTTCATGGTATAATGTAAGATCCATCTCTTTGCAGAAGTCTTCTCATTGTCATTATGCCCCATAAAGTGATAGAAGCAGTTTGTTGATGATGTAGAATCAAAAATATTCCAGTGCTTTATATTTTCTCTATCACTTGATTTTGTTAATGCTTTCACTTTTTTTGGCATTCAGTTGCATTACAACAGATAATGAAATTAGTATTTTCCCTGTTCTGGGAGAAAAATGAAAAAAAAAGAATTTTTCCACGATCTCACTGCAAATCAATGGCAGAGTGGAATTAGACTTTTATTACTGAAAGCACTTTGTTTAGTTTTCCAGACAGTATTCTTTCTCATTTTATCATCTAAATTAAAAACATTTAGTAATTGTCCTTTAATGTTCATTTTAAAATAATTTCACTCTGAATTTATTGAGTTTTAATCATCATGATTCTTTCAATGATTTCTTTATCAGTTATCCTGACTGTTTATGTAAAAAAAAGGGGTTTTTTTGTTTGTTCCTTCCCCCAATAACTGGAAGTCCTGTTCTTTTCAAGTGGAATTGGTATAAAGGTGAGCTCCTAGCTTTTTGATATCATTCCCAGAAATAGTCTTTCTGGAGCCTGCAATGTAATATGCAGGTAAAACTTACTGCAACTGTTGTGGATGATTTTGTTAACAAATGGATCCCAGTTGTCATTTTTATTTACGGTGCCTCTTGTTAACAGGAGAAAAAAACAGAAAAACGTGTTACAGCTAGTCAGCAGGTGGAATTCTGAACATAGGAAACAGGTCTGTTGAGTAAAGTGAACCATGCTTACAACTGCTTTTTGAGAGAATTGCTCTTTCAGTTTTTAGAAAAACTTAAGACTATTTCCTAGGTTCAGAATTTGTTCATGCTTTTTGATAGTTACTCTATAGAAGCCTCAATTTTAAATTATGAAGGGGGTCTATAGTGAGTCTTTTCCTAAAAATAGTTTGTTTGAAAATTTGATGGGGAAGGCTATTTAACATTTAGGTGACCTCATAAAGTAATTGTTTTTCCTCTTTGTTAACTGAGTACACATTGGTGGTGATGAAACAGGTGTTTATATTGAAAATTCTATCATTGCAAAGCAGGTACAAAAGAGGAATCGGAACCTGGGTGACATTGACTGGGGTTTGTATCATTCTCTCCATGGTTGCCCTTTTCTTATATGAGGTTCCTGGAAAAGAGGGGAGGATGAAACTGGAAGTAAGTAAAAGCCATTTGAGGTGTATATAGTGAGGCAGTTAGTATCAAACATCGATTTAACTCTATCTCTGTACACATGCCACATAGCCTGCACTGATCCAAAAACACTCTCAAATTCTGGAGTGGTAAACTTTGCCTCTCCCTTCTCTTCCTTCCATCAGAGCATCTTGTTACACTCGGCATTCACTTGCGTCATTTCTAGCTATTTGTTATATAGGTACGTATTTATTACAATGTTCAGGAATCCTTAAAATTTAACTTTTCAACACCAAGGTTTGGGTGGCTTTGCATACGTTGTTAGTGTGTATCGGATGCCCGTGTTGAGAAGCTAATAATTTTATTAAGGACATGATTACATATTCTTAGTCCTCTGTGGAAACAATACTGCTTATATAAATAAATTGAACACAAGGAAATCTCTCCAAATCCGGGAAATGTTTTGTACTTCAAGCACAGTGTAATTAAAAAAAAAAACAAAACAAAAAACCCCAAAAAAACAAAAAAAGGAAAGAGCATTCTAGGAACTTGTTTTGGTGCCTAGGTAAAGCTGAAACCAAAATATTAGGCATTGTGTCGTCTAACTTACTATGTGCGAATGCTGACTGCCTTATCAATACCACTGTAAATTTGTGTATTTTAAGACGAGCAATTTCTTGCTGTGATGGAAATGATTGATTTTACTCTACTTGGGTTAGTGGGTGGGGCGAAGAGAGATGATAGTTCACAGAATAACCTGTGAACTTTCACCCCTCTATATGGAAACTTGTTTCAGGGTCAAATCCTTGTAGCTGCCTTCTTGCCACGGTCAATGCCAGCCCTACTATTCACAACACTGCGGCCATCGAGGCCTAGGTACGTAAACATTTAAGGAGTTTTTAAAGTTCTTTACATCAAAACAGATTTTTAAATTTCTATTTGATAAGTTTACAACATTTAACAGCTCTTATGTTAATGATGATTTAAGCTGGTATGATGACTACTGCTGCTAAACTATGTGACTAAGTACTTTTTTTTTCTTAAAAAATATATAGAAACACCTGTGTCTGTTTCATGTGGATTTGCAGAGTAAAACTTTGTATATGCAACTTCTGTGTAATAAAATGGGGAAACATTTTTGAAATTTAAAATATGCCTAAACTCGTACGTCATTACTAAAGTGCTTGTATTTTGTTCAATAACTAGGTACACTTGGCACAAACTTGCCAGTTAGACAATTAACACTGCCTCCTTTCACAAGATGAGAAGAGATGCATTGGAACCAAAGTAGCGTGTTTAAAAATAAATGATGGTTATGATTTTATTAAATATGTATTTTCAAAGTGGGTCAGTTGCCTTTTTTGAATTAAAGGATCTTATTAAAATTTTCCTAGGCTCTTTTTAGATTGCTATTTTGAAAAATTGTGTGCCTAATGTATGTATATGTGTGAATTCTGGTTTATACAAGATATGCTAATGTATGTAAAGCAGAGATGTATTCACTTGAATTGATCTGTGAACTTACTAGAAATATTTCTGGAAGATCCCGGTTACTTTTTTTAAATCCAGTGCTAACTTTAGGACTTGTTTTACTTTTCTTTCTTTGGATAGGATCAGTTCTTAAGAGCAGCCCCAGTAACTGGAGGAATGGGAGCTCAGCTGATGAGAAAAATGGGCTGGAGAGAAGGAGAAGGATTAGGAAAAAACAAAGAAGGCAGTGTGGAGCCTATTTTAGTTGATTTTAAGACTGATCGAAAAGGTAAGCCACTATCTTGAACGTTTTCAGATAGCATAAAATTGACTCTTTTCTTTTTATTGAACTATATAGATAGCTTCTTAGTAGCTGGAAATTTATTTTCAATTTTTATCTGTATATAAAAATTACACCCAGGGGCAGAGCTTGGCAGGCAGTCACCCTGGTTGCTGGCATGACAGGAGCTCCTGAGCAAGCAGCAGATGGAGGGAGACTGTAGGGGTTAAGAGAAGGCAGCCTTAGAGCTAAGGTAGAGGCTAGTGATTTAGGGATTAAGATGAGGGGTGGTAGTGGTCTCGGCTGTCCCAGGAGTTGGGCCAAGGTCCCAGTGCTTGAGACCAAAAGTCAAGGAACAGGGTCAGAGAGAGTCTAAGGCACTGGAATGCTTAGGGAGCAGATACTATTAGGAAGCAAAGATCAATTAGAGACAGAGGCCTGAGGCGCAGCATGCCTAGGCGATGGATATAATGCATGTGACATAGGGACCCAGAGTTTGGGGATGCCTCTGGGGAGAGGCATTTACTGGATGGGATGTAGAGCATGATTGGTAACATTTTCGAGGTATGGGTGTGGTGTAAGTGGAAGTTGGAGCCATGTAATAAGCCCTTAAAGGGCTGAGTAGTGACATCTAAACAGAAGCATGAGATCAAACATCCCTGGGGAAGCCTCTCTTTCCAAGGATCTAGCAACCACAAGGTGTAGCAGGCTAGGTGAAGTGGAGCAAGCCTGAGAAGCCAGAGCAGAGCAGGGGCCAAGTAGCTACCCGAAGCCAGTGCCTGCTATGCTAGTCAATTCAGGCCTGGTTAGAAGTATTCATTGTTGACTCCTAGGTAAATTTTGCCCAATTAGGCAGTTAAGGCAACATGTACCAAACTTCTGATACCTGGGGCACAGTTATTTTCTGGATTAAAATTTGTCACATGCTTTTCTGGATGTTGTGGCACCTCATTTGAAAATGACAGAGCTGAATTCAGAAAGGGTATGGAGGGGGTCCGTGAGGCTAAGAAAACTGCAAATCATGATCTAACTGGTGCCACTTGAGCGGTGGGGACAGGTCCTTAGTCTGCCGTGCCATGTTCTTTCCAGTGCCTGCCACCTTCCAGCCCCTGGTCGGTACTTCAGAGAGTGTGGACAGTCCCCACTGCTGAGGCTGCTCCTGCAGGGTCTTACATGCCAGCAACCATTCCTGTAACCCCTCCTGCCAGCCATAGTAGTATGGAAGGAGTGGACGGGATGAACCAGGCTGCAGAGTGTGGCTTTGTCTGTGTGGCTTCCTACACACTGCTGGGAGTGTTGCAGGGTAGGGCAGGGGCTGGCACAGGGGCTGCCTGGGGTTGGGGAAGGCAGCAACAGTGGCAGCAGTCCACAGAGAAGTAGTTGCATGGGCTGGGACAGGTTCAGAATGCTGGACAAGGGAGAAGAGCACTTACCCCTAATGGAATCCTATGGTACGCTTCCATTACTCTTATAGCACATTAGTGTGTCATGGCACACTCTTTGGGAATCACTAGGTTAAGGGTAGTACACTTAGATTACAAAGTAGGCAGTTGGGTTGAAAGTTACTCTTCACTTCAGCGGTTTATGTATGTCAAAAGTTTTTGTCACTGTATAAATAATAAGGTAACTGATTGGGACTGTTGCTGGTTTTGTAGTTAAGCACATGATGTTCCAACTCACTTGCAGGGGTGCTGTTATAGTCAGTGGAAACTGTAGATATTGGGACTGTAGAGTGATCGACAGATTCCCCACTTGCGTAATGCTTTAAAATTGTCAGATCAGCACCAAAAATAAGATGTTATAAATCAACAATTGTAAATCTTGTGTGTGGAGATAAGAAGTGGAGACTCTGTCTTACTCTTTCGTTTAACAAGTATAGTAATTGGAAGGCATTTGCATGTAACTGACCTTTTAGCAGGCAGTAAGATGGCTTTATAATTGCAACTATCTAAAAGTATAGACAGGAAAACGGTAAAAACACATATGAGCTTTGTTTGGGAAGTGGCAAGATATTTATAATTGTTGATTTCCCTCAGACAGTTTGCTGAATTGAAAGTTGGGGATGGGAAGGAGGAGAAAAATGGTAATGAACTGGTTGACCTGTGCCAGGAACAAAATAAGGTTTTGTTGGTTCTCTCTCCCCCCGCCGACCAGCAAAAAAGTTCTTTGGGTCTTTAAGAAGTTGGTCCTGCAAAGCTTTCATTCTTGGTAACAGTTTCTTCCATTTAATGCAAGTAATAACACAAACATTGGGAAAGACCTTTTTAAAAAGTATTTTATTCAGTCTGATTTCTCTTTTCCAGTGCAGCTTTCCTAATGAACTCACTGTTTCACATCCAGGCTCAATGGGCACAATTATACCTACATGCAATGCAACATTGGGCACTTATAGATTGATAGATGCTAGGGTCAGGAGGGATCTCAACAGATCATCAGATCTAATCCCCTGCCTAGGCAGGAAAGAGTGCTGGGGTCAGCTGACACCAGCCAGATGCCTATCCAGCCTTCTCTTAAAGACCCCCCAAGGTAGAGGAGAGCACCACCTCCCTTGGAAGCCCATTCCAAATGTTGGCCACCCTTACTCTGAAGAAGTTTTTCCTGATATCTAGCCTAAATCTGTTCTCTGTCAGTTTGTGACAATTGTTCCTTGTTACCTAAAGAGGTGCCCTGGTGAACTGAGCATCTCCGATCTGGTGCTGCATCCCCAATGAATTTGTAGGCAGCCACAAGGTCACCTCTCAGCCTTCTCTTCCGGAGGCTGAAGAGGTCCAGGTCCCTCAGTCTGTCTTCAAATGGCTTGTCCTCTAAGCCCCTAACCATACGAGTGGTCCTCCTCTGGACCCTCTCGAGTCTATCAACATCCTTCTTGAAGTCTGGCGCCCAAAACTGGATGCAGTACTCCAACTGCAGTCTGACCAATGCCACATAGAGGGGAAGTATCACCTTGGTTCTATTTGTCATGCATCTGCTGATGCACGATAAAGTGCAATTAGCTTTGATTTAGTCTCACTTTTAAAAGTGTGCACCATTGAGTCGTGTATGCATAAATGGCCAAGTGCACATCAGTGCTGAGAAAATGGTAGTGCGTATTTGAACTAAAACACCTTTGTGTTTTGGTTCAAAAGTGTGCTGCCACCATTTTCTCAGTGCTGATGTTCATTTGGCCATTTATACAAATGCATGCGATGTAGCGATGGGCGTGTCAGTTTGTGGCTGCTCAGACTCAGTTAATCGAGTCTGCTCTGGCACACTGGATTTCTGGTGCATTGGAGCAGACTGTGGTATGTGTATAAATGCCCTGTGATACTAAGACTGTTAAGTGTCCAGGGACCTCTGAGTGGTATATGATTGGGCATTTGGTCTTAATGATTTTTTTTTTATACATATATTAAAATACTGTACAAAGGTCTGAATCAAGATCAGGAGATCATTGTGTGTGACATTGTAAAACAGCAAGGTGAGGGGAAATTAAAAGGATACAGCACACAAACATTTTCAGGGGAACTGCTGGCACAACTGAGAATCAAGATTTGTGAGGTGCAATTTTGTGTTGGACTACTTTGTAGTTAGGAAGAGACTAGATGAGCTTATGGTACACAGAAGGCCCTTACTCTAGCTTGAGAGAGAAGCAGTCTATGTTAAATATTATCAGTTACGTTGTATTTGTTTAACTTAATGTGAGCTGGCCGTTTGAAATGGAAAATGGATGGTTTGCCTATTTAGAAAAAAAAAGTAATTAGAAATAGTTACAGACCAAGTAACGAACAAATATATAGTTAAGCATACTATATTTATTTATATGAGTTCTATGTCACCCTCCCCAGAAGGGCTCAGGGGAGCTTAGAATAAAGGTCATAAAAACAGAAGATAATTAAGAAAAAAAAAGTGATAGACACCCCCTAAATACCTTCCTGTATAAAGAAATGCAAAACTCTCGAACTCTTGGTTCAGAAATTATACCTTTTATTAGACCAGCTAGAGTTTTGCATTTCTTTTTGTCTTGGACCAATAGCTACCAAATACTTTCCTGTATAAAGAGGTTTTACGTTGCTTTTGAAACATGGCTAGGTTCAAAAATGAGGCTGTAATGAACCTCAAGGGGGAAGGGAGTTCTTGAGCTGAGGAGCAACTTAGGAGAAAGACCTCCCACTGGGTTAGGACAAATCAAGCTTGGCACACAAATGGTACTTGCAGAAGGCTATCTTCAGCTGAACTTGGCAGTTGTGATGGAACATAGGAAAAGAAGTAGTTGCTTAGGTATATAGGACCCAGGCCATAAAGGGCTTTATATATTGAGACTAGCACCTTGAATTGTGTCTGAAAGCTAATGCAGACTTTGTAGCACTGGAGTAGCATGCTCCCAGCAGCCCATCTCTGTCAGAAGGCAGGCTGCTTCATTTTGCACCAGCTACAGCCTTCAAGGGCAGCCCCACATAGAGCATATTGCAGTAGTCTAGCCTTGAGTTCACAAAAGCATGGATGGTTGTGGTCAGATGTGAATCTGAAAGTAAAGTTTGCAGCCTTCACACTAGATGGAGTTGGTGAAAGGCCTCTTAGCCACTGCTGGAACTTGAGAATCCAGGTATAGCAAAGAATTTAGGACTGAGACTGGATGTGAGTGAGGAGAGGAAGCCAAGTCCCATAAATAACGAAGCTGTCCCTGTTCCTCCAAGGAGTGAGGTCTGCTCATTTACCATCACTTCTGTTTCAGCAAGTTTCCCTATATTGTCTATCATGAATGACGTGTGCCCGTGGAGGCTGAAGCGGGTATGTGACTGCCCACAGAAGGCGGAGGTGTGGCGGTGAGCAGGCAGTGATGGCATGGGGGGTGCTGACCAGTGGTTGGCGACCACCCGCAGATGCTGGCAACGGCAGGGGGTGGCAAGTGCCAACTGCTTGTAGGCAGCGTCAGTGGCAGCCAATCACAGGGGGTGCACCGCCAATCTCAGGGTTTGCATGTGCACCTGCTTGCACCCGCTACACGTTGCCAGTGCTGTCTAAACTGGTTACCAGTTATAGTCTTAGAAGCACAAGAAGGGTTAATGACTTGAGCAACCTAGGGGCGGATTCTGGGTAAAGAAATAGTTTAGCCTGTTGTTTCAAAGGCTGCCAGCTGTTTCAGGAAAGATTGTATGGGTCTGAGGCCTAGCAGAAAGCAGACTGCTGATCTATAGCCATTTTTTATGCATGCTGTTCAAAATGTGCTGTAATTTTAGCCGGGAAAAGCTCAAACCCTGGCATTCCTAGAAGCTGAACAGCTATTGTACCTTTACACAATCCTCACAAGCTACATGCTCCGCCCTGCTAGAATCTAAGATGTCCTCTAGTAACAAGAAAACAGTTGTCATACAAGCAAAATGTGGAAAAGGCCTAGCTTAGACTAGCATATTCAGTATCCTGGGGGTTTGCCAGCACTGCTCCTTGTAGTACATTTTGCATTAATTTTTAACTTATGTAGAGGTTATTTTACAATAGCCTTTACTCTTAGGATGGATTTCCTGCTGGCATAAATTTTTCCTTTTTTAATTTCATTCCGTTGCTCAGCGAGCCACTCAGGACAATTCCTTTTCCTTTCCCTTTTTCTGCTCCTTTTAATACCTGTAGATATTTATTATTGTTAGAATTGTTATTACAGTAGTGCTTAAAGGCCACAACTGCATGGATCTTGAATGACTTGTGCTTTCCCTGTCATTGCTTGGCTGAAAGGAGACAATAATTCGTAATGAATAATCTGATTAATTTTGCCTCGCCTTCTATTTTTCAATTTAAAAATATTAAAAATGTCCTCAATAATTCTGAGTAGCTCTTGGTCTGTGTCTTTTTTGTGAGCAGTTAGTTGCAAGTACCTGATGTTCATCCCTCATTCCTGATGCAAGTTCATCTGTAGATACTTGAGAACCTTGCAGCTATTCTTGAGTTACTTTAATTTCATCCTTATTTTGTTGTTTGGAGTCTTAGCAGTATGGAGAACACTGTATCCTTTCATGTCTTGCCATGAACAGCTAAGGCCAGAGTAACAGAGAAGTGCATCTTAATATTCATCTAATCAGACATGGGTGCCTAACATACTAAGATAACATGAATTGGAAGAAGCAACAAGAATAGTTCATTTGATACAGTTGCAGCTAGCTGAAGCAGTTCTTGATACAGTGGGAGGGCAATAACAGTATGGGATGTATTGGTAATAATATTTTAAAAGGGCTGACCATGTGCTGTGCAGACTAGACTATTTCAGGAAAAGATTTGAGGTCAACTGTGGACAGTGTAGGTGTATACTACTGAAAGGCGATTTGGAACTTTAATGAAGGGTATCACAAGACCAGGAATATAGATAGATAGTTTTCTTTTTATTGCCTTATTGAAAGAAAAACAATTTTAAAAGTCTTGTTTAAAATAATTCAAAACTGAATTGTTGATTTCTGAAAGCACACGAGAAGGGACAAACAGTTTGTTTTGTTCAGTGAAAGCTATTACAGGAGACAAAGACTTGGATCCAGGGTTAGCCAGGCTCTCACATGGCCTGGTCCCTTCAGACCCACATTTTCGATCGGGGTGGACAAAATACGGCCTGTGGGCCAGATCTGTTCCACAAGGCCAGTCTGTCTGGCCTGTGGGGCCCCTAAAAATTTAGAAAATTAATATTCATCTGACCCTGGTTCCTGTCATTTTTGAGGGCAGTAGGACCCAGGGGAAGATCAGCGGGCTCCCACAACACCAGGGCCTGAGTAGGCTGCGAGCACCTGCAGCAGGGAGCACTGGCCATGGGGTGGGCAAGGGGCTGCTTTTCTCTGCACTCAGCACCAGCTTCTTCCCTGCCAGCAAGCAGGGGGGTCAGGGGCTGGGGGGCACTGGGAGTGAGCAGGTGCAGGAGCCAGCGGGAGCACGGGGCCTGCACCAGTGCGGCCCAGAGCAGGGTGGCGGGAGCGCAGGGTCCCAGCCGGCAGATGCTCTATGGAGCCAGGCCAGCTCCCCCTTGCTGGTGCAGCCCAGCTCAGCACCACAGACCCCTGCCAGCCTGTGCCCCGCTTTGGGCTCCACTGGTGCTGGCCCTGGGACATTGGTCACAAGACATTGGGACATTGGTCCCAAGATGGTGACCAGGGGATGGGGCACCTGTCAAGGGGCGGGGCTACCCATGCAGCCCTTGACAGCCTGCCAAAACTGGGTGAGCGGCCTTCCGCCTGAAATAATTGCCTGCCCCGTTCTAGGTGCTGGCCCAAAGTAGCTTCCAGGCACAAGACAGCACTTGGTAACTGAAATCTGCTGTCTTCCAGCAAGCTGCAAATGCTTTGTCCACTACAGGTAGAGATGCAAAACCATAGTGCTTCAGTTGAAAGCAGAGCATTTCTGTGGTCCATTACATTTAGTTCTGAGCATGCCTCTTAACCTTTCAAGGGACACAGTGCCTGGCAAAACTGAAAAGGAGGGAGACAGATTATTAATGCGAGAGAGTTAAAAAGCAGGAGGCTATTTTCCTTCAGTGTACATGACTGTTAACTCATATTTGTGATTATTTCTGATGTAAATAATATTAAGGACATTTAAGGAACTAGCAGTTCAGACAAATTGGGTATAATGTAACGTTTGGAACCAAAATTCCTTGAAGTAAGCTATCCTTGAGAAGTATAGCTATTAGAGTGAAGATGTGGCAAGGAGGCGAGTTAGAATAAAGCATCATGAAGAGGAGGAGCCTGGAAAAAAGCTACTATCTTTTTTGTTCACACCCTTATCCCCCAGATTCAAATAGAGGTAAGAAACAAGGAAAATACAGTGAAAGAGTAAAGGAAAAAAATTCACACACGCGTGCACGCAATGGTTTTGTATATGTGCGCATATATATAAAATAATTATTTATTTTGGTGTATTCTTGACATTCATGCGGGTAAAAAAAAAAATAATTGCGGGGAGGTGGGTTACCCTGCAACTTTGCTTTTGTACTGAGCAGTGAAATTACATTTTATTTCACATTTTTAAGACCCAGGGTATAAACAGATTGACGGACTGGAGAGAGGGCATTTTAAAGGAAGAAATCTATTGTACAAAAGTAATCCATAAAAAAACAAGATTGATGGCCACTGCCTTAGAACCATACAGAGCTTTTTAAATTTTAAGCTTATATCCTCCTCCTTGAGAATCAAATATATAGTACCAATGAACTGTTATATAGAAACAGAAGGAGCCTATTTCTTTAAAATTAGTTCGTTCTTACTGCTCAGGATAAAAGTAACTGTGCCCAAGGAAACTCTGAAAACAAAAAAATCTGTAACTGACTCTTATAGGAGGTTTCCCAGCAACCTTCATTGGGACATGTCCTTTACATCATTGAGATGATAACCCCATGCTTTGTGTTACTTATAGTGAATGCATTGTTTGTCCAAATTAAATTTAATTCACTTTAAATTGAGTATAAATTTGGGCAAGAAGTGAAAAAACTCTGGTAACTAAATTGAGATCACAGGTCACAAGGGAGTGGCTGTAAATAGTGAATTACTTCACGTGATTTGAATGGCACAAGGCAATGAATTAGTGTTCGTAAAAATTGAATACATTTTGAAGTGTCTAAATTTAAAATGGGAAATGTGCAAATGACTAAAATAAATGTGGTGGGAAAAAGACTTGGTGGCTTGCTTCTGAATTTTAGTGCAGCTCTTGGTCTATTTTTTATAAAGGTCATATGTGACTTTTGATGCTGATCTCTGTGAAGGTATTTATGCTTGTCATCCTTTATGTTAATTCTCCGAATTTCCCAGTAGCTTAGTTACAGCCTTACAGCAAAAGTTAATGGAAAAGTGGAGAAGAAAGGAAAGGCAGGAAAAGTAGTGCTGAATAAAGGAGACATTAAAAAACTTTGAGTGGACAATTAGGCTGTGGTTGTTGTCATAGTAAAGCACATTGATGTGTGTTATTGGTTGATGGAATGAGAGATGCGCTCCTCTCGAGACATCATTGCAAAATCAGTTGTGTACAGGGAGAAACCCACAGGATAAGTATCTGTTTTCTGTTTTGTTTAGGTCTTGTTGCAGTGGGAGAGAAGGCACAAAAGAGATCCGGACATTTCAGTGTGATGAAGGATCTTTCAGGTGAGACCTTTTTTTACTCCTTTAAAATATGTTTAAGTTAATATATCTGGTTGTGTCAGTAGAATTGATTTAGAAAACAAATATGTTGCTGTCTTTAAGGTAAACATCCAGTTTCTGCACTGATGGAGATCTGTAATAAAAGAAGATGGTCACCACCTGAATTCGTATTGGTGGATGATAGTGGGCCTGATCATCGCAAACACTTTATCTTTAAGGTAAGCTTGAATTCTCTTTCCTCATGTATTACGTATTCTGTTGAGTCTTTAAGTATTGCTATATTTGTGTTCTACTAGCATTCACAATGCTTTAGGCACTGTCTAAACACATAGGAGTACACAATCCCTCTTATAAGGAACTACCGATTTAAACCCAGATCCTATAGGCACATTTCTGACTATCAAGAAAGAAACTGAGATATTCTTTCCCAGTTTTTATTTAAACAGAAAAACCAATTTGGAGTTCAATCTTATCTCCTTATTCCCAGGAATAGCCTTAGGGGGATTACTTTTGTGGAGAAAGTGACAGGATTTATCTTTCTATTTCCTGTTTTAGCTTAGCATAACCCACATTTACTTTTTCTTCCTGGGCTAGATCTTGCTTCTGTAAAGAATTGACAGAGAACTGTGTAGTAACAAAGTGTCAGTGACTTTTGTGGGAACAAGAGCTGCAGGTTTAAACACATTTTGAAGTTTGGTTTATGGAAGGAAGAAATTTAGACATATACACTTTTTGCATTAACCATACAAGAAGTTTCTTAATGAAGAATTCTGTTCTTATCTCATCTTGTCAGACCTGGCTACCTTTCATATTAGATTAGAAATACAGTTCTAAACCCCTGCCTGTCTGGCCTCATGAGGTGGTCTTGGAATAACTTAGAAGTGACAAAACAAAAGTTATGATCCTGTCACTCTGCTGCATTAAGTATTCCATATTGTACAGTTCTGCTCGGTACACTGTACAAATGCAACAAGGAAGCCCACCTGAGTGAAGCTTAGGCGGTACAGCAGTGAACAGGAGGAATATTAATAATAGATGTTATACTCATCTGTGACAACTTTCTGTATTGCATGATAAAGATTTTTAGTCCTTTCCACAGTTGATTGATAACAATTTGATGTGACAGTGATGAAAACAACTGAGCTTTGAGTATGCAGACAGCTTTCACTGGAGATAGATCTGTGTTAAGAGCAAATTACAACTGGGGCTTGCTGCACAGCCTGATTTGCTCCTGTTGTGTAAGTGGTGTTGCAGGCTGTCTGGGCTGCTGAACAACAAAGAGGATGCAGAATTAAGCACAACACTTCCTGTTGGTTTTTTTTTTTTTAAAGTAACAAGTTGGAACTTTTGACATTTTCCTGCTGTTTGTTTGATGTAATTAAATTGCAGGCATTGTCAGGGACTGTCTTCCTCGTGTTTGCACAATGCCCACCAGAATGGCACTCAGCCCTGATTGAGGCCTTGATGTGGTAATTGAACAGAAATACTCGTTTACAAAATGCTTCTGAATTACGCTTCCCTCTGGATTGAGAAGGGAAACATAGGAATATCAGTAATAGACGTTATATTAATCTGTGAGACTGCTTTCTGCATTGTGTGATAGAGCTCGTTAGTCCTTTTTGAAGGCACATTCTCAAGGTACCAAGTGCACTGATGTGAGGAAAATAGATAAATCGGAGGAAGTGGTAAAATGTAGATGACTGTATTATTTGTTTCTCTTGAACAGGTGATGGTCAATGGGAACGAATACAGGCCTACCTTTGCCAGCCTTAATAAGAAGCATGCTAAAGCCACGGCAGCAACTGCGGCCCTCCAAGCGATGGGACTTGTACCAAAGGAAAGCATGGCTAATACCACCATGTTCAGGAGTGCCTCACACCGCTAGATATTGTTTTTTATATTGACATTATTTCGGATAATTTTACTCTGCACAAAGAAGGTATTTGCCCGTCTCATTTTGTAAATACGTTGGCAATTCCCATGTTGTAAAAACTGTACAGACACCCACAAGCTTTTCTTTTGTACCATCAAAAATGTATTTAAATCATACTTAGTTTTTGGTATGTTTATATTGTTTACATTAGTGATGTAATTATTTCTTAAATGACTAAAATTGGAAGACAGACTCTGGAGGCATCAATAATCTAAACCCTTGTTTTAAAACTCATGCAGTTTCTCTTCAGTACGGAATGTTAACACTTTCATACTGTTTTATACTATGATGCAGTTGTCTCTGGTCTTGGTAAAGTTACTGTTGTACTTTTGCCTATAGCCAGTTAAAGGCTGCACAGCTTATCCTAGTCTAGAAAAGGCTGGCATGTACTGCTGGACAGATACTGGGCCAGTTACCCCTATGGGATAGTAGGTAATGGTAATGCTGTTGTACAGAGCTACCATTACTTACTTCTCCTTTTGAATTTTGTTTGGGGTTTCTCAGTGGTGTTCTGCAACTGGCCATACGGCCTACATTCTAGCACTAAAAAGATTAGGCAAAAGACCTGCCTGAAGTGGGAGGGAAGAAAGTCCAGTGATGGAACTGATCAGAATTGCAATGTGAAAGTCTCTCCCCCTGCATGTTCTGATAAGGAAATATGAAGTTGTCTATTCCAATCTCAAATTAACACACTGCCTGATGTTGATTGTATGAATGTGTGGTTAATGTGAATTTTAAACTATAACAAATCTTCAACTGGATGGGGTAGAATGATGCTTAAATTGTTGTACCCAAGTCAGTCAATAAAGCAGCACAAGTTCATAATCTTAATCATCGGTCAAAAAACAATTAAATCTGTGCTAGAGTGCTGATTTAGAAGTCAGCATACCTTCACGTGTTATGGTGGGGAAGAACAGTAGTAACAGCTGGTAAGGAGGCAGAACACAACAATATTTCAGCTGCTTAGAAAAATATCAGGATAAATTTTGAGTTCAGATATTTTCATGCTTGCACCACGCTTTGGGATGAGATTTCTTTGAAAGTTTAATCCAATGTTTTGGCAGTTTTTGAAAATGAAAGCAATTGAGAAAACAGGGAATCTTTTCTCATGTGCTACTTGGTTTTAGAGTCTTAGCAGCTGGTTGTCCTCATCCCCAAGTTTAAAATTAGTACAGTCTCAACAAATTTGGGTGACTTAAAAAACATGGCATCACAGTGAAGCTCTTTATATTTAGTTATTTCTGAAAATGTTAACATTTTGCATCTTACCGTTTGGTATCGTATCAGATACAGAGAGCTTTTATGGGATGGGGAAACTATAATTTCCTGTGCAAACTGCTACAACCTATATCCTTCAAATTGCAACAGAAACCCAGATATAATAACATTCCAATCCTATTTCCTCCATGAACATACTCTAATTCTGGATGCTTTCACTATCCTCACTACTAAACAAGGCTTTATTGTAATGCCATAAGGGCCAAGTATGTGATCTGGGGACCAGATAACTGAGGGTCAGTGGTATACCGGAAGGTCACTTATGGTAAACTGTAAGTTGCACCTACCTATTAAACGTGATAGACAAGTTCCATTCATTTAGTTGCTCTTGGTAATGGCAAATCTGGGCTTGATTCGATTGTCTAAGTTCCTACACACCACTTTATAAGGCATTTTGACAGCTGAAGAAATGCTCTCAAAGAATTAGTAAAAGTATGCAAAAGGAGCCTCATACCCAATACTTTATTGTGGTCTAGGGGATAATAGCACATAACTAATGGGAGGGGGTGTTCTTGTTAGAAGAGAAATTCCAGAGTTCAAATCATATTAAGATTGCAAGTCGAGGAGTTTAGAAGGTATTTGAATTAGTATTGTCTGTTCACTACTATCTTTTAATTACATAATTATATCCCCCCAGCCTTATTTGTTAAATAAAGTCATTAGTTGCCTCCATTTTTGAAGTAGCTAAAAATCTTCAGGAAGAGTAGGTAGGTATGGTGCAACAGCACAGAATGACACAGAACTGGGTTTTGTACCTGGCACCATGCATTTCTGTGAATTTTAGCTGTCTTAAAGCAACATACTTTTAGAGAGGCTATGAAAATAAGAAGGGTCCTGCAGCTTGCATGAATGTGGAATCCATACCTTGCTGCATAAACTATTTTTAGAATGTCAGTGTTCATTAAAAAAAGTTTTAATCTTTCCTTGTTGTGAAGAAACCTTTGCTCAGCAGAAATCTTGGTCTTCCTGTGGCTGCAGACCTCCTGAACCATTCTGTATAACCTTAGAAGACGATATAAATATTTTAACTAGTGGGAACACGCAGCTCTTGCTTAATTGAGCTCCCAAATCACCTTTCCATGTGCCAGAAACCAACTAGCATCTGTTTATGTAGCTGTCTACCCAAAAATGACAGGTTAAAATAAGTATGACTTCAGTAGTGATGGTGTCACTGGTCACATTTGTTCATGGTGCAAGAGTTACATTATACCTTTGGAAGTAGTGCAAGTAAAATTTAGTATGCTGTGTTAACATTTAAAGTTCAAACAAACTTTAAGTCCAAATACTGTTTAAGGAAGGCAACAGCCTAACAAGGACGTGTAAGGAAGGGAATTGTCTGTTTGAAAAGGAAAAGTTCAGGCTTAAGTCACAATTTCAGAATGATATTGTTGCACAAATATCCACAGGAAATTAATTTAGTTATTTTTCACCTAATCAAGTGCATATGAAAGTGTAAATGGATAACTTATTATTAAAATCTTAAGTGTTAATGTTTTGAGATTACACAGCTGTAAGCAATCATTGGCACTGGTTTCTTGTAATGCAGTTTGCATTTTTCACTCAGACTGGACATGTCTTGCACTAATTATGGCTGTTTCCAGCATGAGACCAGCTCTATCTGTACATGATTAGTAGATTCTGATAGTTTAAATGCTGGTGCTTCAGGCACCTTAAATTATGCTAGAATGCTGCCAATATGCAAATCAGGATTTTCTTTGGGTCACTGTTATATAGTCCATCCAGTTTAAAAGTGGTTGACCCCTCAGACTTGATACAGATGAAATGCTTGGTATTGTTGAGGCATTTAAGAAACTGGCTTTTGTAAAAATGGTAACAGAGATCAGAACTGCCTACTTTAATGGTCACTGAACAGTATCCAGGTTCTAACACCAAACATGCAGTAAAATGTTCTAGAGGGTTAGGTAGCTACATCAGTACCAGAGTCCCTCTCAACTAAAACAAGGGTATCCTGCAGACTACTGTTAGTTTTGAAGCACTTCTAGTAGGTGTAGAGTTCATTCAGAATGGAATGAGGTGACAAGGTACCTGTTAAGCAAACAGGTAAATCTGAATGTTGCCACTGCTATGCCTGATTCAAAACCACATATGGATTTTAGCTGAATAGCATGTCAGAAAGCAAAAGCTATCCATGTTTGTACTCTGGTAAGATCAGCTGAATAATTTGTCTTCAAACTAAATCCTTCTAGTTGCCAGATCTGCTTCCTGTGAATTTTAGGTAAGTAAAAATAATGAAGTAAAAAGCTTAAGTGCTAATGTTTTTAAAACTAAAATGGGCACTTGTGAATCTTGCTACATTTATTTCTTGTAAAGCAGCAGTAATGTCACCCCAAGTTTTTTTTTAGAAGTGATCCTGTTATAGTTTAATTAAACTTGGAGTCTCTAACCTTAACTCCAAAGAGCAGAACAGTCAAGATGGCTTAGTTTAAAAAGTTTATTTTAAAAGCATAAAATGAAGATGTTTCAGAGCTGGAAAGCAGCTACAGTGATCTCACTGGACGATTTAAAATGTTCTTCCACCTGAGGTTGCCTTACCAGTGCTGTTATGTACGAGTTCTCATCTGTTACATCCAAGAGATTTTATAAGTAGGCTACATTTGCAGGAGACCACATTTGTTTGGGTTAGCTCAACAGCATCTGTAGAACATTGATGAAATAACAGCTAGTCCTCCATCAACTAAAATAATGCACTTAAGACTTCCAAGTATATGCATAGTCTTTCATTTCTAGGAATCTTATAGCAGACTTCCCCAATGCTGAAATCCCAGCCAGGTGATCCAAGGTTTTAGGATGTAGTCCACATCTAGTGAGGTCTGTGCATAAAGTTTCCTGTGAAAAATGATTTGCAATAGGCATGTAACAGTGAATTGTGCTCAGTACCCATTTCTCTGCCTATGAACAAAAAATGTTGAATAGCTGTAATTGTCATACGGACTTTAGTTTTAAAGCTACCAGTTTAGTAAAAGCTCTCTTCTGCTGTTGTAACTACTACTGCCCACAATGCCATTAACTAAACGTGATCATTACTAAGTGACAGATAACTAGGCATTCACTGGTACATCAAGGGAAGAGCAGCTGTAATAAAAAGTATTAATCCTAAAGGAAGGGCTCTCTCACACTACTTGCCTTATGTAAGATCCTCTTCATGTCAAGACTAGTGTTAAACACTGCTGTGGGCTCATGGGTGTACAATACAGCAGAAAAAGCTCCTTTTTGGGCAGATGTGAGTAGCATCGTCAATGAGTGCAGGGAATGAGGCATGACAGGGCCCATGATTTCCAAACTAAATATATCCTTATAACTCGAGTGAACCTGAGTTTTCACGTTTATACTTCGAGCCTAAATACAAGACAAAGCAAATTAGTATTTGATCCATCTCAATTGACATCTGCCCCTACATTTCAGTAATGGTTTGAATTCAGAGTAGTCAAAGCAATCTAGAGATATTACCTATTAATACCCCATTTGCCCTTATGAGGCATGGCTATTATTTGCTCTTTATAGACATTCCCACTCCCAGCTTATACCCATTATTAATATGCAGGAATTCTACTGTCTGGTACAGCAATTACAGATTCAAAAAGGAGAGATTTAGGCAGGCAAAACAAACAAGTAATGGAACTAGGTTGCAATATCCTGATTAGTAGCACAATTGCAAGATGGGGCAAGGAGTTATTTTACATCCTACCTAAAATTAGGACTGTGAGAATTCTGCAAGATCTGACTAGAGTAGGGATGAACCAGATCCAGAGGGACTTTACCAGGGGCTGCGGTGGGTCCTCCAGTCCTGCCTGGCCCAGGTGCCATCCGGCCTGTAGCACATATTACTGTCCCCTTGGCATGTAGCAGGGCTGGGGCAGCTCTACCTGGGCTGCCTAGAAAGGCAGTTCAGCTGCAGTGCCCGGTCCTGGCTTCTACTGCCCCCAGCCCCATAGTACTGGTGAGGACTGTCACATGCAGCCCTGACCCCTCTGCCCTGCACCTGCTCGAGACTTGCCTGCCCATGCTGAGCAGCAACAGCGGCCAGGCAGCAGCTGTTCAATACAGAAAAGCAGCCTCTCCCCTTCACTGCTGCTGGGCACTTCTTGCTCCAGCCACCCAAAGTCTGCACCCAGGTTGCCCTGCAAGTCCTCTGCATTGCAATCACTATCCTGCTGGGCAGCCCAGTTAGCAGCACTGGGGACAGAGAAGCTTCAGGCTAGCCCAGGTACAGGTTCCAGGCAGCTGCTGCAAGAAGTGCCCAGCAGCAGTGAAAGGGAAGGGCTGCTTTTCCCCCTAACATGGAACAGCAGCTTCTGCTGTTTGGCATGGACAGGTGGTCCAGACTAGGCATGGAGCAGGCTGGACTTGAGGCTATACGTGCAGGTTCTGACTGGTACACTCTGACCAGGGTGAGTTCATAATGGGCACAGAGTGGGCCAGGGTGCTGTTGGTAGTGAGGAACTGTTGGGTGGGGGAATGCTGACTGGCCCACAGCAGCTCCCCAGAAATGCCTATTTGGCCCACAGACACACCCAAGTAATTGTCTGTCCCTAGACTAAATCTTCAGTTCTGTACAGTGGAAATGTTCAAGTGAACACCTAAACAACTGTATTAGGAACAGGGAAGGCGACATATCTCAAGGTTAGACTATACAACCAAATCTTCACCCCCAAAACTGACTTTCCAGCAGAGGCGATTTGCAATTAATAAGCTAACCCAGTCAAGCTTTTAACAGCATAAATGTTAACCCTAGCAAATACCTACAAAGGAATGAGGATAACCTTGCTTACCTAAGTATATTAGACATCAAGTAAAGAAACTTGTAACTTATTTTCTTCACTGAAGACTCATAGTTCAGTTGCACAGCAATTACTAAACCCCCTCCTATACTATTTACCTTGAGTGTTTGCATTGTTGCGCCTCGAAAAGCAACTGGGGACAGCAGTGTTGGTGGAAGCCCAGCTTGAGGACCTGCACTGGCCACTAAACTCTTGCAATTTATCAAGAAGTTTAGTAAAGTGAATGTGTTTATTCCTTGCACCAATGCCAAAGATTCGGGCTTATGATCCATTTGCACCTCATGTTTTTCTTTACACCTATGTTGGTAAGTCAAAGAAAAAAAAATGTAGAAAGTTTATCATCAATACACTAGATCAAGAATAAGAGCCACATAAGAATTCACTGAGAAAAAGCTGTTATGCTAAATTTAAGAGTTTTCTCTTGAAGAGCAATGAACTAAAAAATAGCTTAAACTTAACCGTTGACTTCACTGAAGGCAGTCTGTTTTCCAGTTTTAATACCTGCAATTATTTTCTTTGGCATCTCTAAGATGATCATATTGATCTGGTGTTGCTAAAATGGATATGAGTCAATACAGACACTGCTACAGATGAAGACTAGGTTCTCCCCTGCATTTAACCAGTGAGGGAGTCTCATCCTGAATTCAAATACCAAGGCTGGGGATAGGGCGGGAGATCCCGTGCTGCCTGGCTGGGGCTCATGGGGCAGGGTAAGGACAGCATGGGAGGAAACCTTGGGCAGGGGAAGGGAAGCACGGGGGAATCATGTGGTGTAGGGAGTGCAGTCCAGTGCATGGCCTGAAGGCAGCACCAAGGAGACTACATGGTATGTGTGTATGGAGGGGATGGGGAGTATAGTGCAGGGCTGAGGGTAGTGACAGGGAGACCACACAGAGGCAGGGGAGCTACTCCTGCTTCTTTGACTCTGACCTGCCAGGGATGGAGCTGGAGTTGCTATTGCTACCTAGCTGGGGTCAAAGCTAAAGCTGTTGCAGGGTAATCAGTAGCAGGGAGGGGAGGCAAGTGGCCAGGAAGGCAGGGAACAGAAGTGGCAAGTACTAGGCAAAATTTTCCATGTACAGAATCTAATTACTGGGGGGGAAGAGGTGTCATCTTGGATTTGGTAAATACAGTATATAGCTCAAGGCTGTCCAACTTGTAAGCATTCAAGGGCTATATACATGGGCTGCAGCAACAGGAGCCATACCAATATGGGCCATGGGCCTCTAGACTGTACAGGCACCCCATACATCCTGCTGAGTCCCCTGGTGCTGCAGGCCACGCTGTGCCAGCCCCTGGGTGGGGGCAGGAAGTGAAAGCTGGAGGAAGGAGGGGAAAGTCTAGAAACCCCAGCTACTCCTGCTGCTGCTGGAGAAGTTGAGGAGTAAGGAAGGGGGAGAGGGGCATAAACCGGATGGGATTAACCCCTTGTGGGCCATATGCATCCTGCAGGCTGCTGCTTAGATCTACCTCTGATATTGGAAATGGGCAAACAGTGCCCATATTTAAGAAAGGGAAAAAGGAGGATCCAGGGAACTACAGACTAGTCAGCCTCACCTCAGACCCTGGAAAAATCATGGAGCAGATCCTCAAAGAATCAATTTCTAAGTACTTGGAGAAGAAGGTTATTTGGAAATCAGCATGCATTCACCAAGGTCAAGTTATGCCTAACCGACCTGATTGCCTTTTATGACGAGATGACTAGCTCTGTGGATATGGGATTTGTGCTGGGTTCAGAATTGGTCCTGTCTGTTTTTGTTCAATGTAGTCATCAATGATCTAGAAGACGGCACAGAGTGCACCCTCACCAAGTCTGCAGATGACACTAAGCTGGGGAAAGTAATAGATATACTGGAGGGTAGGGCTAGGATTCAGAGTGACCTAGACAAATTGGAGGACTGGGCCCAAAGGAATCTCATGTTGTTCAACAAGGACAAGTGCAAACTCCTGCACTTAGGACGGAAGAAGCCTAGGCACCGGTACAGGCTGGGATCCGACTGGCTGGGAAGCAACTCTGCAGAAAAGGACCTGGGGGTTACAGTGGACAATAAGCTGAATATGAGCCTGCAGTGTGCCCTTGTTGCCAAGGCAAATGACATACTGGGTTGAATTGGTAGAAGTGTTGCCAGCAGGTCAAGGGAAGTGATTATTCCTTTCTATTCAGCACTGGTGAGGCCACATCTGGTGTACTGTGTTCAGTTTTGGGCCCCCCATTACAGAAAGGATGTGGACAAGTTAGATGGAGTCCAGCAGAGGGCAACAAAAATGGTTCAGGGGCTGGAGGATAAGACTTATTAGGAGAGGCTGAGGGAACTGGGTTTATTTAGTCTGCAGAAGAGAAGACAGAGGGGATTTAATAGCAGCCTCCAACTATCTGAATGGAGGTTCGAAAGAGGATGGAGCTAGACTGTTCTCAATGGTGGCAGATGACAGAACAAGGAGCAAGTCTCAAGTTTGCAGCAAAGGAACTTCAGATATTAGGAAGAACTTGCTCACTAGGAGGGTAGTAAGACACTGGAACAGGTTACCCACAGAGGTTGTGGAAACTCATCCTTGGAGGTTTTTAAGACCCAGCTAGACAAAGCTTTGGCTGGGATGATCTAGTTGGGGATGGTTCTGCTTTGAGCAGGGGGTTGCACAAGAAGACCTCCTGAAGTCCCTTTCAACCCTGATTTTCTATGATTCTATATCCTGTATATCCTGAAACTCAAGTAAAGGATACAGTTTGATAGAAATTGCAGCTGGTTTTTTAATCTTGTCTTGAACTCCCATCTCCTCAAGCCAAGAAAAACTTTCTTCATCATCACTCACTCCTTGTTCCCTAGGAAATATAGATTCAGGTTGTTAAGGTAGCAATAGTCCACATCAGCATTTACTAGATTAAAACATCAAGACTCTTCAGACAGATTACATACTCTTCATCTTCAGTGTGCTTGCCTACTTCAGAATTCTTGGCAACTTCTGCTTCCAAGTTTGTCTCAGAACTTCTCTGCTTTCTGTTTCTAGTTTCTTCTATGAAAGGTAAAGAAAATTCTATACCTTGAATGGAGAAAATATGCAAAGTGTGTATATAATCATTTATTTGCATGCCAAATGAGTTTGGTAGGTTAGTCAAATGTAAGCTCCATCTTACCTTCATTTCTCATGGCTTCTCTTAAACCCCTGGTTGTGGGTGAAATGACTGCTGTGATACCATCACTTCCTGCAAGGCCAGCCGCACGAAACAGCACAGTAAATTGGTAGGTACAAACATAGAAGTAGGGACAGAGCTTGGCTTTGAGCAGGTTATACAGGGAAGTAAAACTGACGGACCTGCAAGTTGGTAAAATATAGGTACAGTGATTATTTCCATCTTTAATTCCTCCTCACCACCTGCTAAATTCCTAGCTAGATCTCTAATAATGAAATGCTCCATGAAACATTACTCATTTGTAGGATTTTGTAGGGAACATGCACCTTGCCATAATCAAGTTTGAAAGGTAATACCTTTAACATTGACAGCCAGATTTTCAAGTGTGCTTGGCATCCAGCATAGAGGTCTCTTGATAACGTGGCCCTGAGGTGTGCTGAGACATCTACTCACAAGTGATTTAACGTGTGAAATGGTAAAGGCAGCCTGCTACTAAATTTTTAAAAGCTGCCAGACATGGAGGGGCATTCAGCACAATAAGGTGGCTTTAGTCTTAACCTCACACATCTAATGTGGCTAAAGAATTTGAGAGAGAAAACACTTTTCAGCTCTGCTTTAAGTAGCAGTCAGAAAGGGTACTTTATTAGTAATTACTGTTCTTCAAGTTTCATCTGCACATTCCCTGGAGCTGCAGAACTCCCATGAGGGGCCTGTGGCAGATTGGGGGTGGTAAGTGAGAAACTGCAGGAATCTCACTGTCCAATTTAAAAGGGAGAATACCTGCAACTGTCTCAAATCCTTCTCTAAAGCTGTAGAAGCCTAACATACAGCAGTCCAAGACAGAAAGAAAGATGGGTGGATAAGGACAGTGCGCTGAAGAAGTTCTACTGTTATATAGCCTCTCTTGCTCAGAGAGACAGATGTTAGGGTCGAAAGGGACCTCAAATAGATCATCGAGTCCGACCCCCTACATAGGCAGGAAAGAGTGCTGGGTTCAGATGACCCCAGCTAGATGCCTATCTAACCTCCTCTTGAAGCCCCCCAAGGTAGGGGAGAGCACCACCTCCCTTGGGAGCCCATTCCAGACCTTGGCCACTAACTGTGAAGTTCTTCCTAATGCCCAGTCTAAATCTGCTCTCTGCTAGCTTGTGGCCATTATTTCTTGTAACCCCCAG
>JAGPOW010003316.1:35970101-36007696 GCA_030014935.1 Caiman crocodilus
AGTTCTTCCTAATGCCCAGTCTAAATCTGCTCTCTGCTAGCTTGTGGCCATTATTTCTTGTAACCCCCAGGGGCGCCTTGGTGAATAAAACCTCACCAATTCACTTCTGTGCCCCCATGAGCTTTGGGGAGTCCCACTTGTGGGAGATTAATAATCAATGTTTCATCAAAATACAAGTTCACAGGACAGGACTGCATCTACCTGGGCAAAGTGCAATGTTAAATCCAGGAAGCAGTATCTGGAAAGTATTTAGTAAACTTCTGCTATAAATCTCTCCTCCAAGGCAGCCTGCTTCCAGCCATGGACAGCCATTACATTTGTGCCTCTCCCCAGGACTATGCAAGACATGGAGGGCATTTCCCTGCAGTGTGAATCATCCCAGGGAGACCTGAGACAGCTTAAGTAAATGGTGCTGAAGCTCCCTGCTTCTTGCAAAATCCTGAGTCTCCCTGGACTGTGCAAGGGGGTGGGGGGGATGATGCCTAGGGGAAGGAGTGAGAAAGGAGAGCAGTGCTCTCTTGCAAAGTGGGGAAGCTGTTCTTGGCAGTTCGTGCTTTTTATCACACATACAACAAATAACCTAGACAACAGTCTTTTCCAGATAAAAATGCATTTTATGCTTACACGGTGTAGACAGGGTAGCAGCAGCAGACAGATTTGAGCTGGTGCCAAGGGAAAGGACAATGAATACTCAAGTAACAAGCTAGGAACTTTTTATGCCGTCACCAAAGCTACTGAAGCTTATGGAGGCAGTGCTGGTTCAGTCTTTGGTCCTACTTTCAATTTCAGCAGTAGCACCAGTTAAAGGGTGTGTTCTCAAAAATCAGATGAAAGGCCCATGATAGAAAGGCAGTCTGATCCCAGAATAACCAGGTGCATCTTGGGTCTAGTGTCAGAAAACCTTGGCAAGGAGTCTAGTGTTTGTATTTCTGAGGCTGTTACTACAGACATACCAGATGAGCCTAGAACATCAAACATCTCTTCCCCTTCTAGTATAAGCAGCAAAGGTACATCAAACTGCACACCAGCTTAGTAAGCTAGTCTATTTCAGAAGCAGAAGACACCAGACAGGTGTTGGTCTCTGGTATAGACAGTCAAAAGAAGACATACTTCTTGACACCCTTATTAGACTCATAGCCACAGGCTCCCCGAGATGAGGGCTGGTTGTGGCAGTAATCCATCATCTATTTCTATGCTCTCCTACAAGACAGAAGAGAGAAAAGCCGACTTAATGGAAAAAGGGAGACTGCTTTCTAAGAAACTGCAACAAAGAAACAGAGGTGTCTGGAGAGTTGTTCCTCTTCAGAGTAGGATCACCCTCATGCCAAACTCTCTCATGCACTTGCACCAGACACTTCTTCCAGTACAACTGAACATTAGCATTTTTGGACTACATAGGTGGGAATACACAGAGACCCATAAAGCAAACTTCCTTGCTGAAAGAATTTCCCACAGAAACAACGGATAAAGTTCTTCAATCTAACTAACTTACCATTCACTCATTAGAACTTGTTGCAGTTCTTCATCATGAGACCAAGGATTAGCCTTTCCAGCTATTTTCCTATCTGCTCCAATTCGAGGGAACAGCTGCAGCCATGGCAGTGAAGGGTGAAGCCAATAAATAAGGCTTTGCTGGAATGCACAGCGAAGCTCTGTGGACAGCTTTGGTTCCTAGATTTAAATTAAACCTGATGAGATCCATAATGCCTCGCAGGAGAAGGCAATACTGATAAGGTTTTAAACACTTCAAAATACCAGTTTACCTACACTGTTGAATAATCCCAAATCAGAAAACAATGGGCAGCAACTCAGAAACTCTGCCACAGCCAAGAAAGAGAAACTGCTGCTTTAGTTTTTGCAAGTGAGAGTCACCTTTGTTTACATGAAGGAATTGGCATTGGTAAAGCTACAACAATTGCTCAACATGGGCTATTCTCTGTGCAAGTGAGTCTTTTCAGTTCTTTCCCCAAAATTCTGCATTACATTTAATATTTAAAAGGAGTTTTCCTCTAAAATTGGACAAGGTACTCCAATCTCTTATCCCAGTTGTTGCCAACTGTGGCCATTTTTAAGGGACCCAGGCCAAGCTGCAGAAGGCTAAGCAGAAGGCCCCAACGCCTGCTTCTAAGTGACCATAGAGTAAACCTTTGCGGATGTGACAACCAGCTTGGTCAGCAAAGTAAAGGAAGCAATCAACATGTCCAGCTAAACCAGTAATGAGATCCAATTAACTACTAGAGCACAACTCCAGAAAGGAAATAGTATAAGGGACCATACATTAAATAATCCAAATATACTGTATAACAGCTTTACCCTAAAATATTAGTAGTAGTAATTGATATAACCAAATGTATTAGATATTATTTTGCTTTAAGAAATGTCTTAAGATTCTTAGATAAATTGTAAAAATAAAACAGCCTTGTCAGAGAAGCCCATAAACTAAGGTAAAGAAGAAACAGAATAGTGCTGAACAGCACTGCACTATGGCATAGGAAGGAAGATAAAAAACCCTCCAATTTACTTTCCCAAAGAATTAAATCTGAACCGACAACTTTCAAGTCCACAAGAAACCTGGTTCAGTCCAGCTCCCAAAGTTTCAATAAAACCAAAATATTTAAATAAAACCAATCAGAGAACATTAGAATATTTAGAATAAGACATCTATAAATAAAGGGTATAGGCTGGAGGAAAATTTGGAGAATTAAACAAGACCTACTGCCAGCATGCCACCTTCTTCCCTACCTCTTATGTCTCCCCAGCCAGTGCAGGTATGCGGGGGTCACATTGTGCTGTCACAGGTAGCTAGATGGACTTTGGGACAAGCATTTGTTTTTGTGTTTTGGGGTATAAGCATTATAAGGTCAATATAAACCTGTCTTTTGCTTCCTTCATCAGTAGCCAACTTGCAAGGTTACCTATAATCTGGGCCGCATAGCCAATAAAGGAAGAAGACAGATTACCTGTATGCTTTGTGGCAGGTTAACTTCTGTTGCTCTATAGTGCTGAGCAAACCCTTGTGCTTCTTCTTGAGCCTTTAAATGTTCAGCCCAAGTGAAAGGTTGGGAGGAAGTGAAAAGAATTCGAGTTTTAATACTCCAGTCTACAGGAAATTCTGTACATGGTGAGGAGGGGACATCAGGTACAGGAACAGGTAAATGGTGATCCTTACAAAACAAAAACAAAGTAAGTTAATGCAAGGGAAGCATACTTAACCTAAAAACTATCAACCCTTGTGCTACCCACTGACAAGGTTAGAGAAATATACTAACTAGCCACAAAGCAGTTCCTTGTCTTTCACCTAAAGCAGGGACATCAAACATAATGCCCCATAGGATAAATCTGGCCTATGGAACCACTCTATCCAGCCTGCCGAGCTACCAGCAGACAACCAGAAGTTGGGAGTTGTGGCCAGGGAGAATGGCTGCTGCACAATCTGGGGCTCTTGAGTGCCAATGTATATGGCAATCAGCAGGAGGGTGAGCAAGGGCTGATACAACCTGGGCTGCCCTGCAGTGGCTTGGCCCATCACTACAGCTGTGGCAAGCTACCACTTGGCTCATGTGCTCCCACCTTCTTCACTACTAGCCTTGCCATCACCCTACACTGGAGCCACCACCATAAGCCCTGTGCCAGAACCAGAGCTGCTGCTGTCACTGCCACTGCATGCCTTGGCTCAGAACTAGAACCATTGTGTGCCTGGGGCTAGATCTGTCTCATAAGGAGTCTGGTGGCCAGATCTAGCCTGGGGCATGAGGCAAGCTTAGCACCGGATGCTTAGATAAAAGCTGTCAACGGCAATAGGATATGGAATGAGGCAGGCCATGGATAGGATACCCATATTACTAAATTCTAAGTTTCGAAATATAGCTAATGCATGAAGATAGTCACAAATTCAAATGTTCATCTCTACTGATCTTGACAAAAGCACCCATTACAAACCAGTTGTTACAATGGTAAAAGTAAAAAAGCCCAGTCTCTCTTGTGTTGCGATCCATTCATGTGAATTTATGATGTTTTGGGCCTTTATGCATTTATAAGTGCAGACTATGAATTGTTAAAATTTGGGGAAAGTTTTCTGAGAAGACACAGAAACATTTCTGTTGTTTTTGTTAGAACACTAGCTGAAGTCACTGTTTAAGTCGATATTATTTTCAAGCTCTAGTACACTAGCAACATATTCCTGGGATTGAATCACAAACAGTAGATTTTCATCCAAATAAGTTGTTTTCACTGACATGTTAAGAGACTTTTGGAAGTATGCCTATTCACTATTTTTTAAAGTGTACATTACGCTTTCATAGATTTTATAGACATTAAGGCTGGAAGGGACCTTGAAGATCATCAAGTCCAGCCCCCTGCCCCAGGGGCAGGAAGTCAGCTAGGGTCAAAGGATCCCAGCAAGATAAGGATCCAAGCATTTCTTGAATGAGTTCAAAGTAGGTGCCTGCATCACTTCTGGAGGGAGTCTATTCCAGACCTTGGGGGCTCAGACAGTAAAGAAATGTTTTCTTATGGCCAGCCTAAAATGGTCTTGGAGTTTATGACTGTTAGTCCTTGCTGTCTTTTGGGGTGCTCTGGTGAACAGAGCCTTAGCTTCTCTTCGTAAGGCCTAATCTCTTGCCCTCTGATTATGTGTATGGCTCTCCTCTGGACTCTCTCAAACTTCTCAACATCCTTCTTGAATTGTTGAGCCCAGAATTGGATGCAGTACTTCAGGTGCGGTCTCACCAAGGCTCAGTACAGCGGTAGGATGACATCCTGAGATTTACTTGAGAAGCAGCTATAGATGCAAGCCAGAGTTTTGTTTGCTTTACCAGCTACGACATCGCATTGGTGACTCATGTTCATCTTGTGGTCAATCGCGACCCCCAAGTCTTTCAATTGTGGTGCTAGTGAGCATAGCACTGCCAAGCCTATAAGCATGCTGCATTCCCCCCCACTCCCTGGTGGAATACCTTGCATTTATCAGTATTGTCATCAGGTTTGTATCTGCCCACTTACTAAGCTTATCCAAGCCGGCCTGGATCACAAGCTGTCCTCAGGTATGGATGCTATGCACCAAAGTTTAGTGTCACTGGCAAACTTGGCCAGTGCACTTCTGACACCATTGTCAACATTGTTGATAAAGATGTTAAAAGAAAACCAGTCCAAGGACAGAGCTTTGGGGGACACCACTGGTCATGGAGCACCATAATTCACTACCATCGACCACTACTCTCTGGGTCCAACCTGGGAGCCAATAACCCAACCACCGGACTGTGATGTAGCCGAAGCCGCAGTTGGCCAATTTTTCCATGAGGAGATCGTGGGACACCAGATCAAAGGCTTTTCAAAAGCCCAGATATATGATATCAATCTCTTCTCCCTTGTCCAGGTGATATATGTCACCTGATCATAAAAGGAGATGAGATTGGTCAGGCAAGACCTACCCGCAACAAACCCGTGCTGGTTGTCCCTCAGGATGCTGCCCTCAGCCAGCTTATCAAGAGGGTAATAGGCAAGTAGGAATTCCCATATCAAATCAGACCAGCACCATCTCATTTGGTCATCACTGTTGGCAACTGAATATTATCCAATGCAAGAAATACTTTGCAGGCAGCTATGTGATAGCCTGCTGTCCTGGAGAAAGGTTCTTCCTGACCCCTTAATAGCAGTTGGCTTAAACTTATATTTTCTTAAGCAGCAACTCTATCTAAGAGCCTAAAATCTAGTCAGCCTCAAAAAGTCAGTCACACCTGTCTTACCCTTAGCTAGAGAGTTGTTAAAGGTTGTGTGTGTTTTTTTCTTCTTTGCTGTGTGAAAGACAAATAACAACAGGGGGAGTGAGTGATTAGTTAGTAGAGAATGAAACCAACAATACAGAACAGTGTAAGAGGCACAAGGCAGGTAAACTGAAAAGAACCTCTTCTTTTCCAATACAACAGCAAGCCTGTTTTTAGTGGATGACAACCAGACCCTGAGCTTCAAAGGCAGTTTAAGATCAATTCTGAGAACATTTATGCTCTAATAAAAAAAAAAAATTGACCCAACATTGAAACCAAAGCCAAAAACATTAAAAATGAAGTTCTTATGATCACGATAGAATATTAAACACACCCAAAGGCAATAATTAAGGAATCATACGTTTGTTAACATGGGAAAATCTACTTCAGAATACTCTTCTTCCACGGTAGATTTAGTTTCTTGAAGAGAATCCAAGAGCTAAAATAGAAGAAAAACCCCCATTACTTTTTTAAAAAAAAGACTGAACTGAGTTTCATTTCAAGGCTGATTTTTAAGTGAAACTTCAAGAAAAATGTTTAGAGCTACCTACCATCAGCAGCATACCCTAGAACATTTCACCCTCTGGTAGCATTAACAAGACATTTTTTACATACCCATGCGCTAAAGTTTAGAGGCTTTTTCAGCATTTGCCAGAAAAGTGGAAAATTTGAACTCCAAAAGCCTCTTTCTGCAACCTATTCAGTTGGTCTAATAAAAGATACCACATCTACTCAAAGAACCTCACCTATTTCTACCCGGGAGAACTTCCACCATTTTTTCCCCGATGCCGGAAGAAGGGCTTCTGTGCTTAAAAGCTTGCAATTAACGATTTGTTTTCCTTTTTGCAAAAAATTTAGCTGGCCCAGTACAAGACGATCACCTCTGCCAGGAGTACCGACTCCTGAGCACAAGGCTTACCTCAAGAGGCAGCCTGGAGGCATGCCGCCCCCAACATGCACAAGGGGCGGGCAGAGGCTTGGAGAGCCGGGCAGACCGAGGCAGCAGAGCAGAGGGGCCCAGTGCCTGCGTGTGCAGGACTCGCACCTGGTTGGTCTAATAAAAGATAAAATTCACCCAAGGAACCTTGTCTGCCTATGTCCTTAGACCAACCCGGCTACAACCTACGCCCCAGGACTCACACCCGCACGCGGACCGACACCGCCGGTACCTGCCACAGCGGGTGTGGGGCGCTGGCGCCGGGGGGCGGCCGCCTCGAGGCCGGGGCCAGGGCCGGGTGGGGCGCGTTGTCCAGGCTGGAGAAGGGGTTGCGCCAGCCGGGGAAGGGGCGCGGGCCGGCCTCCCTAGCGGGGCTGCGGGCGGCGGCAGCCCCAGGCGCGGCGGCCTCGCTCCTCCGCAGCCTCTTTCGCTTCAGCCGCAGCGTCTCCGGCGGCTTTTT
This sequence comes from Caiman crocodilus, assembly GCA_030014935.1. Lineage (NCBI taxonomy): Eukaryota > Metazoa > Chordata > Crocodylia > Alligatoridae > Caiman > Caiman crocodilus. The sequence continues at coordinate 35,977,261 of JAGPOW010003316.1, forward strand.
GAAGCCGGGCGAGTAGCCGGGTAGCGCGGCACACATTGCAGCGCGAGCCAGGGCCGCCTGCGGGCAGCTCCCTGCAGATCTGGCGCGCAAACCGCCCAGCCCCGCCCAGCCCGCCTGCCGGGGCTGCGCGCACAGTGGAGGCGGAGGCGGGTGGCCTGTGCTTCCGCCCCCGGCACAGCTGCCGGGACACTGGCTTGCGCGCCAGGCCCCGCCGGCCTGAACTCCTCCCACCCCACCCCGCTCATCCCGTTCCCACACATCTCCTCATTCGACTTAAAATGGCGACTTTACGAAAAACCCGGGAGCTTAACTAAGGAGCACTAGGTCTACACACCTCTGGAAGGCGGATTTAGACGGGGCATCAGGAGAACCTGCTTCACAGCCCGAGTCCAGGGACAGACTCTCCCCAGAGGTGGGGCAAGCGCCGTCTCCGGCCTCATTCAAAAGGCGTCTGGCTGTTTAGCCTGCTGGGATCGTTCGACCCCAGCAGGCCTGGCCTTTTCAGCCCCTAATCTCTACGAGATCTATGAAATTCACTTAAGCCAGGCTGCAGCGCGCGCACGTACAGCTCTCTGAGGTTGTGGCAGCCATACTGTGAGCTAAATCGCTTACTTAATACAGCTCAAGAAAATACAGACTGTTACTGTGCTGTTCTTTAGTACTTCCAAAAGTTTAGTACTTCCAGTGCAGTAACAGTGAGTGCTGTAGGGGCACACACGGGCACCACCCCCTTTGGAGATATTTTATCTGGTGCCACATTTAAGTCAACTCTGCTCCACATCGGTATGTACGCTCTGACAGTTAAGTCAACTATAAAAAGTCACTTTGCTGTCAGAAAGTCAGTTTGTGTGTATGCACTAATGCCCAGGCACTTCATGCAGGGCAATGGCTGGACCCTCTGTCTCAGGTTTCAGCCTGAAAGGCTGGGTCACCAGGGTTACTGACTCCAGGATTGCCCTGGAGTCTTCAGGAATTAGAGATAAATCTCCAAGAGACTGTTGAGAGTCACCCCAGAGATAAATGATAGTCATTAAATACTCAATGTTGAATCCAATTTATACAGGAACCCAATGAGTTTTTAAAATGTAATAGTAATGTGCATTTGCCCTCCTGACCTAAAGTCCACACTGTAATGTCATTACGTCATGTGATGAAACATTCCAGAATAGAGTCAAACAGGGTTGGCAACCCTCCAGGGCACACGTGCACTAGAGAAGGGCAACCAGGAGGTGTAGTGGGACAGGGGCTCCCACGTGAGCTGAAACTGAACCAGTTAGTTTAGAGAGATACTTGAAGGTAGGACATGAGAACAGTTAACAAAATACTAATGGGGGAGTACATGGGGATTTATGATCCGCTCTTTCCCCCCAGACAACAACTAGGAGTCCCAACATGAAACCAGTAGGCAGTCAGTTTAAAACTTAACAGAAAGAAGTTTTTTTCCCCTACAGAGTATGTCTTTCAAGTGTGGAACTCCATGCCACCAGCTGTGCTAGAAGCCTGCAGTTTAGCCAGATTCAAACAGGGCTTGGACCAGTGGCTAGAGAAAAGGGGCATGGGCTGCTACTGAGCATGTAAGTGAGGGGCTCAGCCTCTGAATCAGAGCTTCTAGACCTTAAATGCTAGAAGCTGCAAATGAGTGGAACCATGGGGAAAAAACCTGTTCCTACCATCCAGTAAATGGCAACTCTTCTGGTCTTAAGAAACTTCTTTATACCATAGAAGCCAGCGAACAGCCTGAGCTGGAAAAGTGATGGTACAGCCATGATTGTGCCAGAGACAAGCATGTCTTAGGGTGAGATCCTTTAGTGGACCAACTCTGTACCTGGAATAACAGGCAAGTTTTTGAATGCAAAGCACTTTTCCTCATGTCTCATCAGGAAGCTTGTCTAATATTCTCCCAAGTACAAGCTTTCCATTGAGACCTGAGGAAGAATGCCTGGTATTCAAAAGCTTGTCCAGTCGTTATCCCAGCTATAGCATTGGTCTAATAAAAGATCTCACCCTAAGAAATCCTTGCCTCCTCTATTCCACCCAAAAAGAGCTGCAAACCTGGATTCTGCCATGCAAGCTGGGATCTTGGGTGATTTTAGCTATGCCTGCCCCCTGGTACATACACCCAGAGATGCACCTCACACTTCCCCCATGTTTATACCTTAGCCACTCGGCATACAGCACAGCCAGATTTGCACCTCCTTTACTCATTAGTTTTCCTCTAAAAACTAATCAGCAAAGGGGGTCACTTCAAATTATTGTTCTTGAAAAATATTTCCCTTTATAATCTGGAATTTTAAACTAGCAATAATTTCTATGTACAGTGATACCTTTCTACCAGAAGGGAGCACTCCAGGACTGGTGTTCAGACCCTGGGAGAAAAGGGTCCCTAAGTGTGCGCCATGGAATCCTCTTCTTCAGAATCGCACAGGCAACTTTTGTAAGTAATGTCAAACACGTCATTTTTACAAATTCATTCGAGAGAGTCTAAGAAAGGCTCAAAACGGGATGGGAAAAGAAAAAGACTAGAGGATACAATGAAGGTCTTCAGAAGGAAAATTCCAGCCAGACAGAACAGCAGGAAAGTAGCAGTTGCCAAAAATAGCTTACAAAGGTGAGAAGGACCATGAAGACTGTTCCTGTGGGTATCATTAAATTCAAAATAATCTGAGAAGTAAATAACGCTTCACTCAGCTAATATCTAGATCAGTGGTTCTCAATGTTTTATACATTAAAGGCCAGTGCCGACCCAGTGACCCTCACTCCTGATCCTCTGGCCCCAGCCTCACAGTGTGAGGCAGGGGAAAGCTATGGTAAGCATGGAAGTTCCCAAGCAATCCCTTGCAAGTTGGAACTCTGACAGCCTGCAAGGGAAAAGCCACAGTTTCCCACATTTTCTCTATTTTTAAAGTTTGTTCATGACCCTTTTATATGTTCTCATGACCCACACGTTAAGAAACACTGATCTAGAATATAATAGTATCTATATGTTAATGTATGTAAGAATACAAAGTTCATACCCTCCAATTTTAATATCCTACATCATTTTTTTTTGGTACGTGAAGTTTTCCCTCTACCTTTGACTACATACAAGGGAATGTTTCCAACTGACAGCTCACTCATGGCTGAAAAAAAAAAAATGGGTATGAGTAGTAGAGAAAACAATTATTTGAAGAGTTATCAAAGCCATTAATTATAATCTATTTATACATTAGCCTTCCAGATTTATTACAGTGGCACATGCTAAAGGGAGCGGAAGTTTCATGTGAAGAAGACAGAGAAGTGCCTTTCACACCCAAGTCTTTTTTTTACAATATTACATTTCTCTGAATTACTCTACGACAAGCAGCTACTCCACTCTAGTAGGAATGGCAGAAGTGTTGTATTGACAAGAAGTAGTCATTAACCATGAGACAGCTCAAGTTATTTTTATGTCTCTCTGGATAATTCCATGAGGCCAAGCATATGGATTTCCTATCTAAAGTTACCAGAGGGATATGCAAGAATAGCTATAAGACCTTGCTAACAGTCTGAGAGCAGAAAGCAATCAAAACAGTCTCCTCAGGAAATAAATGCTTGGAGGCCTAATCAAGGCCTCTTGCAAGGGGTTTTGAGTTCATATCTGGCAATGTTCCTGACATAAGAAGCTCAGAATAGGCTGAGGAATACAAGCAGGACCCTTCAACTTCCTCTTAAGGCAGATACACCCTGAAGGCAAGATTAGACACCAAGGTAGTAAAGCACTTTAAGAGTTGCACCTTCCTTAATGGTGGTGCCTATACACTGGCAGGGAGGCTGCTCTGACATGCTGTTAGTCTAGTGCATTGGAGCGTGGCAATTACTGTGCTCCAGCAGCAACCTGCATCTCATGTGTGTCCCCACATTTCCAAATGGTGGTGGAGGTATTTTATCTAAAGCTCGTTGAACAGGGATCCTGATGCATGAGATGTTCCAGGCACTTTAGAGCCTGCCACTTATTACTGGGACTCTTGGTCATGCATACGCATCCTTAAGGTGCAACTCTAACCTTGGCATAAAGCCACACTGAAGATAAAGTAAAAAAAAGGGGACCTTAAATTAATCCCTTTACTTCCAAAGGGCTTTGCCACCTTGATTTCTAATCTTGCCTTCAGGGAATATCTGCCTCTATAGAAAGTTGAAGGATCCTGCTTGGATTCCTCACCCTGTTTTGAGACTTATGTCAGTAAGAATGCCAGATGTGAGAGCTGCTTTAATTAAAGCACCTCCCACCCCACTCCTGGTGTAGAAATACCCTAGCAGTTTAACTAAATTAGGTATGCCTAAACTTTTATGAAAAACATCCTACTTAACACCATACTAACAACTTCAGACTAATTTAAAAATGTAAACAGGAGTTTATAAAACTCAACAGATAAAATAAATTAGATTAATTTCTTAGCTAATTCAGCTGAAAAAGAAACCAAGAGATGGTTAGGTTAGGGGTATTCCACCTGCAGCTTATTGCTTGCAGGAAACATGTATGCAAAGGTGAAGGGGTTACAGTAAAATTAGACAAGGAGCTGTAAGCATCACAAATCTTCTCTTTCCAATTGTGTTAGTGACTTATTTTTCCTTGTTTTGTTAAACCTGATCAAGATTAGTATCTATACTTATTTCCGTTCCCACTCTTTTTCTGCTTTTTTTTTTTTGCAAATGCCAAATTGGGGTATAACCAGGAGGAAAATATCATAAACACGGCTGGACAGATCATGGGTTTCTGACCTATTTTAAATGGAGAATCAATTTCTTGATGTAGTTTTAAAGGTTTTGTATGTTAAAGTACTTATTCGTAAGCCTGAATTGCATCACAAAAGCAGTAAATAATAATAAGACCTCCTCACACAGCAATAAATAAGATTGCTTTATATTCTTATAAACCTTAATTATGTGATTTACTAAGGATACACTATAATTCCAGTTCATGGAAAGAAAAAAATGTTCACCAAGGTTTTGTTACATAGATTTGATCCTGAGTTTCATACAGATTTCAAAGTTGTTACAGTGGTTCAAAGTGTTGGTGCACAGAAATCTGAGTCATCCTTACCAACAAATGGTACCTAGATTAATGGAACAGCATGCTGCAGGTCGCAAACAATAAGTGGGAGGCCATCAGCAAGGAGAGAAGTACGTTTCTTCCTAGAGGATGGGGAATAGTTGAAATTAAAGCATAGAAATTAAAGGTTGTGAGAGGACAGAGGGTGTTTGAGAAAGTGTCAGTGGTTGAAAACCACTAGCCGTTTAATAATATAAAAGTTATACGTTATGTACAGTAAAGTGCATTGAACCATGAAAAAGGCTCAGATAAGCTTCCATCCACATTTATGTTCTAATTTTATGTAAGTATATAAGACGTTTAATGGTGCTGATTTTACAGGTCATAGGTGGTAAATTAACTTCTTGAAGGGATGATAAGTCTTCATGAAACAAAGCTTTACATTGTGTCAAGCACATGCCTACCCTTGCCTATTTTGCTGGTTTATGACTACATTTTAATGTCCCTCTGTCCATTTAAAACAGATTAAAGACCTGGAGAGGCTACATACAGCACTGAAGACTAAATGCTTTCAAATGCAAAAATGTAAACCCATTGAACCCCCCCCCCAGAAATATTTCTCTCTCTAATCTTTCAGATAAAGATATTAACTAATTAGCTGGGAGGAAGGTGACAGGGTGGAGATATCTCTTTAAAGTTACCATGGAACATTCTATTGGATATAATCCAGGGAAACCTAAATCTCAACACCAGCAATCTCACAGATCATTTATCCTGAAATACAAAGGATCCTTGAATGCAAGTTACAGAGCTATCTGAAAACTAGTTAGGTGCACATTACTTTACTTCTCAAATATATTACATAGCTCCAATGTCCTTCATTGTCTTGGAAACCAGAAAATTGTGCTTTAGAACTGGATGACTTGTCTTTTTCTTGCTTGATTTTTCTGAACCATTTCCATAGAAACTTTGGCTTCATACAATGGGACTGGTTCATCCAACTGAGGCCTAGAAAGGAGACATCTGTCAGAAGCGTCTGGCGTACATACTCAGATCAATAAAACCATTCCAGGACTAGTGTTATAGACTTTACTTTATACAATGTAAACTTTACTCCTTGAACAAAGTGAAAAGTTCTATAGCTCTGCTAGGATCCCTAGAAAAGAGGCAAAGGTCTAAAGCAAACAGGAAACAGAAGTTTAATTCAAGACATCCTTTTGGAAAAAGAAATCCTTTTTGATGGATGGGAGTGCTAAACTTCCCACCCCATGTATGAGAATCTCTCATTTTATGCTTTTGTGGCAGCTTCAAATTCTACAAAAACTGCCATTCTTCTGAAAGAGAAAAACCTCAAAGACCTGTCTTTCTTTACAGCCAGTACCACTTTCTCAATTACATATGCTATGTAATGAGTTCTTTCCATAGGAAATGAAAGGGCTGTGTTTGAGGGATTTCCTGGTTCTCAGTGCATAAACAAGGAATTGGAATAGGACACAAACCATCTTTTTGGTCAACCTGCCTCATTACCACTCAGACAAACAGTAACAAGTTTTATATAAAACAAACTCTCATTATATAGTGCTGAGATTCTGCCAAACAGGTATTTCTATTCACAGTTTCTTTTCATTGTATTATACTGCGTGCCACTGTTCTGATGTCTTACCTGAACACATTACTTGATAACTTCTCCATTATATCCTCTAAGATACGTATCTGAAGGGTTTGTCAAGGTGATAACACATACCCACAAGGCTCTGAGGCCAAATTCTCCATGTATCTGTGCAGCTTTGCCAGGCTCAGGGCCTAAAAATAAGATTTAAACACTGGAAGCAGAGCTCATCTGAGTTTTACCTTCATGTTAATGGGGAAAAGGAGGTTTTAGTTGTTAGCATTTTATCCGTCATGAAAAAATTAAGTTAGGTTCATTCAATTTTAAGGGAAACTTATTTGCTAGTTCAAACAAGCTATTTCAATATGCTCTCCATATGGTCTCTTCTGTTATTTATGTAAAATAGTTAAGAAGCACAAATACTGTAACACAGGTGTATGCAAATGTTTCTAAATAAGAATTCAGGGTGAGGTTACTCTGTTTAACCATCTGATGATATCCAATGCTAAAATATATGTTTTCTGGTTATAACTTCAGGGGTGACAAAAGAAATTCTATTTGTCTAGATAGCTTATTACAAGTCACAATTAGAAACTGTACTTTTCAGACTGACTAACCATTTAAAAAAAAAAAATCAGGAAAACGTTCAGTTATACTAAACACAAATGTCAAAAAATAATCTTTAAGAAGCAGTTTTGTGATAACTTGCTTCCCTCCCCACACTTCCTTGGTCTGCTTGACTTTAGCTAAACTATTGTGCAATTTAGTGGAAAAGGGAGGAGGAACTTCCCTTTCTCAAAGAGTGTTAATATAGTTAGCACTTTTCTAGAAGGCAGTGACTTAATCTTTACTTTCCTGTGCTTTTCTGCTGAACTGCAAAAATGATTCAGCAGATCTCATGATCTGCAGTGCAGTACAGAAACAGGGAGGGTTATGACAACCAAAATTGAGCAGTGGCTCATCTGTTCAAGATGACCCACTGCCAAGGACTGTTATGTTACTAAGCAGCTCAGTGTATAACCATGCAAGAAAAAGATGCAGATAATATGTATATGGAGTCATTTATCTGCCCAATATACACACAATTTGCTCAACAAAATACAGATAACAGAATTGGCAAATGAGGAATGCGGTGTTACAGTACAGTCCTTATGAAAATAAAAATATAACCAAAAGTTAAGATTTTTTTTTTACATCAATATATATGCAGATGGAATCCAAATAAATACCTGGTTTAAACAATAAGCAGGTGACATTCAATACAATAAAATATAATTTCTTTATACATTTAAGTAGTGTTAAATTTTAGGTTTCTGATTTAGTGTTTTGACAGATCAGAGTCTATGCTAGTAATTTTCAAGCAGGTTACTGGGTGATGGTTAATATCACTTTTAAAAGGATATAAAGATACTTTCCTTGCTGTACAGTTGACAAATTCCAAACTTCATCGTTCAGAAAAGAGACTGTTGCTCCTTTAAGGAACAGGCAATTGCTGTCTGGAGGGTCCAACTTATATAAAATAATAAAAGTACCATTATGCTACATTTTCCAAAAACTGGCTACTTAATTTATCGGTAAAAGATGAAAAACCCTTCCAACCACATCACATATTAGCCAATCCAAAACAGTTAAAATACATTTTTTAAAAATAGTACTTGTATAACTGGAAAAAGTTCTAGTACTCCAAGCCCAACAGAATACACCTTTATAAAATGAGACAGCAAACTATGCTATGACAGTCATTTCTTTTCTACCCAAACAGGTTTTATAAAATTAATCTTCTATCTTATATAACCGAAACAAAAAGACTATTATTAATATTTTCACAAGATAAGGGTTTCCTGCTGCTTTGGAAATAAATATCAAGGTTTTTGTATGAATCAAGCTGATATTTAACAGTGGGAAACCATTAAGCTGTGAGAGTGCTCCATGGACTTCTGTCCTAAAATAACTGCTGTGGTTAACGCTAACTTGCAGAATGTATGCCTTGCCTGGAGATTTCTTTCTGTAGTTATCCAGTGTCCTCCAACACCAAGAAGTGTAATGATATCATGCTTATGTGGCAGAAGTTGCGATTTTAAGTTTGACTCATCTTCTTTCCTGTATAACCTCACTAAAAAATATGAAAGTTATGGTCAATTCATAACTTAATTATAAAAAATTAGTATTCAGCACAAAGCATCCATAAGAAGAAAAATGTTTTGTATACATTAAACTAAAACAGTATTTTTCCCTGAAGAGCACTGAAAACTATATAGCCAGGGAACTTTTATAAGTTCCTTCTTTTTAATTACTGTACTTTTAGGAATCAACCTTAAATTGATTCTAAAGCTATTTAAAATGGAGTAAATATTACTTTTAAGGTGTATTTATTTGTAAAAGTGTGCAATTTAATAAAACCAAATATTGATACCTGGTAATGTAGCAATGAATAGTTACACCTGAATACATCTTTAATGGAAATAACTACAAAAAACAGAGTACCTATGAAATTGTGTGCGCACACACACACACACACACACACACACACACACACACACACACACACATGCATACAAGCACACTAAAATAAGTCTCAGAGGAAGTTATTCCAAAAGGTTGTACAATTTCAGTTAAAAATAAAAATAATAATATAACAAGTATTCTCAGCTAATTTATTCACTTTCGCTCTGGTTCTGAGTACTCACAGAAGACGCTGGACTGACAGCACTGGAGATTTGTGTCCCTTGGTTTACCCATTAAACCAATGGGGGGCCAACCTTTTTTGGCTGGAATGACACAAATGAGCCCTAAGTGCCTCACCTATCCCTTTCCCAATCTGCTGTTTAGCTTTCTGTTCTGTGCCCCCTGCCTGATCTGATGCTTTGCTTTCTGCTCCCTGCCCTATCTGCCATGGTGCTGCCTGGCCCCTCCCCAACCTGCTGTGTGTCACGCGGAGGCTGCCTGTGCCACCTGTGCATTGGTGGGCCACCCCTGCATTAAACTATGAGAACATAAACAGTGATAAGGACAGACTTTGCACCTGACAGCTTTTCTGTTATTTCAACCTGAAACAAATTATATTGATGAAGAATTTGGGAGATTATTTTTTCAGAATACAGGACTAGACAGGATCTTGTGGGTTATCAAGTCCAGTCCCTGGTTACAGTAGATAACCATGACATATCACTACATTGCTAAACACATTAAACCTTCTATCCCCCCAGAATTTACAGCATTTGCTCCCACTGGTTCTGCTGGAAGGCAGTGCCAAATGTCACTTCTGATAGTTTGAAATATTATTTTAAATTTCTAGTCTAGGCTTTCAACAATTTGTTCTTGTCCCAACACTGTCCTTTTGCATAAGTAGTGCTTTATTTTAACAACAGAAAAATGCATGTTGAATTTAATTGAAGAGCTGTACAATGTCCACAGAAAATAATTTGTGGAGCAAGCAGCTAAATACCTTTATTTAAAAAGCAATCCATTTACTAAAATGACTGCTTCACAACTAGTACTAATATGTGAAACATTCAACATTATCTAGCCATACTGGTTTGCTTTCCCTTGAGTGACATGACTACAAAATGTTTAGGATGGTTCATCCAGTGGTGGTATACATGTATACAACAAGGGAACAGACAACCAACCTGTTAATCTGTTTGGTAGCTCTGATTTCAAAGAGGCATTTCACAATTTATCAACAATAGAAATATTTAATACTGTTCAATAGAGAAATTTTCCAACAGTTACACACCTCCAGTATCTAGGACAATATCTACTCCCAGGCCACCTGTTTCCTCCAAACAGCTTTCTGCAACATCAATCTTTCCATTTGAAACATCAATCACTCGAGCTGGACAGGACAAGGTATTTGGTCAGTTACATTAAAGCTTAGATTAAAAGCAGAACACATGCAGACTAAGTTTCTATTCTTAGGAAAGAAAACTGCAACAAAGAAAAAAAACACAGTAGCTTCTATTCTTCAATTACTTAAAATTGATGACTGAATTTTCAGAAAATTAGACATGATACTTAACACAACATAAAAATGAAATGTACAGCAGTGTTTGGCAGTATAACAACAATCTACTCTTAATAAGTAGTAAACTATATTGGCATTCCAGTAGGCTAACTAAAATCTTCATTACAAGCAACGTTCGAAAGCAAAAGCAAGTAACTTGAAGTTCTGGAGTAATTAGTTAAATTATATTATGTTCTTGTAGCTCTACTACTGCTAATCAAGATGCAATACATTCTAACACGGCTGCACCACTAAACTGTTTTATTCCTTTGCCAATGCTTTTCATTCTATGGTACTGGTTTCTTTTATCTAAATAATACAGTGATAACTAGAGATCTGGGTTTTCTGTTTGCCATACAAAAACACAGGTTTCTCCTTTAAAAGGAGAAAAATGTGGAAAATCATGGGTTTGCCCTTGCAGGCTGCCCGAGTGGGATGCAGGGAATGCTACATACACACGTGTGCAAGTATACATGCATGCTGCTAGCAATATAACCAGGCAGGGGTGGACAGCAGCTCCCCCAGCAGCCTGCAGGCAAGTCTATAGTGGGGAGCATAGGCAATGTGTGGGGGTGCAGATTGAGATGGCTACAGTGAGGTTAGGGTGGAGCAGGAATGGTGGCTGGGTGTGTTGCCCAGGTGGGGTAGTGTCTGGGTCCAAAGGCCAGGGTGGGAATGTGCAGCCATGGGGCCCGGCTAGGGAGCAGGATGGAGCTACGGGGGACTTAACCAGAGTGGTGGATATGCTGGCTCCCTGCCACTATGCACATTCCCAGGGAGTGCCCTTCCCCATTTATGCTTGGGTGGGGAAGGATGTGGGCTGACCACTGCAGGGCTCAGGGCTCTCCGCCCTCTCCCTGGTGGCCTCCTCAGCCTAGCAGGTGGGATCCAGTGTGTGAGGGTAGAGCAGGTTGGTGAGACTCAGTGCTGTTGCTGCTACTGGGAGTCCTGTGCCAACTGTGCTGCCGTGGTGATGCACTGCTGCCTGCCCAGCAGCAGCAGGGGCGGCTGTGCAGAGTTGTGCACTCTGCAGCAGTGGCACCAAGTCTTGCTGCCCTGCTCTACCCTTCCATGCTGGGTCCTGCCCACTGGGCTGTGGAGGCCTCCCAAAGGGAGGGCAGCAGGGTGGGGAGCCCTGAGCCCTGCAGTGGGCAGCCCACATCCTCCCCAGCCTGCCATGGGCTCTGCTCCGGCTTTGCTATCCACTGAGCTCGGGAGAGTGGGGCCAGGGCTCCATGCTCTGTTCCCTAGCTCCAGCTGCCGCAGTCTCCTGCATACAGCAGTTAGGACTTGGGCACTGCTGATGCCCGTGAAGGAGGGAGTGGGCAGCATACAGCTGCCAGGTCCTATAGCCCTGGCAACTGGGGGCTCTCTCTGGCAGGGATGGGGGGAGGGGACGGGGGTAGGGAGCTGCAGGCCAGGAGGCTGTGTGTCAGAAGAGAGGGGGCACTACCAGGCCTGGGAGGGAGTGGGCCACCAAAAGGTCTGGGGAGGGGGTGTAGCTTGGGAGTGAAAGGCAATGGCATGTCCAGAGCACTAGCACATCAGGGTTGCTCAGTGCCACAAAGCAGTAGGGTGACTACTGCAACTGGATAGGTATCCTGGTGAGTGAAAGGGGCAGGGGAGCTCTGATTTTCTATCATAAAAAACCCAAAAAGCAAACACCAAATATAAGGTATTCAGAATTTATTTTATTATAATGATTGAGGTGCGAGTAGGCTTCTAAATTGCTTAAAACCTGTAAATATATCAATAAAACATTCTGTTCAATTGATTCCTATATAATGGCACTTCATTTTAATTGAGAAAAAAATAAGGATTTGGGGTTTTTTAAATCAGGTAATTTTGGATTTTTATCACAGCATTCGGGATTTTTAAAAAACATGGAAAACCAGGATCTCTGGTAATAATATTGCTACTTACTTCACAGAGGTGCTGTATGGATTAATATAGTCATTTTTACTTTTAACCTGTTAAGTCCTATATATGCTATTATATAATATTGCGTTATAGGCTGCCAAAACTTTCTTGAACTAAAAGTTGTTGATAAGGTTTCCCTTATTTTGCACCAGCTATACAGTATAGATATCAGGAACTTCCAGGATAAGGAAGTAGCAAACCTCTTCCAGCTTGCAGAATAAAGTAGACAAATTGTCTATAAGCCTCAGGAATAAAGTTTTTGCCCTTTAATATCACCAGAACTGAAACCACAAGGCAAATTAGAAGTATATATACAAAATGTAAGAGACTAAAATTAAATGTGCAAACTGGACTCACCTACTAAAGGCTGCCTCATTCCTTTTTGAAATTAAGAAAGGAAAAGAGAAGGGGGAGAGAAGAATGTATGAATGAGGGCAATTCAAAGAATTACCAAATCAAAACAAAAGCAAACTTTTATTTATGCATTTTTCTTAAGAATTGATGTCTATTCAAATTCTTAAAAAAGGACAAATCTTCCAGCAGTTTGAAAACACAGTGGTGTTTAAAATTCTCTAGTTAATAGTTAATATCCAGTCATATTTCTTGCATGCAAAAGGGATGCCTAAGTGTTACATCTCAGTGGGATGCACCTTGGGTGTTCTCTTCTTACAGTCTTTGATCAATCAGTAAAAATCATACCATGACAAAAAGAGCAATTCAAGATGGTATTAAAATTACAAGTGTAAATTATGGCAGACAAGGTTCTTTGGATGAATCTGGTATCTTTTATTAGACCAACTTAAATAGTTGGAAAACAATTATTAAGCAAGCTTTTGGGTTCAAAAACCTTTCGTCAGGCTAAGGAAGTTTCTGCAGGAACTCCAACCCAAGATTGTGATAAAGTAAAATCAGTCATTTTTTTCATTTATATTCATTGCTAGTAAAATATAATTCTGGAAAATGGAACATTAGATCATCTAATGTCTTGTTGAACGGAAAAAAGTGAAAAAGTATCTACTGCTTTTGGAAGCAAGATCCACTGGGTTTTTATATGTGCATAAATGTAGGTGTGACTAATTACACTTTAATAGATTACAAATTGGCCAAAGGTATTTGTCCACATATCAACAAGGAGCAATATGGTGCAATGACTAAGGGAATCAGTGACACGTTTAACTAGTAACTAATTAACCAGATTTCCCTAGCACTGTTTTCAGCTAATATTCTTTTTGGGTACTACATGAAGTTTTTTAGTTTCTTCTTTGTCTTTATAATCTGTCCCAATTCCAAAGTTTGAGAACTAGAATAACCAAGTTCAATACACTTTTCTCTGTTCTGCTGTTGATTTTAGTCCATTGACTTCTAAAGATATAGAAGTTACAGATATAGATAGATATAAATATTTGCACTCTTTGAAATAGAGATGCCATTCCTTTGCTGGAATGGGAAAAAGATATTTAAAAAAACCTGTAAAATGAAGACAAGTTGGTGCTGAAAAAAAACATACCAGTAAGCAACAAAAGAATGGCTTCTTTATTTCAAAGATTGCAAATTTAGAATGTTTTTAATCAGGTAGTCCAATCAAATTTGGCAGGTTTGCCATAAGCCTCTATCCAACAGCAGCTGATGTGTGTTACATTCACTTTATATTAGAACATACAAGGTCAGTGCCGTATATGTATTTTATGGGACTGGATAATAATAAACACAACCAACAGTGCCATGACTTAAGAAAACTGCAGATTTATTTTATTTTTTTAAATAAATAGATCAGTATGTTCTAATAGCATTAGCAGAACATACATACATAAATACTACAATGACAATTTACAATATATTTGACAGTTAGTTTCTTTTTCATGTACCTGGTAAACACAATTTTGTACTACCCTATGACAGGAGGCATCAAAAACAGTTAAAAACTCTGAGGGCAGGAAAACATTCTGCTCTGTTTAAGATGCTTGTGATAGTATCTACTATTGCAGAAAAACAGAATACTAAAGATAAGAGAACAAGGACAGAAGAAAATGCATTGTTTACTACTTTTTCCTCAAGGTAGGAAGGGATAGCAGCAACCAGAAGTCTGCACATTTATTTTGTTAATGCTTTGAAATAATTTTCATCTGCATAAAAAAAATTTCCAGGTCCCTGTTAAAGAGTGTAGCCAAGGTCAACAAACATTAAAAATGAGAGGGGTTTTTTAAACTTTAGCATAGCATCCTCTGCATAGCAACCTATTTCCTCCCACATTACCAACACTCCAACCCAAATTCCACCTGGTAGCCTGGGAGCAAAGCAACCACCAGCATAGCAATCGTGTGAAATGTGCAATCATGGTGTGCACATACACACTGTGTTTTTGCTGTGCTCGTACTGATAGCTCTTTCTTGTGAGGCCAAAAGGAATTAAAATTGACAAGAATCCTGGTCTTTGAGCATCTCAAAGAACAGTTATTTATTCATTTATTTTCCCTTCCAGCTCTACAATTCTAAAGCCAGCAGGGAGAATACAAGGCCAATGCTATGTGCACCTGCACGTCAGCAATGTTTTCTGTTAGTGGTTCACCCAGACCAACAGCTGGGATTTTAAAACTGCTGTAACTCTCCTTTTGGAAAACTAAGATGGAAAAAATAATGCTAACAGAAAATAATAAAGCAAAGTTGCGGGGGTGGGGGCATAGATTCAGACAGTTAACCTCAACTTAATCCCTTTATTAAGCTCTCATCTTGACGCATATGTATTATTTCTATTACTACCTCAATCAATATGTGCAGTGATTACATTGTTTTCTTTATAATATGCCATTGAAACAGATTTTATAACAGCCAAAATTTATGCAATTATTTTAATTGCAACAGAAATATACCTAACAAAAGGAGTCACAGAAGTTGTTGTTTTTTTCGGTTTTTTTTTTTGTTTTGTTTTTTTTAAGTATTCTTAACAAATGGAGTTATTTTGGTAGCTGTCGTGGTGACTTGAGAAAGAAGAATAATTAGACTCAAGATTTAGCTTTATGATCTTCCCTATGGAGTGAATGATGGCAACAGTTTTGGATTTATCATACGCACCATTCTCCTCAGATTAAAGATTGCCTATATAAAGAAACACTTTCTTTCTTTCCTTTGGATATATTAGAATTAGAAAAATGCAGATGACTGCAAAAGCTTTATGCAGAGAGGTAGTTAGCCATGTTACTCTGAAGTCAGGCAGAATGCAGGGTAGATTTGCACTTCATAGGCCAAACCAGAGACGTGTAAGCTTTCATATGCAGCAGCTAACTTCATCAGATGCTATTAGAGCTGAAGGTGGGACTGGGGACCTGCACCCATATGCATATGGATATTTGGTGCAAAGGGAGGGGAGAGGAAGCGCCCACATGCCAGGTGCAGCATGGTGGGGGGGATGGCAGCACCCTACTCGTGCAGTGGGGTGGGCAGAGCGCCCACATGCCCAGTGCAGAGGGAAGAGGCACCCATGTTTGGTGCAGGAAGGAAGGAACCAGGAGACCTGTGGCCCACGCTAGTGTAGCTTGAGGCAGTAGCACCCAGCTAGTAAGAAGCTGGATGACCCTAAATTAGACCATAATCCTAATGCATATCATAACAAGCATGAAACCAAGAAGTCACAGACAACTGAACGCTTGAGGCCTAACTGTCCCAAACTGTCAGGTATCTATTAAGTTCTACAAAGAAATTATATCACTACCTTAAAGCCAGACTCAATAAACATATTACAAAGAAATTGTCCTTTTTAATTCTAATTTTAGACTCCTGAATATTCACTTCAGGCATATGATTGCATCTGAAACTCTAGTTCAGGTACAGAGCTTAGATTCCCTACTCTGGTTGGTCAGGTAACACTACTCTCAAGCAATGCTATTTATTACACAAAGAGACTGCTTAAATAGTTTGCCAAAATCAAACATTAATGTAGCACAATTGTGAGCTGAGAAGTATTGGAAGATAGCCAACACAAGGCCTGGAGAATAAAAACCCTCTTATATGCATCTAAAAATATAAGCTACATGCACCTGAATACAGCTTAGAATACATTTTTATATTGTATAACAAGATCTTTTTTCCAAGTTCGCATTTTAGATTTCAGCTCCCAAAATAAAAAGCTGAAAATTATATTTGAAAGAATTTCTCTAAAGTTAGTATAAAAGGCTGTAACTCACCCACAGTAGGTCTCAGCCTCTCCAAGCACTGCTTGTCTTCAAGACTATATGCTGTAGAAATTACTTTGGCTCCTCTGTGTTGTGCTAACTGAACAGCTATTGTACCAAATGGCTGTAGAGGAAGTTACACCGGTTTGTTTACAAGCACAGAAATCCAATATAAATTTTAAAGAAAGAGTGGGTCTGGAAAGACCAAAGAAGAACATCTTAAGAACAGGCTTAACTTTTTTGATATATTAACCAAATATGGCTGAATTGATAAATCAGATCTTTAGGGTGTCTACTCATGCTCCTACTGAAGTCAATGAAAAAAAATCCACTGACTTCAGAGAGCCTTCCCATCTGGTTTTATGAGATAAGGAAACAACTAGGGGTGCACCAACAGAGATTTTTGGGGCCGATACCTATAGCCAATATTTCAGGAGGCATATCAGCCAATACTGACCAGATTTCTGATACAGCTGCCTCTAGCTGGCAAGTCCAGTGTGGTGGATGGGGAGAGGGGAGAGTAGAGGAGTGGGGGAAGCAGATCAACACCTCCTGTTGTGAGGGAGGAAGCAGGGGCAAGGGCTGCCCAGGTGGGGTGGGGGAGGTACACCTGCCACTGCTTGCACTCTGGGAGGGCAGGGGAGCATGTGCCCTCCAGATCTGTGCAGGGCTGCACGAGGCTCTTCTTGGTGGGGGTTGGGCTCAAAGCAGGCACCAGTGGTGCTGGGAGGAGGCTGCATCCACCCCAGATTTCACTGTTGCTCTGCTCCCAGTGCCGCCGCTGCCAGCCATTGATGCAGCCCCAGCTCAGTGCCCTGCCTCCACCCACACGCCAGGAAGAGCTGGGATGGTGCCAGGTGGCTGGCAGTGGCGGTGCTGGGAGTGGAACTGCAGTGAAATGTGGGGTGGATGCAACCTCCTCCCACTGCAACAGGCACCCGCTCCGAGCCCAGCCTCTGCTGAGAAGAGCCTCACACAGCCCCGGCTGCAGACCGCCCCATCCTGTGCAGATCCAGGGGACACATGACCTCCATCCTCCTAGGGTGCAAGCAGTGGCAGAAGCTGCCTCCTCTACCCCTTCTCTCACCACGGGGGGCATTGATCTGTCCCCCCTCCCCCCTTCTACCACACTGGACTTACCAGCTAAAGGTAGCTCTCCAAGCTGCCGGGCTGTATTCCTCACTGCCTCTGTGCTGTGCTGTGGCTGCGCGCATCACAGGCACTTACTAGCCAAATTATTGGCCCCATCAGGCTGATATCCAATACAGCTAGCTTTATTTTGGTACTGATCCAATATCGGACCGATGTATCGGTGCGCGCCTCTAGAAACAGCTTAAATAGCCATAGCTCCAACTGCAGGCCCGGTGATGAAAAGAAATGACAGCTGCATTTACAGGGAATGGCACAGAGGATGTCTTTGAGGCTGGTTGCTTAAGGATGAACTCTCAAAAGACTAGCTCCAATCACTTGGTATCTGCAAAGCCACAATTACGTTCATGGTACTTTGCTTCAGTGAGCTTAACAGCTTCATTGACAGTTAACAGGACAGTAATGCTAAATTAAACAACAACATGAAAGAAAATTAAAGGTGGAAGTGGGAAAAGGAAGTCAAACTAGAGACTGCTTCTGCCAGCAATAATTAGCATACAGCATTAAAAGTAAAGAGCAAGTAATAATTCCCAATTCTGTGCCCACATGTATAAGATTTGCCCAATGCATTATATGGAATATCCTTTTCCCTTTTTCCTGTGTGAACTGCTTAGTAAAGGACACAACCAGAAGTAGGGAAGCAGATCCTATTAGCCTGACTGGTCATGGCAAATCCTCTGCCCCTCCTTGATAACTAGGTGGCAGAGATAAGTAAATTATGAAATGTGACTAAGAAGCTATTCCTAAACTATTTTAAAAGGCATGTAAGTAGGGCAACAGCAGTGTTACCTACACTTGCTCCATCCATTACTAGGACAGTTTTTCCAGGAGAGACGTGGGAAAGGTAATGTAGAGCTGTATATGCTCGTATACCATCACGGAGGGTCCCTGCTGCTTCAACCCAACAGACTTTTTCCGGTTTGCGAACTATTGGAAAAAAGAAAAACAAACAAACAAACGAGGGGAAAAAGCAGTGGGTAAGGTTGTGGGTATTTCAATAAGAACAATTTTTATGACAGATTTTATTCCTGGCTCTTTTACCACTTCACATAAGAGAAAAAAAAAATACCCAAAACAGGACATTTGCCCAAATAAATACTTTTCCATTTCCTGAAGGTAATAGCACAATGCTGCTGCATGTGTTGTTAATACATGGACAGATGGAATCATTCAAGTGGAGAAAGGCATTTGCTGCCTTAAAGAACAGATCATGTCATCTCTGCAGCAAACTGAGCCCTTCGGTTCAAATTAAAATACCGTGGGGTTTTGGTTTTTGGGGAGTTTTTTGGTTTTTTTTACCCTGGCCCCTCAAAAGTTCCCAACGGAAATAAATCTTAAAAGGTTCTCTCTACTTCCTTTTACAGTGGGAATCCTCAAAGAATGAAAAAATGGGTTCAACCCATATGCTGAAGGCTTTATTACAGCACATGTTGGAACTTTTTCCAAATGTTTTTATAACATATGTATATCTTAAATTTTTGGACCCTTATATTTCACAATGGGGTGTTTTAACTTGCAACCATGCACAACATCTGAAGGCCAAGATATCAATGCTTGGGGAAGCTATGTCACTATTTTGCACCATTAAAAGTATTATGGAGTTTTGAGCTTTACCCACATGCTGGTAGAGCATGATAAATCCAGAGTCACATTGCAAACTAGACTTTCCAGGTAGAAATGCATTTGTTTCTCATTAGGCAATCTAAATGGTTCAGCTGAGAATTTAGCATTGACCTAGGAAGCGGTGCTAAATTAACTAAAATCCTAGCATACAGTTAACCCAATGAATTCTAAATTCCTAAGGCACCAAAAGCCCCCCTGAAATATCTTCTCGATCTACAAATCAGGGACTGCAGTTTCACAACTTCCTCCAATAACCCTGTAGCAGAGAGTAATTACTGTGACATCCAAAACAGCTATGCTGATGAACTAGAAGAGAACTCTGGAATTCTTTGAGATGCTGTCTGAAGCAACACATATTACTGTATGTAGACCAAGCAAGAAAATAAAAGAAATCAAAAACAGAGGAGAGAGAAGTGTTTTTCTTTTGTAACTACCACATCTACTTTGCAAGCAAATTATTCTAGCTTTCATTTTGCTTAGCCTGCCGTTTTGTAGCAGGAAGAGTAATAAGCCTTTATCTTCAGTCTCCATAAACTTGTGACTTTTCACAGCTGTTAAAAAAAATCATAACCTGAAACATTTAACCTAAAAGCGATTCAACCTATAAAACAAAATTAGGAGAGATCAAGGATATTTTGCCAAGTATTTATACAGTTAAAGGAGAAGTCTGTTGTCACTAAAACACCCTTCAATAACTCTAAAAATACCTTGTAGAACTGTAAAGACTGGTTTCTCCAAGGATGGAGTCAGAACAGAAAGAAACTAGGAAGATACAATACAAAGTCACGTAGACAGTGAAGTTGCTGAAGGTGGCACTTTATCATTAACAGAGCCAGAAACTGAGCCAAACTTCTGTGATTTTCAGTCCAGTGCTCTCTCCACTAGAGCAAGTTACCTCCATGAAAGGCCAACTGAAAACATGATAGCAGCTAAGGAATGAAATGCAGGTGAAAACAACAGTACTATTTTCCCTGGACTTTCATCTTTTGACATTTCCTCCCTCCACTTCTAAGATGTTAGTATACATTCCAGGTGTTCCTCTGATCCCAGATGATAATTCAGGATCAGAGGTTAAGGTTCAGAGAGAAGATATTAGATTTCTCAGCAACAGCATGTTTTTAAAATGTTTATTTCTGTGGTAGGTCAGGGGAGTCAGCAGGAAGAGAAAGTGAAGCAACAAGAAGGAAAGTTAGGGTAGGGGGGGAAGCATGAGTCAGCTTGTGCGGTTCAGTCAGAACATTAACCCTCAAAGTGATAAAGAGGAAACCAAGGACTTTTTTTGGTGATGTCTTTTATTGGACAAACTGCTAGGAGAGATATTCAACAAGTTTTTGGCACAAAATGCCCCTCCTCTAGTCTGGGATAAACTCCATGCCTGAAAGCTTGTCTTGTTCCACGTACAGAATCTAATTATTGGGGAGTTCTCTTAAATTTTAAGTCATCTTGGATGTGGGTAAATATAGTAAGTCAAATAAACAACGCTTCTCCCAACTATACAGTTGATCCAATAAAAGATATTACCAAAAAGCCCTTGCTTCTTGCATACATTCTGGACCATCACAGCTACAACATGCTGGTCCCTCTGAATAATTACTTACTGCAGGGGTGTCAAACATTTCAGGACTTGCAGGCTTATCAGGCACTGAAGCCAGATTGGGCTCATGGGCTGAATAAATAATGCAAGACCAGCCTTGTGGGCTAGGTTGGACCTATAGACCAGCTCAACAAGGATGCCATGTAGCCTAGCCCAAAGTGATACTACAGGCAGTGCACAGGGCTAATCTAGAGAGCATTGCATGTGGGTCAACTTCAGGACCCATGGTTTGGATGACAGTGCTCCACAGGTCAGTGCTTTGACATCCCTGCATTACTGCTATTACCTGAGAAAACACAAACAGATCAGAGATCCAGTTAACTGGCTGTGAAAGTATTAGAGTGATAGCAATTACATACCCAAATAATGCTGATGAACCAGAATAACTTCACAGACACCAGACTCTTCAGAATCTAGAGGTAAAATTCCTGGAAATATTGAAAATAAACTTTTAATTCAGACCAGGCATGTATTACAAATGAAATATTAGCATAGCTTTAAACCACATTTCTTTTCTTCTCAGTTTTACATAATCAAACAGAAAGAATATAGATCTGGTTTACCTCCCTAATAAGAATTGTAGAATCATGGTACTGGAAGGGGCAACAAGGCCTCTCTAGTCTAAGCCCTTTGCACTGATGTGGAACTCTGTTTCTAAATGACCTCAGAAAGATGCAATTAATTCCCCTGCCAAGGGAGAGTTTCTGTCCTGAAGAGCAGTGGGAGCCTATGGGGTTGCAATCATAAAGGTTTAGCACTACTATGATATTTTTCATTTATACAACTGGGAGGCAAAGGTGCACACAGACAGGCATCTGCTCCATTTAAGCTAGTGTTTTGCCTTACAAGGTTGAGAATATTAAGGTAACTCCAAACATCCATCTGTAATTGAAAATTATAAATTGATTCAAGGGTGGAAAGGGTAATACATTAGTCACACTAAATCAATATATTTATTATTATTTTATTTTCTGTCTTTATGAATCACAAAAGTGGCATAAACTTCAATGATTAGCAAAGAGAGTCTAGGAAGGAAAGGAGAAGAGCCTTGTGAATATTCATTCAAAACATGAATTTGTTTAAATCAGACATCTGCCTGGGATGGTTTAGGAATAGTTATTTTTAAATCTTTATAGGCAGTCAGATTAGAGGATTCTTGTGGTCAGTCCCTTCTAATGCCATGATTATGGTTCTTATTAGGATGATTTAGGTCAGGGATGTCCAACTTTGGGAGTGGCTAGGGCTGTATGCTATATGGGCCAGGTGCCCTTTAGGCTACATGATACATCACCAGCAGCACTCTTCTTCTCAGCTGAGTTTGCAAGCTCCCTGGACTCTGTGGAGAGCACCACTTCATCCACACCATGCTGCCCCAGAGCAAGGGGCAGGAAACAGAAGCCAGAGTAGGGAGGGAGAAACCCAAAAGCAGTAGCCGCCAGAGTGATGGGGAGAGTGATGCCCAGGTGGGAGTCTGCAGGCTCCAAATTAACCCTTGGCAAGCCCCAAGCAGCTCATGGGCTACACGCTGAAACCACCTAGCTCTAAGCAAAGACCAATGGTGCAAGATACCAGTATGCTCCAAGGAGAATGTTAGCATTTTCTTTTCATGAGCTAATATACTGTTCTCTTGTTAGATTCATGCATTATGAAAAGAGGAATAGATGCTATTTCACTCTGCTCCCCTTTCTATCCTACCCAAGTGGATTAGGTATAGCAAGGAAAGCAAGGAGAAAAGGAAAACAAGAGCTGTCACACCGCAGGTGGGCATAGAAAGGGCAAGGTGTTCTGGAGCACTATGCTTAGGAAGCAATAGGATGAGTGCCAGATAGAAGGCAAGTTGGCAAGGAGGGGCAGAGAGCAAGAAGGTGGTGAAAATTGATGGGAAAGGGAAAAGAGAAAACAGGCAAAGAGAGGGGCAGAAAAAAGGAAAGGAAAAAAAACCAGGAAGTGGAAAAAAGGAGACATAGAAGGGAGGCAAAAAGTCTATCCTTACCAAAACAATGCCTTTTCAATTGAAGACAGAAGATTGTGGGTTGAAGAACAAAAGATTTTGGCATTAGGTTAAGTTTCTGGACTCCCAAGAGAAGAAAAATAAGATGCAAGAGATGAAAGGAAGAGGGGAATCATATAGCATATTAAAACCCCCAGATCTTATAATTTTCTCAGGCATCTCTGCATCCCTCTCTTACCCAGACTTTCTGAAAACAAAGAGCTGTATCCATTTACACCAGCAAAGTCTTTGGCTCAAAGTTACCAGCCAATTTATCTGCCATTTCCTTTAACCATTGTGCTGCCTCTGTACAATGGTGAATCAGCTGTTGTGTTTATATGCATCTGCAGCTCATTATGCTCCAGAATAGCTATTCTACAATACCTCCCTGCATGGACATTTATCTACATAATGAAGAACTTAAAATAACTGATGTGCTTAAACTTAGCAAAACCTAAGTTTTGCTTTACTACACAGATGAAGCCTTAGACTGTGATTTGGCTGCAGCCAAAATCCCTTTCATGGTTTAATTTATTATAGAGGCCAAAATAATTCATGAACTTGCACCAAGGACAGAAACTTCTTATCATCCTGCTTCACATAATACATTTTGACCTGGATGCCATTACCTATATAACCTAGTCAGTCCTTCAGTCCCTTATTTTAATATGCCAAATCCAAAAGAAAAGGAGACAGCTCTCTTCTGAATACAAGCCCCTAGCAGTTTACATAAAGACTTCTGATTTTGAAGACAGTTCAACATTGATTGTATTTCACTTCAAATTTTGAATGTGAAAAAATGTATTTAGAATCCTTTCAGAAAAAAGGCCTAAAACAATCCTAAGAGATGTTTAAAGACACTTTGATATTTTACATTTTTTAACTTAAAAGGTAGCTCTATTGTACCAAGGGCAAAATGAAGCTTCAATAAATTAAGATATGCCTGCCTTGACAATTAGATGCAAACGATATAAAAAGTTGTGCATTTTTTAGAATTTTTAAAGATTTTAAAATGTTACGTATTCGTAAGCAAACACCAGGTCCAAACTTACATCTGGCTAGCTCTGAGATGTTGTATCATATCAGAAGTAGGAATCTGGAAATTAATGGAAGTCAAGAGTACTAAGTACTCTGAAGAGTCTCAATAATATATTTTGAGCTCTGCAGCAAAACACAACTATGGACAGTCAGCCCTTTGAAGAACACGGCCCAATGTCACTGCCAGAAAGCTTCATGTTATTAAATGCAGCCCTCCATTTAATTTTGATTTACAGATTAGTGCTTTATATTAATTTTCATCTCATTTGTTATACAGGGAGAGCTCAGAAGTGTTCCAGGCTACTAATGATTGCAGGGTTTGGGTCAAGGGGTAGGTTTTGGCTTTTCTGTGGACTGCAGATCAGGAATGCTCCAACTGCTGCCAGATCAAAAGGCACAATTAAAGCTGTTCTGTGATGCAGTATGCATTCCCTTTGAAACGAATAAAGAAAAAAGTGCTTGTGTTTTAATATGTGGGTGGTATAAGATTTATCGTCTTTGACTCTTCAACTGCTTGCTTTAAAGGACTCCCCCCACTAAAATCATGCTAGAGAAAGCTGTACTGTTGCCATGTCTCAGTCAAGGACTAATTGGCACATAAATAAGGGATGCATTATCAGACTCCATCTATTTAATTTCAGTATGGACAAATGATGAAATAACAGCAAGTTGAACAGGGTACTCACTTTACCACAGGGTCAACTGCTCTGGATGATATAAAAGAAGCATGCAAACTTACCTGGAGGAACTGATACATAGTACAGCCCTGACTTTTTATCTTAGCCAAGGTGAATTGTTTATTTGTCCATAACTTTTGTTGTAAACTGAAGTTTACAACAAATATTTTTTGGCAAAGATATTGTGCTTGTTAATGATGCACCTTTCTGGCAAAAGTAATATCTACCAGGTAGTAAAATTTACTCCATAAGGACAGTCACATGACCAACTCTCCCAAGTGAGATGCTTGCAGTGGGCATTCTTTCAGCATCTGGCTAGTATGTCGAAGGGGAAGCCAAGCTGCACTGAACAAATGCCTAGCTTGTGCACCAATTCCTGTAGTCAGTTTTATCCTGATATATGGCACGTAGTAAAGTTACTACATATTTCTCTGGGGGGTATCTTTATTTGGTATTCAAGTGATTTAGCACAGTAGAACTGTTTACTGTTTGTCTACTCCAATGTGGTTAAGTGTTATCTGTAATCGACAAGAGTCTGGAATATAAATTGGGTGCTACTTTATCAGATAGATCTAAATGTTATGAACTGTACAATATGTCATCATTAATTATTAAACCACAGGAGTTACTACATTTTTACATGGAAAGAGTGATTTCAAATTTTCTTTCACAACATTTGAAATTAATAAAAGGCTTTCAAAATTTAGATAATCCTGCAATCTGTATACAATTGCACTGGTGGTATAGATGATATGCAAAATTTACTCAGTGCAGTGAAGCTTTAAGCCCAACCCAGCTGAGTATTTGCCCCTGTGTCATTCAGATAATTTCCACAACAGTAACTTTTCAATTAGGATTCCAGTTAATGAAAACGGACTACTGCCAAAAGTAAAACATTACTATGACATCAAATTACAACTTTTTCAGAAAAAAAAAATCAGAATGTCTACTTGTAATGAAAGCATTCACTGTAACTTTAAATAATTCATTAATTTATTTTAAAAATTATTTTACTTGATAAACACTAATATTTACTTACCTACTACTTCATCATCTGGTTGAAAGAAGGACACTTTATTTCCAACTTCAGGGGGGAAAATTTCAATTTGGGCAAGAGGAGAGAAAACAGAAGCAAATATTTTTTAATTTAAAACAAACTTTTTAGAGAACTTCATATACTAGCTCTCCCTTACAAAAATAAATTCTTCATGCAGAACAGACTATATCTTATTCATATACATTAAGCAACTTAACAGACAATTTTTTTCACAGCACATGAACACTAACCATAGGCACCAAGGCTGTGCAAAGCTTTGGTCGCTGATTTGATTTGGAGATTTGATTTGGTTTGATTTGATTTGGCCCAATTTGATAGCTGAATCTCTGAATCTAATCAGGAGACCCATTAATTTGAACTCCAAATCGAATCAGATGCCTCCAATTCGGTTCAGAGAGATTTGACAATTCGGCCACAGACACAGCTTTATATGTTTTTTCTACATACCTCAAGGTACTAGGCGGCTCGTGATCACTGAGATGGGGGCGGTGAATGGAGTGTCCCATGGGAGTGTGGGGAAGTCCCCAGCACACTTGGTGGTGGACCCAGAAGTGAGCCGGAAGTACTGGTCTGCTTCCAGGTCCACTGCTGAACACATGGGGGACCCCCTGCACTCCTGGGGGACACTCTATTGCCCCACCATCTCAGCATTCGTACGTCACCTGGTACCTCAAAGTATGTAGGAAACGCATATAAAGCTGTGTCTATGGCTGAATCGCTGATTTTCTAAATCAGAATCAAATCATCTGATTCAACAAAATCGAATTGGGACAGCGATTCAAATCAGCAAATTGAATCACTGTCCCCCAAATCAGGCTGAATTGAATACTGCCTGATTTGCACACCCCTAATAGACACCACCCCTACAAACACTACACAAACAAGAAAATGCATAAATGTTTGCAGCATCTGCACTTTAAGCAAAGTAAAGGTGGATGCTCATTGAACTATAGCTTAAATTCCTGAAACTTATTTTGTCCTTACAATTCCAACAAATACTCTTATAAAATAAATTGGAGCCCATTACAACATTTATAGTAAATATATTAGCATACCCCATTTAACACTTTGCTACATGCTGCCTTTTTTACCTCTGAATCTTTTACACTCAGTTTAACTGTTACATTATTTAATTAATAGTTCAAGCAAATAAATTCCAGATAATTTTACCTCCCAAGACTAACACTGAATTCAGATCATTCTCACTAACCTTAAACTAGTACACATTAAATTCCTCCTATCAAGGATGAATGTATTATATCACTGTCAACAGACTCACCCTCCAACACCACTCCAGAAATCTCCCTCCCAACAGGCAGAAATTCCTTCTCCAACTTCATTTCTGACAAAAGCTAAATTATAAAGTCATGGTTAGAACTTTTATGCCAATTTTTTTCCCTTTAGACATGAACTAGGGATCATATTATAAGAACACTTGAATTCAAAAATGAAAAAAAATGTACCCTAACCAAAAACATCATTAAAATAAAAGTGGCATGTACTGCATTTTAAAAAATATTAAAAAGTTGATGCTGTTAAGGTCTCTTTCTAAAAATGTATTTATAAGAAGCATTTATAAACATTAACAAAGCTAGTAAGTAAATGAACAAAATTAGTCTCCTAGTACAGTATAAGCTCTGTTATCCAGCATCTCCTAGGAATGGAGGATGCCGATTAATCAAATATTCCGGTTAATCAGATGTGCACCATCTGTGTGCTGGGGGATGTGGAGGAGGGCCCTGTGCAGGATGCTTTGTCCTGGGCTGTGGGCCAAAAAAGTGGCAAAGAAAAATTCAGCTCATGGCAGCGAAATTGGAAGTCCCCCGAAAGTAGTACTTCCGGTTTCACTTTTCCTGTGTCGCTTGGATGCTGGTTAATAGAGTTTTCCAGCTAATAAAATGCCGGTTAACACAGCTTTTACTGTTTTAAAGTTGTAATTTAGGTCTTAGTGACATTAGCAAATACAGGCCATATGTTCATAAGCCTGAATGAAGTCTATATATTCTGTACTCTTCAACAGAAATTAAAGCCCTATAAAATGTAAAAAACTTGTGAGATCATCTAGTCCAGTCCCCTACTCAGGGCAGGAACATCCAACTGGACAACCTCAGCCAACTGTCTATCTAATCTACTGTTGAAAACTTTCAAGAATGGAGATTCCACTTCTCTAGGCAGCTTGTTCAAATGTTTGACACCCCTCAAAGACAAAGTTCCTCTTAGTGTGTTGCAGTTTGAGGCCATAACTCTTAGTTCTGTCCCCTATAGACACAAAAAAACCCATCTCCAACCTCTAGAACATCTTCAAGTACCTTAAGGGAGATTATAAAACCCCATCTTAGTCTTCTCTTGTCCAGGCTAAATAAACCTAATACTTTCAGCCTTTCCTTGCAAGTCTATTTCCCAGGTCTCTAATCATTTTTGCTGCTCTCCACTGGATCCTTTCCAACTTGTTCATGTCCTTCTTGAAGTGTGAGATCTAAACCTGGACACAATACTCCAGGCGAGGTCTCACTAGTCCTATAAAGAAGAATCACTTCCCTTGATTTGCAAGCAACACATTTGTTATTACAAATTAGGATGCTGTTGGCCTTTTTTTTTTTTTTGCACAGTAAGAACACATTGTGAGCTCATATTCAGTTTATGACCCACTGTAACCTCCAGGTCCTTCTTTGTAGTACTGCAGCTAAGCCAATCATTTGCCAGTCTGTATTTTTAACTTCAAAGATTCCATCCCAGGTGCAGGACTTTGTACTTGGCCTTACCAAGTATGAATTTCATGCAATTGATTTTGGATAATTTCTCCAGTTTATCCAGCCAGCCACTTGGGATGCCAGGTTTACCTTCCACAATAGGTACAACTTCACCTAACAAATTAGTTTTATTACTATAGATAGCTCACAGTTGGCAGGTTGACCTCAAAAAAAATTAGGTACCAATGCACAGGTGCCTTTTATTTTACTTACATTAAATAAATGAACTATAACACTGCAATATGATTCCATTCTCAACTGGCCTGGAAATGGAACCATACCAGTTTATCAGCTGAGGATCTGGTTAAGCTTCCAGATAGCAGAGTTGACTCTTCCTAGCTTTACTTAAATTTTGTAAAAATAAATACCTTTGTATCCATCCAGCTCAGAGCACAGGCTTTAACTTGTACTTTCACATCACTGTCTCCTGCAACAGGAAGGTTTTCCTAAGACAAATTTACACATATTACATTATATAATGCAACATTAATGTGCTGGTAAAAAATCAACACAAGACTTTGGGAACATTTTTTTTGGCTTCCTAAATCCCTAGCACACAATAGTTCATGTGTCAAGAATGATTTCACATAAAAAAAAAGAAAAGAAAAAACAGCATTATATTTATGGGCATCACACCATATATAATCACATTTTAATTTTGTATACACTTTTATGATAGACACTAAAATGTTTAATAAACCCCAATATTGAACTATTCCGAATATTTTGTTTTCATTTAGCAACTAACTTTATAAAACCTACTTGTAGCAAAATCAGCAGAATAAATTTTCTTTAAATAACTGTAATTTAAACTGAAGAAAAAATGAAGTAAAGTTTCTATCATTAAAAATAGTAATAACAGTAATTGTAGAGAATTTTGTCACTAAAAACTTCTAAGACTAAAGTTAGGGTCTTAGTTTGTTATATTTAATCCTTCAAGCAGTCACATTTAAGTAACTGATCTGAAGTCAAAGTAATTATCTGCATGAATTGGGATTATTGTTTTAATTTACAGAATCACTAAAACACTTTCAGTTGCTAGAAAATTTCTCCTGACATTCCTTCTAGGATGACCTGAGGATTATAAATTAGGTCTGCACTGTAAACTGCAATATCATACAAGAATGAGCATTAAAGAAGATGGCTCAAAAAGACAATGCTTCTTAACAAGGTAAATTAGCCCATACCCCTAAACTCTGTGCTGCTGTATTTTAGACTGCTTCTGGTAACCAAACTAACTCATTTAAATTTAGCTCAGACTTCGTTAGGTTATTCTGCAGACAGAATTCTGTAAGTACATCTACACTGAAGTCCATGGGCATTTTGCTATTGATTGTAAAAGGGTAGAATTTTACTGTTTAGGTTTTCCTTCAATTTGTCTGTTTCAGGTCCGTTATCATAGAATCATGGCTACCAATTTTCTCCTAAATTTAACATCCCCTACTTGTGAGTCACAGGCTTTTTGTCAGTCTGATAAACAAAAAGTCAGTTTAACAGTGTAACTTCAATCTCCCTTCGTTATACAAGGTACTACATTGCCAGACCACTGAAAATGGATGAATATTTAATTCAGTTAATATTTTTTTGTGAAGCTCAAGAGTCACTAAGTAAATTTATATTTTAAAATAGGGCTGTCAATTAATTGCAGTTAATATGCAAGATTAAGACAAGAACCAATTAATGCGTTAATTTTCTAACGCGTTAATTGTGCACATGGTTTTGGATCCTGCACCCAGGCTGCCCAGCCCCGCTGTTGTGAATAACCGAGCCATTTTTTCTAAAGACCTAATAAATGGCCTCAAGCCATCCTCCCGAGACAGAATACACGGTGAGACTGGAAGGTTGTTTTGTGA